>JAJAGP010000146.1:319942-698121 GCA_025084515.1 Ancistrus triradiatus | reverse complement strand
AATTTCACTTCTCAAATATCACGGTGTTCATCTGCTATATGATATATTTACCTGAAAATGCTGAACTGGACAACCAATGATTTATGAAGAAAAATCATGAAAATTATCAGGGGTGCCCAAACTTTTTCATACGACTGTATGATGACTGAGTTACAAGTAAGTGTTACTGAAATAGCAGAGCTTAGTAATTAGAGGGGTTGTCCACAAACGTTTGTCTACATAGTCTATACTATTGTCTTACATTCTGTAGGTTTACGTTCTCTATTTTTTATATTCCTC
Organism: Ancistrus triradiatus; assembly: GCA_025084515.1. NCBI lineage: Eukaryota > Metazoa > Chordata > Actinopteri > Siluriformes > Loricariidae > Ancistrus > Ancistrus triradiatus. Next base: position 697,842 of record JAJAGP010000146.1, on the reverse strand, counting down.
ATAACACTGCATTCTCATTAATATAATATAGTCTATATATTATTTAATTTATTAGACTTTCTTTACATATATTCTCTATTTTAGTTTTTTTTCTATTTAGCTTTTCTGTATTTAAACTATTCTTCTAAATATATTACTTGGGTAATTTTGTTTAATCACTAGGCTTTCCAAGGAGGTTGGGTCTCTTTTTGAGTCTTGGTCCTCCCAAGGTTTCTTCCTTATCGCATTTAGGTAGTTTTTCCTTGCCACTGTTGCCTTGGGCTTGCTTAATTAGTGTTCTGATAGTTATATAGCTGCATGAGACAATGCTCTGTGGTAAAAAGCACTATCTATTTGATTCATAATAACACAATCTGGCTTTGGTACCACAGTGTTTTCTGAGTCCTGGCCAGGTTAGGCTTGACACACTAGTTCAACTGGATTTGTATGAGCGATAAAGCCAGTCAGGAGATCATTCTCTTGTGCTGCAACAGCGACCTCTCTGTGTTTGACTTGGATCCTGTCCGGGGCATGCTTGCACTGTAAGCCCTGAAACCCTGACCGCTAAGCTGTGATAATATGCTAAAAAACAAAAAAAAATTTACTCCATAAATGATGTCAGCTCCCTTTATATCAAATAAAGAACCCTTCACGTTAGAACAGACTCTCTTAATTTCAATTAAGTTGCTTGAATGATTCAGGGCTTACACAGCCTCATACTCAGCAGGGTGCATTACAGTGTCAAAAGTGCTCTTTTCTACTGTCTCACCCTATACCACATAAAGTGTGTTTATAACTCTGAGCAAATTAAATCTCGATGACACTTAACAGGATTAGTCACAAACTTTGCTTGTGGCTCCTTTAGCTAAGATATTCTAGCATTTCTAGCACAGGTGCATTATAGCCTGCATACATGCTATGGAGATGTTGGCCCTTTCAAGCCCAACTTACAGAGTCACAACAAAGCAGCACGCCATTATAATAAAGGTCACAGCAGTCAGATTGCACTGAAGATACGAGATGTGTGTATGATCAGGGTGTAGCTTGTGAATGTGGAATTAAACCTGATTTAGTTGATCACAGCCCTTAATAATAATTCATAACAACTGAGTTTTATTATCTTGTGACCAGAAGAAGCACTGTATTATCTCTTATCCTGTCTTAAGCCCTTGTAATTATTGCAAATGTACTCTATGACTAAACATATTTATGTCCTCAAAACACATTTCAACTCAACAATTCCAAATACAGTCCTGTGCTCCCATCTGCCACCCACTTAATATTATGTAGATCTGCCTTGGGCTGCCAAGGTTCTCCTTTAAGCATAAGTAAGTATGTTGTGAGGTGTGGCCTTGAAGGATTAGACTTGTTTGTCCAGGACATCCCATAGATGCTTGATCAGACTGAGATCTGGTGAATTTGAAAGCCATGTCAACACCTTGAACACTTTGGCATGCTCCTCAAACCATTCCTGACCAATTTTGGCTGGGTGTAAGGGCATATTATTCTGCTGAAAGATGCCACTACCATTAGGGAATGCCATTGCCTTGAAGAGATATACTAGTCTGCAACAGTGTTTAGATAGGTACGACATGTCAAGTAGCATCCACATGCATGCCAGGACGCAAAGTTTCCAATCAGAACATTTCCCAGTGCATCATACGGCAACCACTGGTGTGCCTTCTTCCCATAGTGCATCCTAGTGCCATCTCTTCTTCAGGTAAGTGACAGACATGTACCCAACCGCCCACATTATATAAAAGATCATACAAAATGTGATTCATCAGACGCAGGACACCTTCTTAATCCATGACCCAGTTTTGACTCTCGCATGCTTATTGTTGGTGGTGAAGAAGGGTCAGCATGGGCACACTGACCAGTGGGATCAGACCAGACAGACTAATCCTTCGGGCTCTACATGCATTCGTGAGCCTTGGACTCTTATGACCCTGTTGCCTTGTTTACTGTTGTCCTTTCCTGGACCACTTTTTGGGATGTTACCACTGCACACTGGGAAACACCTCACAAGACCATTTGTTTTGGAGATCCTCTGGCCCATTCGTCTGGCCATTATGACAGGTGCTTTCACACCAAACAGTTCTAGGGACTAATTTGGGAGGAACCCCGCGGAGCTCCCCCAAGAAAAAAACTGTCCTCTGTCATATAGACTTTGGTTGGTCCAATTGTCTGTGGTTTTTTTTTTCCAATTTTAGTGTAAAGATCTGTTGATTATACTGCTACCAGTGTACAAGTACAGTGGTACCTCGGTTCTTGACCACCTCTGAATATTTTGACTAGAAAAATTTGTCTTGGTTCTCATTGTTTGCTCTGTACTTGCTTAAGCTTGCATGAGTTGAGCTGCGTGACTCATTTCAGCCGAATCACGATTCAGTACACAGTGATTCAGGTTCACAACAGTCTGCTGTTTTTATAGTGTTTTTCTTTATTGTTACATAATATGTCCTCATGGGACCTACATGGTTAGAAATGACAGTGGAAAAAAAAGGAAAGGAAAGCTGGTTTTCAGGCTGAGCAGTTAGCTTTAGCAACTAGCACCCTGAGTAAGCCATTATTCAAGCCATTACACACTAAATTACATTGGATTTTTCAACACTCTATTATAAAATAAAGATTTGTGTCAATGATTTTGGTCATCTATAGGTTAAAGTAAGTGTTAAATGTTTAATAGGCTCCTGTATTTCAGAATGGACTATATTAAGCTCATCGGTTCATGATACAACTTATGATAGAATTGTGAGAATGTATCCCTTTCACAAATCAACTCCATTAATACATATAATTATTTATACAGTGTGGATTTTCTGGGGGCCTGGAAAGGAATAATTCAATTTACATTTTTTCTTTCGAGAAAAATTTGACTGGTACTCGTCATTTCAGTACTCGACAAGCCTTCTGGAACGAATTAGACATGAGAACTGTGGTACCCCTGTATATTTAAACATGGCTTTTGAGCTCAACGCAGGTGCTTGAGTCTGGACCAATCGCCGCATACTTACATCCGTCAGGGTTCCTATGTGCTGAAAAAAGTCCCTAGACATGGCGTTCTAATATCTGCAATCGTTCCCAGTTTCCATGCGGGAGAGGAGGCACAGTTCTAAGAACAATGATGAAGTTCCTCCGGTGAGAAACTGCCTAATTTGGCCCTCAAAGTTGTTCAGATCCTGGACTTTATTTTTCAGCTTTGTCCATTGAAAATAATCTCACATTTTCTGTTCAGGTTGTACTAACTCCTTATGTCTTTATATTCAGATCAACAAAACATGAAATTTGATCAGACACAGCTGTAATAACTTCACAAGCATTTCTGAAAATGATTTATCATTATCCAGACAATCCAAACTAACAAGTTGGCAATTACCAATAATCAGCATTTACACTACTTAGGCTTAACAAATCTCTCTAAAGTGTTTAAATTGCCTCATGTCAACTTTTCAAAAAAGGTCACCTGCCCCTCAGGAAGTGAGGTGTAAATGTATAGAGTCTGCTCTCCCTCCCTTCTCGTGCTGTCAATAAGAAAGCCAGGCTGGCTGACACGTCCGATCTAGTCATTGTACCTCTAAAAGTATCTGTGCATGACTCTTATCGGAATGACTCTGTGTTAAATAAAGCATGAAAAAAAGCCTTTCCACTGATGGTGTGCTGAGGCGGAAAAAATAGCAGCCAAGCGCATTAATCAACAGATTGGATTTATGCACACTTTTTTCCCCCCTTTGTATCCTGTATTAGAGCAAAGAATGAATAAATCATAAATAACAGTGCAGGCTTATCTATCTGTCCAGCAACATATCAGGCAACAAAGCAAAAGTCTTTTGTTAGGAGGCTTTGTTTATGGGAGAGAGGAGAGAATGCCAACAGAGATCAGGAAGCATGGCTGGCTCAGTCTGTCAGCAAATGTAGCAGAATGCTAAGTGCCCTGCCAAAATGGCACGGAGGTGCATTTAGAGCACGGCGGTGGGTAACCGAGGCTGGCAGCCGACTCTTTTAGCGCAGCCTGTCTTTTTTATAGGTCTACAGATATGCAACTCTGTATTAAATCAAGCAGAGAATAGATAGTGGCAGGAGGTCAGGAGAGCACAAAGACTGCGATTACACACGTTTACCTGTCAGAATGCAAACGAGATGGCAGATCATCATATATCAGAAGTGATTTCTTCATGTATTACCACATACCAGGAGTATTTCTCCATATATCAACATTTTTTTTTCCCAACATCTCATCATATATCAAAAGTGCTTTTTCCATATACTAATGATTTTTCCATATGTGACCATATAGTGATTTATTCATATACACTGCTCAAAAAAAATAAAGGGAACACTCAAATAACACATCCTAGATCTGAATGAATGAAATATTCTCATTGAATACTTTGTTCTGTACAAAGTTGAATGTGCTGACAACAAAATCACACAAAAATCATCAATGGAAATCAAATTTATTAACCAATCGAGGCCTGGATTTGGAGTCACACACAAAAATAAAGTGGGAAAACACACTACAGGCTGATCCAACTTTGATGTAATGTCTTTACAACAAGTCAAAATGAGGCTCAGTATTGTGTGTGGCCTCCACGTGCCTGTATGACCTCCCTACAATGCCTGGGCATGCTCCTGATGAGGTGGCAGATCCTGAGGGATCTCCTCCCCGACCTGGACTAAAGCATCCACCAACTCCTGGGCAGTCTGTGGTGCAACGTGACGTTGGTGGATGGAGCGAGACATGATGTCCCAGATGTGCTCAATCGGATTCAGGTCTGGGGAACGGGCGGGCCAGTCCATAGCTTCAATGCCTTCATCTTGCAGGAACTGCTGACACACTCCAGCCACATGTCGCACACATAGCCACATAGCATTGTCCTGCATTAGGAGGAACCCAGAGGCAACCGCACCAGCATATGGTCTCACAAGGGGTCTGAGGATCTCATCTCGGTACCTAATGGCAGTCAGGCTACCTCTGGCGAGCACATGGAGGGATGTACGGCCCTCCAAAGAAATGCCACCCCACACCATTACTGACCCACTGCCAAACTGGTCATGCTGAAGGATGAAGCCTCTGGACTGTGGTGGCCTAGCGGGTAAGGTACTGGACTAATCCCACCTCTGCTAAGCTGCCACTGTTGGCTCCTTGAGCAAGGCCCTTAACCACAATTACTTGGATTGTAAGATTGTATCAACTGTAAGTCGCTATGGATAAGGACGTCTGCTAAATGCTGTAAATGTAGACTATGTTGCAGGCAGCAGATAGCTCTCCACGGCGTCCCCAGACTCTGTCACGTCTGTCACATGTGCTCAGTGTGAACCTGCTTTCATCTGTGAAGAGCACAGGGCGCCAGTGTCGAATTTGCCAATCCTGGTGTTCTCTGGCAAATGCCAAGTGTCCTGCACAACCCCCATCTGTGGACGTCGGGCCCTCATACCATCCTCATGGAGTCGCTTTCTAACCATCTGTGCAGACACATGCGCATTTGTGGCCTGCTGGAGGTCATTTTGCAGGGCTCTGGCAGTGCTCCTCCTGTTCCTCCTTGCACAGAGGCGGAGGTAGCGGTCCTGCTGCTGGGTTGTTGCCCTCCTACGGCCTCCTTCACGGCTCCTGGTGTACTGGCCTGTCTCCTGGTCGCGCCTCCAGCCTCTGGACACTACGCTGACAGACACAGCAAACCTTCTTGCCACAGCTCGCATTGATGTGCCATCATGGATGAGCTGCAGAACCTGAGCCACTTGTGTGGGTTGTAGAGTCTGTCTCATGCTACCACGAGTGTGAAAGCACCACCAACATTCAAAAGTGACCAAAACATCAGCCAGAAAGCATAGGTACTGAGAAGTGGTCTGTGGTCGCCACCTGCAGAACCACTTCTTTATTGAGCGTGTCTTGCTAATTGCCAATAATTTCCACCTGTTGTCTATTCCATTTGCACAACAGCATGTGAAATTGATTGTCAATCAGTGTTGCTTCCTAAGTGGACAGTTTGATTTCACAGAAGTTTGATTTACTTGTAGTTATATTGTGTTGTTTAAGTGTTCCCTTTATTTTTTTTTGAGCAGTGTAGTATTATATCATGTGTAATTTTCTCCATATTATCACCATATGTCATCATACAGTATATTAGGTTTAGTTTTCTCCATACATCATCGAATATCAAAGTGCTTCTTCCATATACAAACATAACGGTTTTTCCATATGTTACCATATAGTGATTTATTCATATAGTACTGTATCGTGTGTAATGTTCTCCATATATCAAGATATATCACCATACAGTATATTAGATGAAATTTTCTCCATACATCATCATATATCAGGAGTGATTCCTCCAAATATCACAATATATCAAGAGTGTTTTCTCTATATCTCTACACATATTAGGATTGCTTTCTCTGTATATCGCCATATATCAGGAGATATTTTCTCCACATATCACTATACAGCTGAAATGATTTCTCAGACATCACAAACTCATCACATACTATGAGTGATTTCTCCATGTGTCACATATATCAGAAGTGCTTTCTCTATACATATACTGCATCACCGATCACTTTATTAGGTACACCTCCTTTATCAGTCCCATTTCCTTGGTTCTCTAATGGAAGGGACCCCAAAAATCAGGTCCTATTTGGGTGGTGGATTATTCTCAGCACTGCAGTGACACTGACGTGGTGGTGGTGTGTTAGTGTGCGTTGTGCTGGTATGAGTGGATCAGACACAGCAGTTCTGCTGGAGTTTTTAAACACCCCAATGTGTCTACCAACCAAAAATGTCCGGCCACCAGCATCCTGTAGGCAGCATCCTGTGAGCACTGATCAAGGATTAGAGTATGATAAACACAAACTATGCAACAACAGATGAGCTACTGTCTCTGACTTTACCTCTATAAGGTGGAGCGATATGATAGATGTGTCTAACAGAGTTAACAGTGAATAAAATGTTTAAAAACTCCAGCAGCACTGCTGTGTCTGATCCAATCGCACCAGCGCAACACACACTAACACATCACCACCACATCAGGGTCTCTGCAGCGCTGAGAATGATCCACCACCAAAATAATACCTGATCTGTGTGGGTCCTCTGGGGTCCTGACTACTGGAGAACAGAGTAAAGAGGACTAACAAAGTATGCCGAGATGGACCACAGTCTGTAATTGTAGAGCTACAAAGTGCTTCTTACGATAAGTGGAACTGATAAAATGCACAATGACTGTAGGAACAAGGAGGTGTAGCTAATAATCTAACTGGTGAGTGTATATCAAAAGTTATTTCTCCATACGTTGCCAGATATATGGAAACATCTCTTATGTACCACCATATATTAAGAGTGTAATGTCCATGTATCACCATCCATAGTAGTGAGTCTTAGTGTCTTTTCTTTATTTCTCACAAAATGAGGAATAGTTTTCTCATGAATCACAATATATGACCATAGATCAGGAGTATCTTCTCCATGTACCAAACATATATAGTAGTGATTTCTCTCAATGTAACAATATAACAGGTGCGATTTCTCAATATCTCATCATGTCGGGAGTAGTTTCGGCTTATATCAGGAGTGTTTTCTCCATATATCTCCATAAATCAAGAGTGCTTTCTCCATATTACACATACCACTAGCGCTTTTCTTCATACATTAGAAAATCTGGAGTGGTCTTCTCAGAATGGAGCATTGTCTCAAAGCAACTATACAAGTTTAGATTATTTTCTAATATCTACGTCCAATCCCAAATTGAGCAAGTCTAGGGCAACAGTGGAAAGGGAAAAACTCCCTAAGTGTTATGAGGACAAAACCTTGGAAGGACCAAGACTCAAAAAGAGACCCAACCTCCTTGGGCGGCATAGATGATAAATGTAAGAATGAAACTAAAGTCATGGAAGGATAGTTCAAATAAAATGTAAAATATGCACATCGGCATTAAGTAGTTCAATATACAGAGTCACTCTAGGATCCTGAGTCTAAGCAGGAAAGTCGTTGGCGGCACTTCGTTCCCAGGTAACCGGAGGAGGGTGAAGGTTACTGTCCTCTGGTGTGGCCCGGGTATGGTGGGACTGGATCACCATATCACTATTTCTCAGTATATCAGTAGTGATTTCTCTGTGCAATCACCATACATCTATACTGGCAGCATTTAGAAGACACCCTTACTGTATATCCAGCACCTTACAAATCCTTGAGTCTTGGTCTTCCCGAGGTTTCTTCCTTGCCACTGTCACCCAAGGCTTGCTCAATTTGGGACTGGCCCTAGATATTAGAAGATAATCTTAAATTGTAAAGTTGCTTTGAGACAATGCTCCATTGTAGAAAGCACTATATAAAAAAATCTGACTTGACTTGGCAATGGAGTTGAGCAGTCGAGGGTTAAAATACTGCAGACCCATACGTGATTTTTGATGAGTCAGTAACATCCTCTTCTGATCTTCTGACAGTTTAATAGAATTTATCTTCTGTTGGTACACAGTGATCTAAAGCTTTTGTCACTTTAATCAGCCTCTTATGAGACTGGTTTCCTACATCCCCTCAAACACAGATGGTGAAGGACTGATGCCACATATTCCACCATTTCAACCTAACTAGGCCACATGGCTGTTCATGTCCGAGCAGGAAAACTGACAGAGAGGAAGGTGACAGCATTTCACACCTTGGGAAATCGTTCTTGATTGGTGCCATGCCAGACCTTCAGCTGTGATTCAGACAAAAAAGTGCTTTCACAAAAAAAGTCTGATATATATCTTGTGTAGAGGCATATACAACATCAGATGTCACTCTAAGAGATGATGTCGACACCTATAGCGGACTGAAATGTTGCCATTTTGGCATGTCACGGATAAAATTACATATTCCTGCAGCGAGGCCTGCCCATACACGCCAGCCTCGCTTAGCTCGAAACAGGTCCAACCACCTCTGCTGTTGCTACTGCTTTATCTTCTTGGTGACAAGTAAAGATGTCCCTGCAAGGCTACGACACTGTATCAGCTAACACCATTGCGAATGTGGAGTCTTCATCCCTCCTTTGTGATCGGAAGTGCTTGTTTTAACATGACTGATCACCCTTGAGAGTTGTCTCCAAACCTCAGTGAGATAATATGCCCTCGAATGGCCGCCATTCATCCTCCGCTCTGTGCCTTTACTGAGGAAATATGTCTAGATCAAGCGAGAATCATCGTGGATTTGTGCTCACTGCATAGTCATTACAGATGCAGAAGCTTATTCTCGCTCCTAATATGACCACCGAAACGTCTGCGCACCCTTTGTTTTTGGAGCCGCTGACAAGGGGATGAGAGGAAAGATGGAAACAATGAAATAAATGGAGCATTTTGATCATTTTTATGGCTTGTGATAAAGACATGCCTGAGAAGCCGAAGCGCCCCAGCTATACCACATCTTTCTCGACTGCGGTCTAAATCACATCCACTATCCTGTGTCATAAAGAGAAGAGGGGAACAGAAATCAATAAAATCATGCATCTAATAAGGGGAGCGGGATTAAAAATGGTTCCTCCCGAGACTTGAGGGAGAAATAGAGGCGAGATTTAGGACTTTCAGCAGGAACATCCGAGGCACTCATGCCCTCCCTCTGCCTCTTCTCTGAGCCGGATGGGAGGTGAGCTGGGACTCGTTTACTGCAGGTTGGGATTAAGGAGGTCGGATATACCCTGCCATTTCTCAAGGCCTCAGAAGCCCAGTTGGCTAATTAAACAGTAACTGTCAAGGTGAGGGTCTCTGCTGAACTCGCCTCCCAACTTTTGCCCCCTTCAATTCTAGAACTTTAATTTATCTAGAGAGGTGCCTTTGGGGGTGCCAGGCAGATTTCCAGATTGGATCAGTTGCTGTGCAGTTGCAGAGAGCTGACTATGAAAGAGGGAGGGGTCTTGCCAGGTCAAAACCTTTTCACCCATTCTGACAGCCGGGTGAAGACCCACCTGAATCAAGAGTCTAAAGGACAGTGTTGACTAGAAAGCTGGAAGACCGTGGTCCACAGCTATACTGCCAAAAGGCCTGAATCTGGTGTCCAAGGGGTCCCCATAGAGGCAGGGTTAGCATGAAGGTTCCTGATGTTGACCTAGCCGCAGGGTGCACGTGTCACAGCCAAGGCCATCAACTGATGCCCCCGTCCTTGCATTTGCACTCCAAAAAGCATACGGCTCTCCAAGCAGAGCCTCAGAGGTGCTCAACCTGCTGGATTTCCCAGCATACAGCACAGCAGTTGAATTAAGTAACAAGCAGCAGATACTCAACACCATCAACATGATCTCAGAGAGACCCTCCTGAGCAAGTCCTCCTCATAATCCTTCTATCTCTGTCCATAGCTGAGATGTGTAATCATGGTTTATTTAGATAATATTACATACAGTCTGACATGGGGTGTGACCTAAAATCATGTACAGATCTTCTGAGATTTCAATATTTCTACACTTCTTCCACGCTTGTGTGTTGATATTTCTAATACCATTGCATAGAACGCTCCTTGACTGAACAGAGCTCGTATTTAACCACTACAATACAATACAGACTTGGACAAAAGCAGTTCTTTAGACTGAAACAATATGAAATTGGAGCAAAACTGATTATAAATGAATCGATTCACTTAATTTTAAGCATCCACGTTAAAATTACACTAATTTCAGTCTTACAGATGTATTATCTATTTTAATATAGTTTGGTTTATTTGGAGGAAAATTTGCCCAAAGGTGGTAGAAGTACACAAGTTCTTTACTTAAGTAAAAGTACTACTAATCTTATAAAAATTACTCAAATGGCTTATGTTTTTTACTCAGAAGTATAAAGTGCATGCTACTAAATGTACTTCAAGTAAAGAAGTAAAGCCTTTCTAATGCAATTTTTGAAAAGGGACGTCTTCGAGGACAATTGGTACACATTATACTACAGTACATGTATCATCTGTAAAAACATACTATTGATATTATCATCTTTAGCTAACCACAGCACATAAAGGCTAACATTTTCAGACGCGAGGAATCAAAATGTTTGTAATATTTTTTTATGAATGCTGCTAAGTCGTTCATAACTACACATGGTAATATTCAGTAATGCAGTATATCGCAATATTTAACCCAAACAGTAGTTATCATTGACTCTTTGAGACACAGTCACTGCATTTTGGTCAAACTGTAGCTTCAGTTCTTATTCTTAACTCTCCACTCCACCAATTAATTTAAAAATACTTATTCAAAATTTAAAAAAGTATTATATAGTTTTTAATACACCTCGTTTTCGTGAAATAAATAGATTTCACCATCCCATGGACATGGGAAAACATGTAGTGTCTGGTAAATAAAGTGTATACAATCATTTTTGGGAGTAAAATGCATTATGCTGAAGTTTTATACTTCCTCATACCTAGACATGCACCCTTGCACCAGTTGCAGTGCATCACGTATAAACCTAGGATTCTGACTGGCAATGGAATTGTCTAATAAATAAAAAAAGCAAATAGATAAATAAATAGATTCATATAAAAGCTAAAGTAACAAGCACTGGTCATCAGTAGTACTTGTCATCTCCCAGGTGAACTCCTCCATCACTCTCTGAGAACGCAAGAAATCTTGGAGTAGTCTTTGATAACCAGTTGCGTTTCTCAGCTCATACTGCCACTCTGACCAAGTCATGCAGGTACCTCCTCTAGAACATCAGGAGAATCTGATCCTTCCTTTCCTGGGAAGCCACCCAGATACTTGTTTAGTCTTTTGTTGTATAGATTACTGCAGTGTTCTTCTGGCTGGTCTTCCAGCAGCAGCAGCACGCCTCAATTTACACAAGTTTTCTCATGTCAACCCATTACCGTGTTCTCTTCAGTGGCCCATTCTGCCATTATTTTGTCCCATTTTTCCTACAAACACATCTTAAGGTGTGCAAAAGTACAGGGTCGTCTTTGTCGCATTTTGGCTTGCGTCCTTGTTCTTTACACACTAACATTCCTCCAGATTCCTTGAATCGTTTAATGGTATTGTGCACTGTAGAGGAAGAAATATGCAAATCCCTTACAAACTTTCTTTGAAGAACCTTGTTTTAAAACTATGAAATAATTTCCCCATGCATTTGTTATCAAACTGGAGATGCTATGCCATCTTTGCTCCATTCGTGGTTACTGCTTTTGTACCAACTTTTGACTTCACCTCTTGACTTCAGCTATTTGTAGTCACATCATTATTACGTTTTATGCATCTGTCCAAACTTTTTTTGGAATGTGTTGCAGGCCTGAAACGCAGGAATGGATGTTTATCAACAAATGAAATGAAGTTGACCAGACAAAACATGAAATATCTAAGGTTCATTCTGTCAGCAATGCAATAATAGATAAAGTAAAAGTAAGATAAACTCTGGTTTGTTTTACTTGCATTTTCCATACTATCCCAACTTTTTCTGATTTGGGGTTATAATTCACACACATACAGTCAAGTCAAGTCAGATTTATTTCTATAGCACTTTTTACAATGGAGCATTGTCTCAAAGCAACTGTACAATTTTAGATTATCTTCTAATATCTACAGCCAAGGAGGTTGGGTCCCTTTTTGAGTCTTGGTCCTCCCAAGGTTTCTTCCTAGAACTAGGGAGTTTTTCCTTGTCACTGTCGCCCTAGGCTTGCTCAATTTGGGATTGGACGTAGTTATTAGGAGATAATCTGACATTGTAAAGTTGCTTTGAGACAATGCTCCATTGTAAAAAGTGCTATAGAAATAAATCTGACTTGACTTGACTTGGTCTGCAGAAAACCGGAGGAGGTGTGGCCCAGGTATGGTGGGGCTGGAGCTGGCAGGTGTGTTTATGCTAAAGACTGATGATTTTACTTGGGATTATTTGAAACTTTGAACACTAATAAATGGCATAAATTGAGCCAGGCATTATTTAAGCGAGTACTAATCAGTGAATACTGGTAGTTGTTTTGTACCTAACACATTTCAGATGTTGTGTTCTGCTCATGCTGGATCACACTGCTTAATGCCCTATGTCTGTCCGTCACACTAACGAGAATGCAGAGACTCTATTTTGTGTAGGGAAAACAACGTTTTGCCGATGCTGCTGGTGAGCGCACCGCTTTCCAGTCGCATCATATCACACATTAGCAGCGTTGGTTTGCCAAAGCGCCTCAACAGCCACCAGCAAGTACATGCTCATGTCATCTGCAAATCAGAAATCGCAGCTTCTGACGCGAACCGCTGCACAGAAGCCAAGAGCCGAGGGGCTTCGGCCGAGACTTAAAAGTGATGCGGAGCAGGGTGCAAAGGGGGGCAGAATTTGCCTCCGAGCCTAACATAGAGAGAGCTTCAATGGTATGGAAAAAAGAAGGCGGGTGGAGGGGTTTACAAGAGAGAAGGAAGACAAAAAGAACCGAGGCACGGCCTTCTTCTCCATCATTTCTTCTTGAAAGGTCAAGATTTGTGTAGGTAGACCAGCGGACGAGTTCAGCGTTGCAGATGCGCTGAACAGCATGGTATTTTCCACTGCCATGATCAGATAAGGAGGACTCCTTTAAAACACATCTGCCAGTAAGCATTTTAGCCAAACTCAGGTCATCTCCCCTGTCTGAGCAGAACGCAGCCGAGCGTGAACATCTACCTGCACAAGGCTACACATCACGTGCCACCGGCTCAAGCCCCGACGTTCTTCCCCTTTCGCTTTCCAGCTCTGTTCTAATCGGCGAGCTGATGTGCAGTCTTTAGCTCTGCTCGGGGCCAAAAGGAAAGAAAATCAGAGATTTTTCTGAACTAGCAATACAAAATATATCTGGTCAGCTAAGAAGCATCATGTAAGATTAAGCCCAAGTACCACTGGAGCTCAAATTTGGGATTAAAGGATTTATTCATTTTGATTGGATCATTTGAGTCTCTTTCAGACTTTAAAAATTGAAAAACATTTAGGAATCATTCATTCATCCTGAACAGGGTTGTGGGAGAGCCAGTGCCGGGGCTGGTTTGAGTATTTCAGAAAGTGCAGATCTCTGGGGTTGTCATACACAGCCATCTCTAGAGTTTAGAGAGAATGGTCTGAAAGAGAGAAAATATCCAGTGGGTCTGGGTTCGTTCTGGGACCTCCTCCATTTTTCCATTTTCAGCCCTTTACCCTCGATCCCTTACTCTCACTTTCGCTTCTGCCTTTTCCCCGTCTCACTTTTTCTAAGCTGCTGTTTGTTTTCGGTTTCCGAGTGCGGCGTATGTTTGTGGTGCTTGTTTCCACAGAGATCGATTGGCCAGACCTTTCACCTCGTCATCCTTTGCTACTTGTTTTGTTTGTTTACGTATTTATAGTTCCTGATTCTGATTTGGCCAACATGACAGGCTCCTTAGCTTGTTGTTGAAAACTAATAGGCGCCTGACCAGACAGGTAACAGATTTGTCCATAAAGATTGACCGTGTCACTTTCCACTTTTCCCAGGCACCCAAACAGAGCTCTGTTCCCCAGACTCCAGTGTCCCAGCCCTCTGGCAGTTCTCAGGTGACTCCTGATTGTGGACCCTCCTATCACTCATCCAGTACCCTCAGCAGTTGCCGGGGCTTCTTATTTCAGTGTAGTATGGTATTCCAGCAGCGTCCGCTTGCCTTTTCTACCAATGCCAGTAAGGTCATTTACATCATTACCTCCTCTGGGGTAAGGCCTTGATGTGGGCTGAGGCTGCCCAGTCCCACCTGAATCCCAAGGAGGTCTCATATGTTGATTTTCAGTTCCGGGAAGTGTTCGACCACCCGGCTCACAGAGGGACAATTTTGAGTCGTCTCCTCAATCTGCGTCAGGGTTCTCGGCCAGTTGCTGACTACGCCGTTGAATTTTGGTCGCTGATGGCCCAAATTCACCCCCTGGAATGCTCCAGACGGATTCAGGAAGGACTCCGTTTATATCACAGACAAACTGGACATTTGTTCAGTCATTGTCCCATCCACCCAAAAGGGAGAGCTCACCAGTGAATGTGGGGGTCCTGGTAAGCACCACCTCTGATTCCCCAGTAACCAGCCTACCTCGTCTCCTGCTTCCTGCTGTCCTGTGTCTACTGGAAGGGACTCTCACTGTCGATGCCCTCATGGATTCTGGAGCGGAGGACAACCTCATGGAACAGTCCCTTGATAACAAACTTGGTGGTACTCTCAAGCTTCTGGAAACACCTCGACAGGCTTACACCCTGGATGGCAGACTCCTCATCCAGGTCACCCACCAGTCTCCACCTGCCAAGTTGGTCATCTCCGGGAACAACCAGGAAACCATCACTTGCTCCGTTATTTGTTCTCCCAAGACCCCCTTGGTCGTCGGTTGGAGGACAGTTCTCTGGGCGAAAATGCCTTGTTGATGCCAGAGGTCAGAAAAGAATGGCCAGACTGGTCCAAGCTGATAGTAACTCAAATAACCATTCATTATCACTGAGGCATCTCAGATGGTAGGGTTAAAATTTGGCATAAAAAACATGAAAGCATGGATCCATCCTGCCTTGCATCAACAGTTCAGGCTGGTTGTGGTGGTGTAATGGTGTGAGGGATATTTCCTTGGCTTTTGTGGAACTTCAACTTGGACATTGGGAACTTCAACTGAGCATTGTTTAAACACCACAGCCTACATGAGTATTGTTTCTGACCATGTGCATTCCTTTATGACCTCAGTGTACCATCTTCTGATGGCTACATCCAGCAGGATAACAAGTCATGTCACAAAGCTCAAATCATCTCATAAGTAATGTCTTGAACACTGAATTTTGAGACAGGGAGGAACGAGAAATTTACATCATGGATGTGCAAATTTGTATATGGAGCAAATGGAGAGAAATCTCTGAGGAATGTTTCCAGCGAGTTTTTGAATCTACACCATGAAG
Organism: Ancistrus triradiatus; assembly: GCA_025084515.1. NCBI lineage: Eukaryota > Metazoa > Chordata > Actinopteri > Siluriformes > Loricariidae > Ancistrus > Ancistrus triradiatus. The sequence goes on along the minus strand of JAJAGP010000146.1, from coordinate 682,043 downwards.
AGCTAAGGCACTTCTGAAGGCAAACGGGGGTCCAGCCCGATACTAGCAGGTTTGTGCATTCCCTCTAGTTGTCTCAGACTTTAGGTCCCCTCTGTATCTGATCAGTCATGCATCATGTATGATTAGTCCCAAGTACCACCATAGCCCAATGGATTGACTAATTTGATTGGATCACTGTGCTTCTTTTCAATAAAAGAAAAACATTACACTGAGATTGGAACAAATATTTCTTAGCAGGGGTATTAAAAAGAGATAGTAAACTAAAAATACAGCAAGCTGATATCCATAATAAATAGAGGTAAATAGTGGATAAACATCGAGTTGAATCTGCTGAAATCTTATCTGTGTATAAATCTCAGAGGTCCATTTGGGAAAAGAGAGGAAAGTGAGGCAAAGAGAGAGCAAGTGAGGAGAGAAAAAGCTCTCAGTTCCATCTGAGACTGCAGCTAAGTGCCTCTTTACCTCAGCCATTCACTCGAGTAAAAGCAAAGTGGCCTTTCGGCATTTTGGCTAAGGAAACAAAAATACTTTTAAACATGCTGGTGTTACGCCGCTAATACAAGCAGGTTGGTTCGAGAATCTGTACCGAGCGTGTACACGAGGAAAAGAGCATCACATGCTATCAAGGATGAAAGCAGCACTTCTTCTCATTCAGACGTGATAAAGAGGGCGTTCAGGCAGATGGGACAGATGTGTTGAGCACCCAAATCAAGGACGGTGAAAAACCCGCGGGACTCAGGCAAACATCTGGGTAGAATCATCAATGGGACGGATGTAGGAGCCAAACTAATGAAAAATGAATTTACTGAGCGCTGAGCACCAGAAAATAAAAACAAAACAAACAAAAAAAAACATTTGGAACTCAAAGCCCTCGAATATAATGTGTTTAATCTTCATGGCACCTTTCTACACAAAATGAATAGAAAGAACAAAATCTTAATAATGAATAGATATTTGAAAAGTGAGGGCCTGCGAAAACCTCCACCCAAACCAAGGGCAGTTCCCCTTCTGAAAAATAGTTTTTTGGCTGCTATCCTTCCAAAAAGACCATCAAGCTTCTTCAGACTGTAGAAGGTCCTTTGCAACTGCGCATCCTGATGAAGCTGCCAGATGCTGCTGTTGCTCAAGTGTAAGGGGAGGTCACACTAAATACTTGCCACTGTAGCCTATGGAAACTATTATTTCTTATTTATTTCTTATTTGATCAGTTTTCTTAATACTGCATACACATTTTCTGTGTTTTGTAATATTGTATTGTAATAAAGAGAAAAATAAATGACTACATATGACTATATATTGTCATATTGTCATTGGGGATTGTGGTAGCCCAATGGTTAAGGTACTGGACTCTGGACCAGAAGGTCTAGGGTTCAAATCCCACCTCTGCCAAGCTGCCACTGTTGGGTCCTTGAGCAAGGCCCTTAACCCACAATTGCTATAATTGTAAGACTGTATCAATTGTAAGTCGCTCTGGATAAGGGCGTCTGCTAAATGCTGCAAATGTAAATGTAAATTATACATTACATTACAACAATGGTATATCTAATCTAATGGTGGCCTAATACTATTGCACAGTACTGTATATTATATTTTACATCGATATAGTAAATATAATACATATAATTAAGTATACATATAAACCTAAGTATAATTAAGTGGACACCCTTGAATCTAAATATTGGGTATGACATTTGTTGAAACATCCTTTAATCTTCTAAGTAGGCCTCCACTGGATTTTGGTCTGGTGAAGTTAAGGTCGGGGCTCTGTGCAATCCAGTCATTTTCTCCATCAATGTTGGCAAACCGCTTCTTTAAGGACCTTGTTTTAGAAGTTCAGGACAGAACGCTGATGAGCCGAGTTGTTGGAGGTAGACACCTATGAAACTGTCAGTCATTAAGGTGTTTCCTCACATGTACAAAGATATGCGTTCGGACATCTGACATTAGGTCTACTGCCGGTTAGTCCAGGTCCCTTTGGCTCTGAATTGGATTAAGCAGTATGCAAGTGAATGAATCAATGAATTAACATGTTCAGTACAACACATTTTACAATCAGTGTTAATCTATGGAAATTCCACTTCTGTATGTTTCATATTATGAACCTGTAAACAGTGAGAGTGACTACAATAACATAGATCACTCATTACAAAGGGGTATCTATAAACTTTTGGCTGTATAGTGTACCTCTGTTAGGTCTCTGCTGCTATATGGACTGTGGTAGCAAAGCAGTTAAAGTACTGGACTCTGGACCAGAAGGTCAAGGGTTCAAATTCCACCTCTGCTAAGCTGCCACTGTTGGGTCCTTGAGTAAGGCCCTTAATCCACAGTTGATTTTATTGTAAGACTGTACCAATTGTAAGTCGCTGTGGATAACGGCGTCTGCTAAATGCTGTAAATGTAAATATGGACCTCATGACATACAACCACTTCTTCTGCACTTTGCACGGTCTTGGGTATTTTTGTACTCTATAAGCAATTCTATTGTATGCACTTGTCCGGTTGTAATACTGAAATGATCTACTTTACTCAACTAACATACACTGAACTATATCTCTCTCATTCTGTGTTTTCCAGTTATTATGTGTCTGTAGAGCCTAAGAGACAAAGAGAAAGGAGTGTGAGGAGCTTATCCACAATCCCATTCACTTTTTAAAAGTAATTAGCATAGAGTAACTACCCCAGTATTTCTACATTCTGTACTTGAAATGTTAAATCAGCAGTGTAAACGTACCTTCAGTAAGAAAGTGGAGTGTGATTACCTAAATGTTGTGAATCAAGCCAGGACATTTGTGGTGGCTACGAGTAAAGTGGTTGTGCAGGAGCAGACAGGACCATTAAAGGGCCATAAGTCATCCATTAAACATAAACACCCCCTAAAGCCACAAAGAGCTTAAACACATGAGAGGCCTGAGGTCACTAGCTCTGGGAGGGGAACGAGGGAAAGGAGGATGAGTTCGGCCAGCAATCTTTTAATGCACCGTGCTTCGCCTTAAACATTGTTTAGAGCTCAATTGCTGCAGATCTGCCACACAGGGGAGCGCCTGAGGCTATTCCTATAATGAGCCTCAGAAAAACACCACATTTTCATTTTTTATTGCTTGACCAGTTGGGAGCGAGAAAAAGAGAACTGCCTCAAGGGAAGCTGTGGCCATCATTTACACTTCCCAGAGCTTCAAGGAATATTGAACTCTGATTTTTTTTTTACTTTTAAAGGCCCAACCAGCAGTACAGTAGCATACAGCCATCAACAAGTTATGGCAGAACAGTTAGTTGGAGGTTTAAAAAAAACGACTTGATTAACTACTTACCTGGATATGTGGTTAATTACTAATTTATGGGGGGAAAAAACATAAACCCATAATTACCTCAATAACAAAAGCCAGACAAATCTGTACAAACTGACACTAGGATGACAAATAGAATTCCTTTCAGTGATTTAATGCCAGTATTAGTGGTGGTGTACCATTGGTACGGAAACTTTGCTGTATTGTTCTAATAATTATTTACAATTAGTCATTTAGCAGACACCCTTATCCAGAGGAACTTACAAGTGATACAGTCTTACAATCCAAGCAATTGTGGGTTAAGGGTCTTGCTAAAGGACCCAACAGTGGTAGTTTGGCAGAAGTGAGATTGATACTTTGGATCTTCAGGTCCATAGTACAATACCCTAACCACTAAGCTCCCACAGTCCCAATTATCAAAAACATGTTGACGCAGTATTTCCACTGCATGCCAATTGAGCCTTCCACACGTTCATTCAGTAATTAATTCAGTAATTCAGAAATTTAGTAATTCTCTCCAAACTTCACATGAACTATTTCTTCTGGATTTTGAGTAAGTTTTTGTGCAAAACTCATGAAGGAATATGAGTCAATCCCATTCAAAGTGTTCAACATGTGCACTCAAAAACTTCGCTTTGGTAATGTCACTAATGGTTTAAAAATTGCAAAAACAATTACTGGAGTCCAAAACGTGGGTAAATAGTGGTCAGGAGTGTGGGGGATCCAGCACCTATCAACAGACAATATAGGGCACAGGTGTACCAGGACAGGACACCAGTCCATCACTTGCTGTCACAGCACCAGGGATGGCCCATTCACACACAAGCAATTGTATCTGCATGTGATGCCCAATCCAGACTAAATGCACCAGACTAGAACCTGAGTCCTTCGGTGTTTGGCTAGCATTTTAGCTCAAGTGCCATTATTATTATCAGTATTATTAGTAGTAGTATTGCTACAGTATTGTTATATATTTAACAATAGATACCAGAGTGGATTTTTGCCTGTAGGTTATTTATATTGTTACCACTAAATGTTATTTTTTAATTAATTTGTTTGTTTGTTTATTTGCATTAACAGCATTCCAAAATATTACACTTATGCAAATGAGTCTTTGTCTAATTAGATGTTATATACAGTTGAATGAAAATGTTTAGCCACCCATTATCAATAAAGGAACTGCATGGAACAAACTAATATGGCAGAGTATGTACAGATTATAATGCATGAAACTTATTGAGAAAAATTAAACTAAACTTGGTGCATGCAAAAAGTTTTCAGATGTTCCTTATAATGGGACTATCGTGGATTAGTGATACTGGTCTGTGGACCAGAACATTCAGTGTTCAAATCCCACCTTGAGTGAGGCTCTTAACTTACAACTGCTTAGATCTTAAGATTGAATCAGTTGCAAGTTGCTCTGGATAAGGTCAAATGACTAAATATAATTAATTTACTAATACAATTTGATTGGAAGACAGTAAAAATGCACACTAGTATTATAGAATTCCAGACCTGTATGAATTGTAGGTTCTTTCTGTGCAATTAAAAGGCTAAGATCCCCAAGAAGGTTGGGTCCCTTTTTGAGTCTTGGTCCTCCTGGAAGTTTTTCCTTGCCACTGTCACCATAGGCTTGCTCAATTACATTTACATTAACAGCATTTAGCAGACGCCCTTATCCAGAGCGACTTACAATTGGTACAATCTTACAATGCAAGAAATTGTGGGTTAAGGGTCTTGCTCAAGGAGCCAACAGTGGCAGCTTGGCAGAGGTGGGATTTGAACCCTGGACCTTGTGGTCCAGAGTCCAGTACCTTAACCGCTAGGCTACCACAAGTTCCCAAATATCCAACAAATACCCAAATATCAGGGCTTTGGGCCTAGATATTTCTAAAGCTGTTTGGAGACAATGCTCTGTTGTAAAATTCGACTTTACTTCTATATCGCTTTATTTTTGTTTCTATACTATTTATAAATTCGAATTTATTTGGTTTCCATTCCTGATGACGCCGTTATATAAGGTGTACGTAGTGATTTTAAAGTGACACTGTCTTTTATTATTTGAACTGATAGATTTGTGTAGCATTTAGACAGAGACACTGCTATTTCTGCTCACAGCCAGAGACCTCCAGAGACCTTTTTATTATGTGTTATTAAATGTTTTAAAGTTTGCATAATTGATCCTCCCAATAAGTCTGCATTGATTTATGGCAGAAGAGTGACGTTAAAAATTCATAACGGCTGCGTGCGCTTCTTCACAATCCATTAGCAGCTCCTCTAGCCTTCCATCGCCCATTGATTGGCCTTGTACAGCCATTTCTCTCAGACTAGGCATCCTTCTGTTTCTCACCAGTTTTCACTAACTATGTGGGAAGAGGTCAGTTTCACTTTTCCCCAAGCACAACTTCCATGTCTTTTTTCCATTCTCTTTTCTTAAGCATCTTTCTGGATCTTCGTCTTCCTCCCGCCCATATTCCGGAGACGATGAATAAATAAAGCATGCGCCATAAACAGCCTTCCACTATTATTTAAGCTTCCAGGGACTGACAGCCTCCTCTCCCGGCCATCAAATTCAAGTGTGTAAATTTTCTAAAAGGCTCTAAATGTTTAATGATGATTTCAGCGAATGATGGAAAAATAGCTGAATAGTGAAGCTATTAGTTTTAATATTTATATTGAGTGCGCTGAATCATTCATGTGACAGGATGTAGAATCTGAGCTTCGGGACGGCTGTGCTTTACAACCAAACTGCCACTTCATAGAAAATATTTGTTTTTGCCAGCACCAGGGCTAAACAGTGAAGAAAGGGACTGAGAAGAGGGAGGGCAGACTTGCAGCATGATTGTCTGCTCTTACTGTTCAGTTAATATTGGAAGAAAAACACAGCAGTGGTTTTTGCAATTGAACATTTATGACAAGTGCTAAAATATGAACTATTCCTCAAAAGCCAGCTCTCCATGTGTCCTTGAGGGAAGTTGTACAAGTCTGCATGCAACTCTGCAACATGCAACTCTGCATGATGTATTGTTCCCTAGTCCAGCAAATCAAGCACAAGCTCCCTCCTTTCACTCTAAACCAAAGGTAAATTTGACTTGTTGTCTCGTTTGTGGCAATCCCCCACTACATTTCCCAGACTCCTTCACTCTGCAACATCATTCTTCACGTCACTCTCCCGGACTTCCTCATTTTGCTCAGCCGTTTTCTTTGGTTAGTTGGACTGTTTAAACACCACACTCATGGTCTTCTTTGGAAAGTCTACAATTCCGATACGTCGTGTTTCCTCTTGTTTGGTCCTTGCCTGCACCTCTCTGTTTGTGCCCTCATTTTTGTACCCCATCTCCACACTCTGCACCGTATAGAGCCATGGTTCCCAACCTGTAATCTGTCCCACTTCAGGGGGGCACCAAACAGACTTTGTCTGCTCTGAGGTGTTCAGAGTTTCTCAAAATATAATTTGCACATTAAATATAATTTAAATATAATTAAATAAAATTAAAATACCTTGCTCACTGGAAAAAAAAACTATATAAAAAATTACTTTATACATACATACAGTGGTGCTTGAAAATTTGTGAACCCTTAAGAATGTTATATATAAATATGACCTAAACATCATCAGATTTCATCATCAGACATTAGTTATTGAGGAAAATGATCCAATATTAGATAGTAATGGGTGGCAAAAGTATGTGAACCTCTAGGATTAGCAGTTAGCAGTTGGACATCTGTCCATGAACTGAATCTCAAGAGAAGGTGGGTCATGCAGCAAGACAACGCCCCTAAGCACACAAGCCGTTCTACCAAAGAATGGTTAAAGAAGAATAAAGGTAATATTTTGGAATGGCCAAGTCAAAGTCCTGACCTTAATCCAATGGAAATGTTGTGGAAGGACCTGAAACGAGCAGCTAATGTGAGGAAGCGGGCACAGAATTTCTTATATACTTTTATGGGGGGTTCCAAGGAAAAAAGGTTGGGAACTACTGGAATAGAGGACTCTCCACCAGGATGGACCTTGTGACTGGTCTGTTCCTTGAACTTTGTTGTGGTTCCGGCTGTGGGTTTTCCACAAAAATCCTGTATTTCTGGTTAGCTGGACTTTTCCTTTTGTCTGTTCTTGCCTAGATCCGACTTTATCAGTTATCCACAGTCTGGTTTACTATATTTTATTTTCTTTGTCCTTTGTTATTGGTGCTCACTGAAACTACCAGAAAGGCTATCTTCATTCATCTCCTGTTTTGAAACCTTAACACTTGCCTGATGGTGATCTTTGAGAAATTTTGGCCATTATTTCAAAATGTTGCCTTGTTTGGTGGCACAGCATGCTGTAACTGTGCTGTAACTCCAGTTATCAGTGTGGAGTGTGGCAAGTTTTCCAATGTGTGGGTTTCTTCTGGGTACTCGGATTTTCTTCCACCACGACCCTTTGCAGGAAAAAGCACCTACATGTTTTTCATGAAACAAGTACAAATCTTCAGCAGAAGATGTCTGTCTGGCTTGGATTATCCAACGAATCAGAGCAAATTAGCAAGGGGAGACGGCTGGCACTGCCCTGCCCCTCTAAAACCCTCTAAAACCTGTCCCTTTAAAACCTGTACCCAATAAAATGGCATGTTTTGTCAATTTTCTAAAATGAAGAAGTTACACAGCATCTGAAGGAAACAAACTCACAGTGAAGGACAAAAGTCTGAGAGCACTAGTGAAAATGTTTGTTTGGGTCTTTGTGGAGAAGGATCCATACTGCACCAGGATAATAGCCCAAAACATACAGTACGTCAAAGCTTGGTTAGAACTGCTTGTAGACCGAAGGAGATCAACGAGTGCTGACTGCCATGGACTTCCTTCTACAGTTTTCTGACCTAAACTTCATCGAGCATTTATGAAGGCAGTGGAAGACAGAGAAAGCCAAGCATTCAGTAATATCTCAAGATACTCTATGGAATATTGTGAAATCATGCTGGATAATATGGACATAACTTGTGGAGTCCATGCCAGCTTGAGTGCACACTGTCATTACAACAAGAGGTGGAACATGCCAAATTCTAATCAATAGTGAAATTTAACAAAATATTTTTAATTAACAATTTTTTCATCAAATTATTATTCAGATTATATGATTTACAATGAAAAACATTTTATTAAAAATTGAGAACGATTTAAAGTAGCACAGTGAAAAAACATTTCATTTTATGTTATTTTAATCAACATTTTTTATTTTCCACTCGTCTTGTGGGTTAGTCTTATATCGTTTAGTTTTTTTTCTCTAAAATATTAGTCTACATATTATTATATTTTATTTAGCTATTGTATATTTAAATATGTTCTCTCTGTTAATATTTATTTTGCCAATGATTATTTAAACTATTACAATAAACTTATTAGATAACTTAGTTTAATTTTTACATTCATCATCTAAGTCAAGGAGGTTGGGTTCATTTTTGAGTCTTGGTCCATGGTTTCTTTACTTATAAAGTTTAAGGAGTTTTTCCTTGCCACTGTTGTTTGGGCTTGGGCCTAGATAATACAAGATAATACCAAATTGTAAAGCTGCTTTGGGACAATGGAAAGAAATAAATCTGACTTTGACTAGTGGTCTCCACCTTATGACTGCACATTTCAATGCACCTGCAAGAAATCAAATAAAGTTTTGAAACCTTACAAAAACATAAATAGATCATCTAGTAATCTGCCCAAGCTTTTGCATAAGACTTTATATTATTGCAGTCCATCCACTGTCTTGACTGCTGTCTGTTTTGACTTTATGTGCTGTTTAAACACTGGGAGATAATGGAAATCTCAATTGCAATACCAGCATTTAGCACATGCTTGGCCAATACAGGTAAGTGCTGTTTAATGGCCATCCTCTCAGGGACCATTTGCATTAACAACCTAGTCTTAACAGCTACAGTAAAACAAATTATAATAGGAAATAAAAATCTGTCTTTTAACTCTAGATGTTGCAGAAATTAGGATCTATGTTACGGTTTGTGTTGTGCACAAATACTTTTAAATGTTGGAAGTGTCTGTCAAGAAGAGATATAAAATGGAAAAGTCTGTACGTTGCTTAAAACTACAACCGCAATTCCGGCTTGACCTACACATAATGAGGTGGCTGCTGTGACTTCCTACTTGTAGTGCTACTTAGAGATTTAAAGTGTTCAAAATTTGATACTGCATTGCCTGTTCTGGTAATTAGTGTTTCTTCAAGTGGACTCATTCCCTCTTGGTTGTGTGCAGCCAGGCAGGTGTGTTTAGTTATGTTTATATTCCATTTTGTGCATTTATATTTTGGTTCTACAGTGTGTGTGATGGTGAAAGTGTGTTTGTAATTCAAGAACCACGCTGTTGTGGATTTCTTTGAGGGAGTGATGTGTATAACAGTTCAGGCTTCAGATGCTGTGTGGATGGTAGCGTTCCGCTAGTGTTTTCAGTGGTATCTCTGACGCATTTACGTGTCATTTGCGCACACATTTCTTGTGAAAATCCCTTTTACATTTATATTACAGTAGCATAAAACACTATGTGACTATGGTAATGTCCAGTCAATGACCATTTCAGTCAACGACCTGTTTCCCAGAAAGTAAAGTGATCGTTAAAGGGCGCGTACCTGTACATCTAATTTGGGTTGATTTATGATCACTGCTTTTATTGCTAATAACTATCATATATGATAAGTATGTACTTTAAAACCTTTTTTATATTTGGCTTTCTCTTTAAAAAAGACAGATGGTCTGGGTTAATGGGAAATCCATTACTAAATCACAGAGGTAAGACTGTAAGAAGCTGTCGTGTGAAAAATAACAACCACAAAGGACTTAAAGGCCAGCTGATTCTAGCATGTTCCTCAGGGGCCGAGGCTCTTTCAGGTGCATTTAGTGCACTTGACTCAACGCTGAGAAGCTCTCGGATGGAAAAGGCGTGCTTGGAGGATGTGTCCGGGACGTTAAGGTGCCGTTCGAGCGTTGTTTTTAGTCACTCCTAAATGTCAGCCTCCTCTCCCGAGTCCACCCAAGAGCATCTACAGTGGAAAATGCGTCACAACAAAAGTACTTATTGTTGTTGTTTGCCTCCTTCCTCCCTCTACTTGGAAAGCTGGGGGTGGGGGTTTAGCAAAAATGGAGCTGCAGGTCTGCTGTCATGTGCACTTGGACCAGGCTGAAAGACAGAGAGAGAGATGGAGGCAGACAACGGATGGATTGAGTTTAGGATGGCAGTGATTTAAGCTGTTTCTTTCTCTTTCCAGTGGGGGAGAAAACCCAAACCAAATGTCAGATTCTCTTTATCCTGGTGTGGATCAAAAATATTTGCGTTTCTAAAAGTTATTGACGTGCATAAATGTTGTACCACGTTATTCTTATAAGTCAGTATCTTTTATATATAGTGCCTCACTCACATTCCATACCCACTTAATCCAAATCAGGGTTGTGAGACTAACCAGCAGACCTTTACAACACATAATATGGAACTGTGGTAGCATAGCGGTTAAGGTACTGGACTCTGGACCAGAAGGTCCAGGGTTCAAATCCCACCTTTGCCAATCTGCTCCTTGAGCAAGACCCTTAACCGCTAGGCTTGTACCAATTGTAAGTCGCTCTGGATAAGGGCGTCTGCTAAATGCTGTAAATGTAAATTATATAATATCATTAAACGATTCAAGGAATCTGGAGGAATTTCAGTGCATTAAGGGCAAGGGTGCAAGCCTAAACTGAAGACCTGTGATCTCCAACCGTCATCTGTCACTAGCTGATGGAACCACATGGGTAAAGGACTACTTTATCAAACCTTTACCAAACCTTTATCAAGCAATACAATACAGAGTTACATTCACAAATGCCACTTAAAACTTTACTGTAAAAAAAAAAGCCTTGCATTAACCATGTCCAGAAGCAACTTCTCTGGACTTGAAGGGCATCTGGGATGGACCATCCCTCAGTGGAAACATCTATTGTGGTCAGACCAATCAGTATTCCAGACCAAAGAAGAAAAGGGCCATCCAGACTGTTATCAGCAGTGTTCATTTAGACAACAAACTTTGATTTAGTCTTAGTCATAGTCTTTTGACACAAAACCTAATTTAGTTTTAGTCTAGTTGTAGTCGACTAATTATAATAAGATTATGGTCGACTAAAACCACCGTAGATTCAGTTCACTAAAATGTGAAGTGTAAAGGTTGCAATACATAAATGCTTCTTTTAACATTTCCCTTAAATTATTAAAGCCATTATATGCACTTAGATGAAATGAAACATTTATATGCATGGATTGATAATAACAGTATACATTAAAGTGGTTAGAACTCAATTTCCACCATAGATCTGCTTGGAATTTGGTGTGGACATTCAGCAGATATTTTAGAATAGAATCAAGTTGGAATGAATGATATAGTATAAGATCTAATTAAGATATAAGCTCAGGTCTACATGCATGCATTGATCATGACAATATACAGTTAAGTGGTCATCAAAAGTCACAATTTCCAACAAAAATCTGCTTCAAACTCGGTGTGGAAACTCATGAGATATTGTTGAATAGAATCAAGTTAGAACAAATTATATATTATGAGCTTTATTAAACTTATAAGATCAGAAGATCAGATATATGTGCATGCTCTGCAGTGTCAATTCATGTCGTTCTGGCTTTTGTCGTTTTTCATTCATTAATTTAGTCATTGTCTCGCTTTCATTAGCAAAAAAAAGAGAAATTAGGGTTATCAGCAACAAGTCCAAAAGCCAGGGTCTGTCATGGTTGTGTCAGTGCGCTTAGCAAAGGTCATTTACACTTCTGTGATGGCAGCATTAATGCAGAAAAGTACATTGAGATCTTAGAGCAACATAAACTACCTTTTCCAGGAACGTCCATACATCTTTCAACAAGACAATGCAAAACCTCATGCTCCACACATTACAAAAGCATGGCTACAGAAGAAGAGGGTACAAGTAATGAACTGGCCTGCCAGCAGTCCTGACCTGTTCCCAATAGAGCATGTGTGGAGAATTTTGACATGAAAAATGTGACAACAATGACCCTGCACTGTTACATACTTTAGATAAGAGTTTGCAGAACAAATGATATAAAATACCACCTGAAACGCTTCATTGCTTGGTGTCCTAGGTGCCAAAACATCTTTAAAGTGTTGTGAGAGGGAATGGCAAGTGGAAAATGCTTTTCCATTTCAATTTTTTTTTAAATGCAGGAATGGATGCTTATTAACAGTTGACCAGACATGAAATATCTTGGTTCATACAAAGTACATGTAAACGTTTTTTTATTTACATTTCATACTAACTTTTAATAATTTGTGGTTATACTGTAGAATATATAATTTCAAAAGTTTCACAGACCTTTTCTGTAGATTTTCCAGTTGTTTAAACACACTAGTTACAATTTTAGTCGCTGTATTTATATTTTTAGCTTCTAGAAACAGTGCATTCTGTAAATACGAAAATCATTAATTTTGCAAATCATATTCACTGATATCTGGGATTAAGCGGGTATGAATGAATTAATATTTGCTGATATTTGGTGGCTTAATAACATGATGTTGAAGAAGCAATAAATAACTGAACTAAATCAAAAATTCTCAAGCCAGGATGAAGGTGCTCATCCAGAGCGCAGATCCATAAAGGGGCTCTAATTCAGACAGAGGCAGCGTGAATAGAACAGATGTTGTGCACAGAGCGCTACATGTTAATGCGTGTGTACGTGTGTAATCAGACTGCGCTCTGAATTAATAAGGGGACCTTCACTGGCTGAGCGTAGTACATGTCAAGGAATGATGATGGACTGCATTAGGGATTGAGATACTGAGAACATTTGCCTTTTCTCCTGCAGTCCTTCCATCTCCCACAGGTTCAGGCTAATTGCTATGGAGGGTCTGCAGTCCATACACACACACACACACACACACATATACTCACACACACACACCTTATTCGGCCTTGTGGAATAAATCTCATCTTCCCCTCGCATGGGGTAGAATTTAAAGAGATGTATTATAATTGTATTTCCTCTTGTATTATAATTTTAAAGAAACCATGTACGATTCTTGTCCTCAACACAAGATGAAGTATAATTACATGTTCCACAGGGGGTCACAAGAGCCATCATTCTGCCGAACGCAATTCCAGCTCCCACAAAGAGTCTCAGCCCTTCTTTGACTTTTTAAGTGGAATGAAAGCACGCAGCACAAAGCATGCTTGGAAATTACACCTTGAATGCCAAATCTTTTCCAGTTGGAGGATCAAGTTTGAAGGGATGTGTGTGTGGAATGAAATGAATGCCCTGTTGTGTGAAGACGGTGCTTCCTAACAAGAAGAAAATCCATTATTTAGTGACTGGTCAAAAAAATAGTCAAGATTTTCGATATTGCTGCATAAATATGATCTAAATCACCATCAGACTTTCACACAAGTCCTAAATGTAGATAAACAGATAAAGGGACTGTGGTGGCCTATCGGTTAAGGTGGTGGACTAAGGACCAGAAGGTCCAGGGTTCAAAACCCATCCTTGAGCAAGGCCCTTAACCCACAATTGCTTGGACTGTAAGACTGTATCAGTTGTAAGTCGATCAGGATAAGGGCGTCTGCTAAATGACATAAATGTAAGAATCCAGTTTAAAGAATGAGACCTAAAGTATTAAGTATCTAGTATTAAGGTGAAATTAGAGTCAAGTGTTTAAAGTCAGTGAGATGACAATCAGGTGTGAGCGGGTGACCTTTGCAATTTAAAGAATAGGGATCTATCAGTCTGATGTTCTCAAAACATGTTTGTGGAAGGGTATCATGGCACGAAGAAAGAAATTTTAGAGCACCAGGGCCGTTAAAGATTCTATGAATCCTCTTAGAGAGCTCCTCACTTAGCTTAAAAACTCCTAACCAAGTGTTTAAGCTTAAGAGTGATTCAGAAGCGATCTCAGAACAACTCTAAGTGAGAAGAAAACAAACTTTTATCTCAGTGAGGAGCCGGGGTTGGTCTACTTGCTATTTATGAAGCATTCTTCGGAAGACTGTGATTGGTTGTCACCACCCATACACAAGCACACACATATAAATGAACACACTCTTAAGTAGGGAAATATAGCCTATTATAAGCCTCCTAATAGTCAGTCACAACTGACTTTGACCTTAGGACCTCATTTAGGGGTTAAGATGATTTGTGAATAACTTTAATAACTTTTATCTTTAACAGGACCTACTCCTAACTTAAAGAGGGAAACACCCACAACTATTTTGTCTTAGAATTTCATCACTATGAGTATCTCTAAGCACTACCAATCTTTATGAACATTGACCCAGGAGGAGTCAAATATCAAATACCACTCCTAGAGGAGAGGTCACAGACTTCTAGTCTGAGAGGTCACAAAGGAACCCAGAGTAACATCTAAGCAACTATACGCCTCTCTCACCTTGGCTAGTGTTAATGTTCATGAGTGGAACAGTAGACAGCAATGGTGTATGGCAGGGTCGCAAGTAGGAAGTCACTGCTTTCCAAAAAGAATATTGCTGCCTGTCACATGGCACATGCACATATCATGAAGGTACTGGAAAAAAACATTTTGTGGATGGATGACAACAAAATAGACCTTTTTGGTTTAAAGCTTCTGGAGAAAGAGAAACACTGAATTCCAGCACAAGAACTATATCTCTTCTGTGAAACATGGTGGTGGTAGTACCATTGCCTGTTTTGTTGCATCTGAAGCACACAAGTCGTTCCACCAAACATGGACAAATATTTTAGAATGGCCAAGTCAAAGTCCTAAACTTGGTCCATTAGAAATATTGTGGAACCAGTTCATGTGAGGAAATCCACCAGCATTGCAGAGTTTTTTCAGTATTTGTTCAGGGCTATAATTCTTCCAATCCAATGTTACGGTTACCAGAAATGTTTAATTGCAGTTATTACTGACAAGGGGGTCACACCAGATACTGATTTGCCACTCACAGATATGTAAAGCTGGTTGATGTTACCTTATCATTATCCCATGCTGGTGACCAGCATATTTACTGTACCAAACCAGTATCCCATATTGGTAGTCAGCATACCAATGTCCACAACAGCTTTGCTCCTTTTGTAGCAGGGTCCTAATAATAAGTCAACTTTATCAGACCATAACTACATGTAGCATTACCATATAATCTGATCGCACTAAGAAAATAAAGGGAAAAAATCTGTTGTCTCCTAAAGGTAATGCATGCTGGGATCTTCTCCACAGAAGCTCCATCTCCCATGATTCTGACGAGCTCTTCCTCTTTCTCTCTCTCTAGGGTTTCCCATCTCCTGGGTGTAAGTCAGTGTTCATGACAGTGACTCTCAACAAATACAGTGATGTTTAAGCAGAGAGGTGTCAAAACACCAGAACCACCTAAGCTCACTTCCACCCATTACTCAGAGAAACACAAGAAGCAGAAAACACAGCAGTGTTTCTCTAAATGATCCCTCAGTACAGTGATATTACACCTATATTGCTAAAACACTAATTAGTGCAAGTGGATTATGGAGCATTTTATATAATTAACTCATTTCATCAAAAGGACAGTCTTAATCACTAGGAAAAGTTGAAATCATGCTCTTAGTTACAGTCTTTTCAAAAACTAATGTTAAAACACCACCAAAAGTCATTAGGTTGGAAAAGGTTACAAAACCATCTCTAAAGAGTTTGGACTCCACCAATCCACAGTCAGACAGATTGTGTACAAATGGAGGAAAATCAAGATCGTTGTTACCTTACCCAGGAGTGGTCGACCAACAAAGATCACTCCAAGAGCAAAGCGTGTAATAGTTGGCGAGGTCACAAAGGACCCCCATGGTAACTTCCAAGCAACTGAAGTTCTCTCTCACATTGGCTAATGTTAATGTTCATGATTCCACCATCAGAAGAACAACAATGGTGTGCATGGCAGGGTTGCAAGGAGAAAGCCATTGCTCTCCAAAAAGAACATTGCTGCTCGTCTGCAGTTTGCTAAAGATCACATGGACAAGCCAGAAGGCTATTGGAAGAATGTTTTGAGACCAAAATAGAACTTTTTCGTTTAAAAGAAATGCGTTAAGTCTGGAGAAAGGAAAACACTGCATTCCAGCATAAGAACCTTATCCCATCTGTGAAACATGGTGGTGGTTGTATCATGGTTTGGGCCTGTTTTGCTGCATCTGGGCCAGGACGGCTTGCCATCATTGAAGGAACAATGAATTCTGAATTATATCAGAGAATTCTAAAGGAAAATGTCAGGACATCTGTCCATGAATTGAATCTCAAGAGAAGGTGGGTCATGCAGCAAGACAACGACCCTAAGCACACAAGCTGTTCTACCAAAGAATGGTTAAAGAAGAATAAAGTTCATGTTTTGCAATGGCCAAGTCAAAGTCCTGACCTTAATCCAATGGAAATGCTTTGGAAGGACCTGAAGTGAGCAGCTAATGTGAGGAAACCCACCAACATCCCCAGAGCTGAAGCTGTTCTGTACGGAGGAATGGGCTAAACTAAACTTCCTCCAACCGGATGTGCAGGACTGATCAACAGCTACAGGAAATGTTTTAGTTTTGCAGTTTATTGCTGCACAGGGGGGTCACACCAGATACTGAAAAGCAAAGGTTCACATACTTCTGCCACTCACTAATATGTGATATTGGATCATTTTCCTCAATAATAAATGACCAACTATATATATTTTTGTCTCATTTTGTTTAACTGGGTTCTCTTTATCTACTTTTAGGACTTCTGATGATGATATAGGTCCGGTGCCCCACCCTGCATGGTTTTAGTGTTTTCCTGCTCCCAACACTATATAGATATATATATTCTTCTTCTTCTTCTTCTTCTTCTTTCGGCTTCTCCCTTTATCAGGGGTCGCCACAGCGAGTTAAACCTTTCCATCTCACCCTGTCCTCCACATCCTCTACTCTCACGCCAACTCCCTGCATATCTGCATTTACCACAACCATATAACTCCTCTTTGGTCTACCTCTCCGTCTCTTGCCTGGCAGCTCCATCTCCAACATCCTCCGAACAATATATCCACTATCCCTCCTCTGCACATGATTAAACCATCTCAGTCTTCCCTCTCGAATTTTGCCTCCTAATTTTCCAACCTGTGCTGTCCCTCTGATGATCTCATTCCTAATCCTGTACATCCTGGACACTCCTTAAAGAGAACCTCAACATCTTAAGTTCTGCCACCTCCAGCTCTGCTTCCTGTCTCTTTGTCAGTGCCACTGTCTCTAACCCATACAACAAGGCTGGTCTCACTACTCTCTTATAAATCTTTCCTTTCACTATTGCTGCGACCCTTTTGTCACACAGCACTCCTGACACTCTTCTCCACCTACTCCATCCTGCCTGTACTCTCTTCTTCACCTCCTTTCCACACTCCCCATTTTCTTGGACAGTTGATCCCAAGTACCTGAACTCCAGGACCTTTGTGACCACTGATCCCTGTAGCCTGACCGTTCCACCTGCCTCCCTTTCATTTACACACATGTATTCTGTCTTACTACAGCTGACTTTCATTCCTTCCTTTCCAGATTATACCTCCACCTCTCCAAGTTCTCTTCTACCTGTTCCCTGTTCTCACTACAGATCACAATGTCGTCTGCAAACATCATAGTCCACGGCGATACCTGTCTGACCTCATCTGTTAGTCTGTCCATCACCAGAGCAAATAAGAAGGGACTCAGGAGCGATCCTTGATGCAGTCCCACCTATACCTTGAAGCTATCTGTCACTCTTACAGCACATCTCACCTCTGTCACGCTGTTCTCATACATGTCCTGCACTAATCTAACATACTTTTCAGCCACTCGAGACTTCCTCATACACCACCACAGTTCCTCCCTTGGCACCCTGTCATAAGCTTTCTCCAAATCCACAAAGACGCAGTGTAGCTCTTTCTGACTATCTCTATACTTCTCCATCAGCAGTCTCAAAGCAAAAATCGCATCCATAGTGCTCTTCCTTGGCATGAAACCATACTGTTGTTCACACACTGTCACCTCCTGTCTGAGCCTAGCTTCCACAACTCTCTCCCAAATCTTCATTGTGTGGCTCATCAACTTTATGCCCCTGTAAGAGCCACAACTCTGTACATC
This sequence comes from Ancistrus triradiatus, assembly GCA_025084515.1. NCBI lineage: Eukaryota > Metazoa > Chordata > Actinopteri > Siluriformes > Loricariidae > Ancistrus > Ancistrus triradiatus. Next base: position 663,681 of record JAJAGP010000146.1, on the reverse strand, counting down.
ACCCTTCTGCTTGAAAATCAGTACAAGTTAACTTTTCCTCCATTCCTCTGGCTACTCTCATTCACCAGAATTCCACTAATAATCTAGTCAAAAACACCACTCCCAGCTCTCCTAGACTTTTCCATACCTCAACCGGTATGTCATCAGGTCCCACTGCCTTTCCGTTCTTCATCCTTTTCAAAGCTTTCCTCACTTCTTCCTCGCTAATCTTTGCTACATCCTCTTCCACAATTTCTACACCATCCAGCCTTCTTTCCCTTTAATTTTCTACATTCATCAACTCCTCAAAATACTAATTCCATCTTTCCCTCACCCTCTTTTCACCTGTCAGTACATTTCCATTTTTATCCTTGATCACCCTGACATGCTGCACATCCTTTCCAGCTCTATCTCTCTGTCTCGCCAGCAGATACAACTCCTTCTCTCCTTCCCTACTGTCTAACCTGTCATATAACCCATCGTAGGCCTTCTGCTTGGCCTTTGCTACCTCCCTCTTTGCCCTGTGCATCTCCTTGTACTCCTGCCTACTCTCTTTAGTCCTGTCCCTGTCCCATTTCTTCTTTGCTGACCTCTTTCTCTGAATAACCTCCTGCACTTCCTCGTTCCACCACCAGGTTTCCTTTTCATCCTTTGCCTGTCCAGAAGACACACCCAGTACCTTTCTACCTGTCTGTCTAATCACTGTTGCTGCTACTACCCAGTCATCTGGGAGCTCTTTCCTATCACCCAAAGCCTTTCTCAGCTCCTGTCTGAACTCCTTACAACATTCTTCCTTTCTCATCTTCCACCATTTGGTCCTCTGCTCTGACTTTGTCCTCTTCCTCTTCCTAACCACCAGAGTCATCCTGCACACCACCATCCGATGCTGCCTAGCTACACTCTCCCCTGCCACTACCTTACAATCACCAATCTCTTTTAAGCAACCTCTTCTACATAGGATGTAGTCTACCTGTGTGCTCCTCCTTCCACTCTTATAGGTCACCCTATGCTCCTCCTTCTTTTGGAAATATGTGTTAATCACAGCCATTTCCATCCTCTTTGCAAAATCCACCACCATCTGTCCTTCTAGGTTCCAATCCTTAACACCAAACCTGCCCATCACTTCCTCATCTCCTTTATTACCTTCACCAACATGACCATTGAAATCTGCACTAATCACCAGTCTCTCCTCCCTGGGAATGCTCTCAACCACTTCATCTAACTCCCCCCAGAATCTCTCTTTCTCCTCTAGTTCACAGCCAATTTGTGGTGCATAGCCGCTAACAACATTCACTGTTACACCCTCAATTTCCAGCTTTAAACATATTATCCTATCTGACACCTTTTCACCTCAACAACATTCTTTACATAGTCCTCCTTCAGGACCACACCAACTCTATTTCTCTTCCTATCCACACCATGGTAGAACAGTTTAAACCCTGCACCAATGCATCGAGCCTTGCTACCCTTCCACTTTGTCTCCTGCACACACAAAACATCGACCTTTCTCCTCTGCATCATATCAGCCAGCTCTTTACCTTTCCCAGTCATCGTCCCTACATTTATGGTTGCTACCCTCAGTGCTATATTCTTTCCGCTCCTGATTTCTCTCTGTCTCCTCACACGTTTCCCTCCTCTTCGTCTTCGGCAAACAGTAGTCCAATTTCCGCTGGTGCCCTGTTTGCTACCAGTACCAGTGGCGGTCGTTGTTAACCCGGGCCGTGACCGATCCGGTATGGTGAAATTATTATGAACTCGCATACTTTATTTGGCAAATGTTTTACACCGGATGCCCTTCCTGACACAACCCTCACCATTTATCCGGGCGTGGGACCGGCACTAGAAATACCCTGTTGAGCAAAACTAGCGGCTGGTTTTATAATATCTATATAGGATATATATTATATATATATATATATATAACCCTATATATAGATATATTATATATATATACATATATATATATATAGAATATACTATATATATATATATACCATATATATATGTAATATACATATATATACAGCACACATATATATATATATAATATATATATATAATATATATATATATATATATATATATATATATATATATATATATATATATATATATATATATACATATATACATATCTTAAATATAAGTAGTGCCAGCTTGGACCTTGGTAGTATAAAATGAGTACAACAGCCCAAAAATATTTGCACAAAAATATATCGAGTGACACAAAGTGCTGTACTCATTCTTGGTTTGTTTTCATTTAATTTAGAATTCCAGAATAGTATTTTCATAAACAATATGCAGCACTTCTTCCAGCTTAGCATAAGGTCTACTGCACATCTCGATGCTCAGGTTCTGTGCCTCATATTAATATTTCTTGCATGATTGGCACACCCCAACTGGGACCAAGGATGGTGAACCCATGAACCTGCTTAATAAAATATTAGTAGGGCCTTATGGATGCAGCAGAAAGGAAGAGGGGATGAACTGTGAAGTCCAAACATCATCACTCTCACAAATACACTCACTCTCCCTCGAAGACCCCAGGGCTCTCACCCCCCTACCAGGCTTTTCCAACACATCACAGGGGGTCTTGCCAGCCTCATTAAAATCAAGCAGATTTCATGTAAAGACTACAGGAAGATGCCCATTCCCACTCACAGCCCGGATAGCTCAATAGAGATTCTTCATAATGGAAAATGTATGAAAACAACGAGTGCAACGCAATCCCCTACTGGTTGAAATGATATTTGCAGCCTGAAATGTACAATATATTACTTAATACTATCAGCATGGTTTGATATTTACTTGACAATGTGTTGAATATTTTAGACACATCATACCTTAATGCAGTGCAATGCATTCTAGAGTGCACCATTCTGATTCTGATTACACTGGTTAATAAAGACTCATGCAAAAATTTGTCTAAAACAATTTTATATTACCGTAGATAACACAATTAACCGCAGCTCCACTGGAAGGATAAAAGATATGCTACAGATATGCTATGGCTAGCCAGTGAAAAAAGAGTGATCATATGTGTACATATGTGATTTCCTTATTTTAAAACCACCAGCTGCCACTACAACAAACCCATTATTTGCTATTAAAGGTGCTGAATAAACAAACACTTACTGCATGGCATCAGTGGAGTGATTGGTCTGGTTTCATCTGTCTTGCTTTTATCCTTCTAAATTATAACACCAGTAATTTTGTGTTTAAATTTAGGCTGTTTTTAAAGCCATTTAATCAAAAAACATTATTATTTACTTTTTGCTGTTGCTCAGTATTTTGCTTGCCAAATGTCTGGGCAGTGTCTACAAATGTAATGGCTTTAGAATCATTAGAGCTAGCAACTTACCCAGTTAATACAAATATATAACTGTACACCACTATATACCTAATTAGATGTATTAGGTACACCTTTTCAACTACTTAAGATCAAATATCTAATCAACCAATCACATGACAGAAACTCAATGCATTTATGTATGTAGACATGGTCAAGGCGACCTGCCAAACCTCAAAGCGGGTATCAGAATGGGGAAGAAAGGTGATTTACTGACTTTGATCATGGCATTATTGTTGGTGCTAGACAGGCTGGTCTGAGTATTTGTGAAACTTCTGACCTACTGGGATTTTCATGCACATACATCTGTAGGGTTCACAGAGAATGCAGCAGTTCTCTGGGTGAAGATGCCTCGTTGATGCCGGAGCTTAGAGGAGAATGACCAGACTGCTGTTACAACCAATGTATGCAGAACAGCTTCTCTGAACACACAACACTACAGCAGCAGAAGACCACACCGTGTGCCACTCCTGTCACCTAAGAACAGGCAAACAAGGCTATAATTCGCACAGGCTTACCAAAATTGGACAACAGAAGATTCTAAAAACGTTGCTTGGTCTGATGAACCTCACATATCTATTTAAAGCAGTTCAGGCAAAAGGGGGTCCAATCCAGCACTAGCAAAGTGTACCTAATAAACAGTTTCAAACAAAAATACTTAAGTAAAATAGCAATACATACAAAATGTATGTGTATTGGCTTATCTAACGTGTAAAATGCTGCATGTAGAACCATTTCAGAAAGTCATATGTGGTGCAACATACTTTGTGGTTTGTTCTTGATGAAATGTATAAAGGGTTCTTTGGTATTTTTTTCTTTGACTCTTATCCACTACTTCAAGGATATGAATTAAGGTTAATAGTGCAAAAAGACTAAATTAGTTTGTCATCATTTTGCCATTTAACCACTGCACAACTGATTCTCATACTTACTGGTTGAAAGGCACTAGCACTAAGATTTGGTTCTTTGATTTCACCTCTAACAAACTGTTAATTGAGTGCATAACTCTGTTATGTTCCTGCACAACTAGCCCACTAAGTCCTGTTTTCTAATTACAGTTTGGCTTTTAGATCCTATTATCAGCTTTTCCAGCTACGAAGTACAGCAGTGTCCATGTTGCAGGGTTAACAAACCCAAAGCCATCATTGATTTGGCTGCTAAAATCGAAATTCATTTCGTTTGATAACTCTGATGTCCTCATTTAGTGGTTAACGAGAGATTTGTTTAATTAGGACCATGTATACTGTGGATTGGATTATCGAGGATTCACATCCAGTAATTACAGCACACCATTTTCCTCTCATAAACAGTCTAGTTTGTCCTAGGGCAGAGAATAAATGTGACAAAGACCTATATAGATAAAGTGTGTCATTGAAACTTTGTATAGATTTTATTAGGCAAAATAGTTTGACTTTTTTCTTAATAATCAATTGTTAAACCTTTCTTAAGTCATCCTGTTTGTTCTGGTGTTTGTTCACATTTTCTGTACACTGAATTTTCTACGATTGAAGCAAAAATCTCATCACAATAAAAGTAATTTCTGTATGGTTTGTATCTATCCAATTTGGGTAATTGGTAATTAGCTATCCTAGGTATTCATTTCTTTATTTCTTTATTTGTTTTAAAAGCATGTATGTCCATACCTTTGTAAATTTTACTGATTTCTTTCTATATTACATGTTAACCACTAGAAGGAAGGGTCAACTTGGGACTGTGGTAGCCTAGTGGGTAAGGTACTGGACTATGGACCAGAAGGTCCAGGGTTCAAATCCCACCTCTGCCAAGCTGGCACTGTTGGGTCCTTGAGCAAGGCCCTTAACCCACAATTGCTTGGATTGTAAGATTGTACCAATTGTAAGCCGCTCTGGATAAGGGTGTCTGCTAAATGCTGTAAATGTAAATGTAATCCCAATGAAGCTGCCAGATGCTGCTATTGATCAAGTGTAAGGGGAGGTCACACTAAATACTTGCCACTGTAGCCTGTATAAGCTGTTTTTCAGATTTTTGTTCATTTTTAAATACGTATTCTAATAACAAGACTGAGAAAAAATCATTGTGTATGTGGTCATTAAACCACTGCTAAAGCAATGGGGATATCTAATCTAATGGTGGCCTAAGACTTTTGCACAGTGCTGTATGCGGACTATAAAGTATCCATGATAGCGACAAAAAAACACTAAATCATACCAGAAGTGTTCTTTTGGAATATGTCTACATTTTAATGGCGTTACCTCAACCAGTGAATGGTTTCAGCTTGGTTTCAATGAAGACAAAAGAAAATAGCTGTCTCTGTTTAGGAAGGATAAATAAATCCATTCCTATATGTTAATGTCAATTTCCATGGGATATTCTAATACTTCTTGCTATTTGTACAGGTCATTTTATAGTAAGTAACCTATGTCTTAATCTTTACCGACACCAAGACCTGCAGTCCGTAAGGATCGTGATGTGACAGCTCATCGTAAGATGCATCCATCAAAAAGACTGATTTGTTTACTTTTGTCAGACTGAACATCCTCTGCTGGAAGGCCACGAAGGCAGAACAGGACCGAGAGAGGGCAATTAAATTGCACTCCACCTGCTGGAACCTGGCTGAGGTTCAAACGTTCCTCTGACACCACAGAACAGAACTGCCAGGTAAACGGGGGGAGGGCCAGACAGAAAAGGCCGAGCGTGACAGCGACGGCTATGGAGTCGCCGCCATATCGGCAGGATCATACGCACCCCGGGATGGAAACACCATGAATCAGTCAAGCTGCCTGCCACGGAGGGATAATTAGGCACAGGAGCTCTCTTAAGATGTTCACGGATCCTGTATAGTATCTTGCTCTCTGATCAGCATCACTGTTTCCTTTCTGTCACCAATTCCAGATCATGATGATATGCGAGAGCAGGAAGGAAACAACCAGAATATCATGGGTGTTTTCTCCAGCTGCAGCGTTAATGTCAGGGCAGAATAGGAGGAAGAAAAAGTACGACACCACTAACATCGGTGATAACAGTCAGCGGGGAAACAACAGTAACGCACCTAGTTATTTCTATGAGCAAAGGTCACAAAGAGTCCTGGACTAATAGTACAAATTCACTACATAAATATGGTCTACTATGATGTCAGTTGTTAATAGATAAATACATACACACCAGCCTTGTATTTACACTCACTAGCCATTTAATCAGGAACACAGTGCATGTGGCTGGTGACAAGTAAGCTGCAGTCTGTAACATACCAACCTACAAAGTGTACAGAAGAGACACTGACATGGTCCTCATAAGCTAATTTGAAACACTCTAAGAAATCTGACTTAGACAATAATGTGAGCCAGAGTTACACTCACTAATGTAACTATGCACTAATGGCTATACTCAGATTTACACTGCTCGCCACTTTATTAGGTACACTTTCTCAATCTATGCCAGAATTAAGGCAGTTCTGAAGGCAAAATGGGGTACAACTTGGTACTAGCAAGATGTATATTAGTGTGTGTGTGTGTGTGTGTGTGTGTGTCTATATATATATATATATATGTACAGTGGTGCTTGAAAGTTTTCCTATTACCATATTGGAAGAATGTTTTGTGGACGACTGAGACCAAAATAGAACTTTTTGGTTTAAAAGAAAAGCGTTATGTCTGGAGAAAGGAAAACACTGCATTCCAGCATAAGAACCTTATCCCATCTGTGAAACATGGTGGTGGTAGTATCATGGTTTGGGCCTGTTTTGCTGCATCTGGGCCAGTACGGCTTGCCTTCATTGATGGAACAATAAATTCTGAATTATATCAGAGAATTCTAAAGGAAAATGTCAGGACATCTGTCCATGAACTGAATCTCAACAGAAGGTGGGTCATGCTGCAAGACAACGCCCCTAAGCACACAAGCCGTTCTACCAAAGAATGGTTAAAGAGGAATAAAGTTCATGTTTTGGAATGGCCAAGTCATAGTCCTGACCTTAATCCAGTGGAAATGCTGTGGAAGGTCCTGAAGCGAGCAGCTAATGTGAGGAAACCCACCAACATCCCAGAGCTGAAGCTGTTCTGTACGGAGGAATGGGCTAAAATTCCTCCAAGCCGGTGTGCAGGACTGATCAACAGCTACAGGAAACGTTTAGTTGCAGTTATTGCTGCACAGGGAGGGGGGTCACACCAGATACTGAAAGCAAAGGTTCAGATACTTTTGCTACTCACTAATATGTAATATTGGATCATTTTCCTCAATAAATTTGTGACACCAAGTATAATATTTTTGTCTCATTTGTTTAACTGGATTCTGTTTATCTACTGGCCTAAAACTTTACACACTGACATTATATAAACATTATGGCCACTTGCAGATCAAAATGTTGGTTATTTCTTTTCAAATGCACATGTCAAGGTCTGGGGTATATTGTACGATAAACAGTAGTTGTGGTAGATGCAAGACAAATTGGTAGGTGTAAAGACCAGAGCGATCATGACAAGGGTCAAATTGTTATGGTCAGTCGACTAGGTTGGAGTATCTCTGAAACAGCAAATCTCGTGAGAAGCTCCTGGTCAGCAGTTATGAATCCTCATGGATGAATAGGTACAAGCCATATGAGAGCGATATGTCGTCTGGTCTGAACTGACAGAAGAGCTATAGAGGCAGAAGTCACAGAGCATCAGCCACATGAGCATTTTAACTGGATCCAGGATCAGTGAAAGAACATTGTCTGGTCCGAGTCCTGTTTTCTTTTACAACCCCAATTCAGAAAAAGTTGGGGCAGTATGGAGAACGCAAATTTAAAAATATATGCAGTGTTTCTTACATTTCCTGTGACGGTTAGTTCACTGCAGACAGTATAAACCCAATATATTTCATGTTTTCTTCTGGTCACATTCATTTTATTAATAAACATCCATTCCTGCATTTCAGGCCTGAAACACATTGCAAATAAAGTTGGGACAGGAGCAATTTAGGGCTAGTGACAAGGTAAAAATAAATAAATAATTACATGATTTCAAACAGGTGATGTCAACAGGTGATTGTGATCATGATTTGGTACAAAAGCAGTATCCACGAAAGGCTGAGTTTTTGAGGAGTGAAGATGACGGATTATCTCCAGTTTATGAACAAATGTGTAAGAAAATTATTGTGATGTTTAAAAACTATTCCTCAATGAAAGACCAGAAGGGATCATCATGTACAGTGGGGCAAAAAAGTATTTAGTCAGCCACTGATTGTGCAAGTTCTCCTACTTAGAAAAATTAGAGAGGTCTGTAATTTTCATCATAGCTACACTTCAACTATGAGAGAGAACATGAGGAAAAAAATCCAGGAAATCACATTGTAGGATTTTTAAAGAATTTAATTGTAAATTATGGTGGAAAATAAGTATTTGGTCAATAAATTTGGTTCAACTCAATACTTTGTAACATAACCTTTGTTGGCAATGACAGAGGTCAAAGATTTCCTGTAAGTCTTCACCAGGTTGGCACACACTGTAGCTGGTATTTGGCCCATTCCTCCATGCAGATCTCCTCTCTAGAGAACTGATGTTTTGGGGCCAACACAGACTTTCAACTCCCTCACAAATTTTCTATGGGGTTGAGGTCTGGAAGACTGGCTAGGCCACTCCAGGACCTTGAAATGCTTTTTATGGAGCCACTCCAGACGGGCCTGGACATGTACTGGCTTAAAACAGGGGGACACGCCTGGCAACTGCAGGATCCGAGTCCCTCTCGGCGTAGTGTGTTACTGATGGTAGCCTTGTTACTTTGGTCCCAGCTCTCTGCAGGTCATTCATCAGGTCCCTCCATGTAGTTCTGGAATTTTTGCTCACTGATCTCATGATCATTTGACCCCATGGGATGAGATCTTGCGTGGGGTCTCAGATCGAGGGAGATTATCAATGGTCTTGTATGTCTTCCATTTTCTTACAATTGCTCCCACAGTTGATTTATTCACACCAACCTGCTTGCCTATTGTAGATTCACTCTTCCCAGCCTGGTGCAGGTCTACAATTTTCTTCCTGGTGTGCTTCAACAGCTCTTTGGTCTTGGCCATGGTTGAGTTCGGAGTCTGATTGTTTGAGGCTGTGGACAGGTGTCTTTTATACAGATAACAAGGTCAAACAGGTGCTATTTAATACAGGTAACGAGTGGATGACAGAAGAGCTATTTAAAGAAGAAGTTACAGGTCTGTGAGAGCCAGAAATCTTGCTTGTTTGTGGGTGACCATATACTTATTTTCCACCATGATTTACAATTAAATTCTTTAAAAATCCTACAATGTGATTTGCTGGATTTTCTCATTTTGTCTCTCATAGTTGAAGTGTACCTATGATGAAAATTACAGACCTCTCATCTTTCTAAGTACTAGAACTTGCACAATCGGTGGCTGACTAAATACTTTTTTGCCCCACTGTAGATGGCCGGGCACATGTTAGCAATTTACTTGGGCAAGTGATGTCAGCAGGATGCACTGTGGGAAGATGGTGGAGGGAGGGTGATGTTCTGGGTAATGTTCTGCTTGGAATCCCTGGGTTCAGCCAATGACCATAGTGTTCTGGCTTAAGAGTGTGTGATGTATGTGGTGTACGTACACATGCTCATATATGATCACTTAATTTTACTATTTAGTCATAGCATATCTTATACCGCGACATCACAGAATGTGCAACTTCTTATGTTTTTCTAGGACGTGCAGTGTCATTTAAGGCCAATAAAAGCAAACATCATGCTATAACTTTTTTGGCTGCTACTTTACATAACATCTTTCCAGATATCATTTATTTTACTCCAATCTTAGATACACAGAGTTTGTTACTTGTTGTGAGTGACATGCGGTTTTGGCCTACACAGCGAACCATCCAGTCATTCCTGAACAGCTAAATGAGCAATTTGGCTGCAAAAAGAATCTCAATGTCAGACATATGGAATTATTTTGTCTACAGAAAGGATGATATTGACCAAAAAACTGGTAATTTGTCGACTAATTTGTTTGACCACTTAAAGCCTCACTACAAAGTCAAGCCAAGACAAGTCAGTTTTATTTACATAGCGCTTTTTAAAATGGAAAAAAAAAAATTATTTCAAAGCAGCTTCACAATTTTAGATTATCTTCTAACATCTATGTCCAATCCCAAACTGAGCAAGCCTAGGCTGACAGTGGCAAGAAAAACCTCTCTAAACGTTATGAGTAAGAAACCTTGGGAGGACCAAGACTCAAAAAGGGGACCCAACCTCCTTGGGTGACTTAGATGATAAATGAAAGAATGAAATTAATTTGTCTAATCAAGTAGGTCTGTAGTTAAAAACAGAAACTAAGTAAATAAAGATAGTGAATAAAATAACAATACAAATATGCATATTGGCATCATTTTATACACAAAGACACCGCAGGAGGCCGTGTCCTCGATGGGAAAGTCCTCGCCGTCATGTTGTCCTGGGCCAACCAGAGGAGGGAGGGAATGACTGCCCTCTGGCATGGCCCGGGCATGGCGGGGATGGAGCTGCTGACGATGAGCTCTGTATGACAAGTGCAAAGCTGGTCTGGATGCTATCCAAAGCAAAAAACTCTTTCTGATGCCTTTGCTAGTCTTTCACCATAAGAGAAAGGCTCCAAATGACAGAGAGAAATGACTGACTTTATTTAAATATCGCAATATATATCCAAGAAAAAAAATATTGCGCAATGTCAGTTTTTCCAATATCATGCAGCCCCAATACAGTATGTAACATACTTTGAATAAAATGTACACTATTACCGTATTTATAAATTTATGTAGGTGAGCATTTTTTGGTACACAGTAGCACTAATGTAGAAAAAAATAATACAGATAGACTCCTGCTGACCAAATTTTCACTATCCAGAGACGATCCAAGCATGCTGTTAAGGCCTTACTCAAGGACTCAGAAGGTTTCTCTGCCAGTTTTAGGGATTTCAATCCTAACAACTAAACCTCCAATGTCCCATGTTTGTGATCTATAATAAGTAAACAAGCAGATGGGCCAGAGCATTCAGAGAGCTACAGATATTGTTCAGTACAAACATTATTAACACATTTTCATATGCATCGCATGCTAAATGCAGATAATTGTCTGCTAATAAGGAAGCACGTTGCATTTGCTTTAAAGAACAGCTGCAGAATAAAGCCCTTCTGAAGTCGAGAGACCGGGAGCAGATGTGCAGTGTCAGACAGTCATTATCAAAGACGCTAAAAAAAAGGCTATTAATATTCAAAAAACAATCTGGCAACCAGTGTCATCACTTTATAATTTTCCAGCATCATGTCTCATTAATCTTGGCGAGTAAGTGTTATATAGGCCTTGTTGCCTGTTAGTTTGTCGGATTTTCAGTATAATGTCCACCAGTGGGTAGTATTTTTTTCATTTTAGCCCTTTTAAGATGGTCAGGGTCGCAGAAGGGTCCAGTGCCTATCCTGAAGAACACAGGGCGCAGACATAACCATGACAGTCCATCATGCTCCCTCAGACACAGCTACTCATACCTGTTTGTGACGTTCAGCATGGCTGGAAGGAACCTTCTGGACTCTAACCTGGGTCACCGCAGTGCTAGCTAGCATTGTAATGCTGCATCTTAATGTAATGTCAGCTTTATTTCTGTAGCACTTTTTACAATGGAACATTGTCTCAAAGCAGCTTTACAATCTGAGATTATCTTCTAAATTATAGAGCCAATCCCAAATTGAGCAAGCCTAGGGTAACAGTGTCAAAGAAAAACTCCCTAAATGTTATAATAATGCATATTATAAGGTGGTATATGTACTTGTAACTTTTTAAATATACTTTTAATGTACTTGAAAGAGTAGTTTTAATAAGAAAAACATTCAGCAGAAATGTATCCTAACAAAAATACTGTCCTGTTCATTCTGTGTAGCAGTTTCCAAAATCAGTTCCTCAACTTTCTGCCCTGTCCTTGGCTGCCGTAGAAGCAAAGGGGTACAAACTCCATACTCATTCCCATGTTTTTGGATGTAGAATGCAACCCATGGAAAGGAAATGTACTTTATTTGTTACTGTACTTGCATATTTTTCAGGTATCTGTACTCGATATTTATAAAACTTAATATGTTGTACTTTTACACACTACATTTCAAAAGAAAAATCTGTACTTTTTACTAACTACATTTTCAAAACAGGTTTGTTAATTTAGCTTTTATGAAACTATTTATTCATCCGCTGGACAGGATCGCAGGAGAGCCAGTGCCTAGCTGGCAGACAGGGCACCCATCCATTTCAGGGCACATGCACTGTGGGAGGAAATCGGAGGACCCAGAGAAAACCCATACAGACACCACACTTAAAGGCCCCAGACCACTCCATCTGGGGATTGAACCCAGGATCTCCTCGCCGTGAGGTGACAGTTACTTTTTTACTTTAAGTACATTTAGTGGCTTGTACTTTTATACTTCTACTTGAGTAAAATACAGTTCGTTGAGTATTATTAACAAATTAGTACTTAAGTAAAGAACTTGGTAGCCTAGTGGGTAAGGTACTGGACTATGGACCAAAAGATCCAGGGTTCAAATCCCACCTCTGCCAAGCTGCCACTGTTGGGTCTTAACCCACAATTGCTTGGATTGTACCAATTGTAAGTCACTCTGGATAAGGGCGTATGCTGTAAATGTAAACTTGTGTACTTCTGCCACCTCTTGCTTTATTGATCAGCAAAATAGCTTTCAGCTATGCTAACACGATTACAGTTCTCTCTAATAACCAATCAGCTTTTGTTTCCATTATGACACTACAGTCAGCTGAAATGGGGGTGTGCAGTCTTATGTACATTATAAATTATACATCACTTCAAGCACTAACAGCCATTTCCAACATTAGTCATTAGTCAAAATTTTAACCCCACTTTTTCCTTGACAGGGTCGCAGGGGCTCTGGCGCTTATCCCCAGAGAACACATGGTGCAGGACGCCAGTCAATCACAGAAGTTTTGTCAAATGTCTAAAAAATGAGACATTTACATATTTTAAAAAAGCAAATTCATTAGTAATTCCAAACTTTTGGATGTTAGCGTGTATTGAATCATCTTGGCAATGGCGAAGAGCAGTAATATTGTGTGTATGGCAGAATCATTGGCAGACTCGCGGCACAACAAGCAGCATTTTGGCAGGTTTGCAGATCATCTATTATAGATTGCTAGTTTTTCAGCTATGCACAAAAGCCAGCTGTTCTTTTAACCAGTCCGTCTCTGCATTTGTAAACATGTTGGAAAGCGAGAGGGAGAATGAGACTCCAGATGAGGGAGGGAGCGAGGGGCTGAGGATTGGCAAAACAAACACAAAGTTCTATTATGAACATTCTGGAAGTGACAACAAAAGGATATTTGGAGTTTCCGAATTGCTCTGAGAAAGCGGAGGGCGGATCTTCTGTTTTGGCTAATCCGCATCAGCCCCGTTCTTTCCATGACCAGAATACTCGCCGGTATTTATTTTGGAGGTGTTTTTGAAAGCAGCACTGGCGAGCTGACAGCGTGCCCTCCCAAGGCAAAGACAAACAGATGTTGACATATGGATAGGAGGCGCAGGACGGGGAAATCGAGTAGAGAAAGCAGACTGCAGCTGGATCACTGATGGCCTGACTGGCGCAGGCGCATGACATTTATGTTTAAGAGCCGGACTGATGAAAGCCAACAGTGGGCGCCTGCTCTGATGCCACTGCATTATGCATGTGTGAACACGACGTATATGAAGGGGGCTACCACGCCATGCCGAGCCACCCCTGGGCATCCTTCACGCGGGAGTAGAGAGACAGAGACAGTGAGGCCTGATAAATAAATCAACTTAAAGGCCTGCTGAGGGTTTGAGGTTTATTCCTCTTCATGAACTCCAGATTTCAGACAGGCAGATGGGTTTGGGGTGGTGAAGGGGAAAAAAAACGATGCTGTCCCAGTAGGCATCGAGGACCAAAGATGCTGTGATTCTTTCAAAAAATTCAATTTATGCACTTATCCAAAAGACCTTGGCTGAAGATCCTCATCATTTTCTTTAACATTGCAGATAAAAGCGGAAGTGCTCTCCCATTGGCTTTCAATCAGCTGCTCTTTGAGAGCTCATACTTAATGATTCGGAGGTCTTTTTTGGAACTTGCTTTAAGATAACGTTCTGAAGCGCCACTTTTTCATGTTGATATGAGCACAGGGGGCAACTCTGAAAGCATCAGCGTGCTTTCAATTGCCCCCAAGTTCAGAGCCCGCAGCATTTACTACACAGACTTAATTAAACAAGTCTGACTTTGCTTCAAAGGTTCCTCTGAAAACTCGTGTCTCCATTCAAGTTAATCAACACATATAGCATAATTAAGGGCGGCAGGGTGGCGCAAGGGGTAAGCGCTGACGCCTCACAGCTCCAGAGATCCCTGGTTCAATTCCCACGTGTAGAGCTTGTACGCTTTCCCTCTGTCTGCAGGGGTTTCCTCCAGGTACTTCAATTTCCTTCCACATTCCAAAGAAGTGGTCAGTTGGTGTCTCTAAATTGTCCCAGTGTATAGACTGGCACCCTGTCCAGGGTTGGATCCCACCTTGTGCCCTGTACTGTGCCCTGTTTTGAAGTTTATCTCACATCTTTCTGTGAGATTATTGCCTGGTTACAAAGTAGAAATCTGGTTATTGCCTGAGACATGTATACCCAGAGGTTTCCCATCATCTGAAAGGGCATGCAAACTCATTGATCGAGTTGTCTGCAGTACCCCTGGAGTGCAGGTCAGTGGCATCTGGTGCCCTCATCAAGGGTTGGTTTACAGTTTAAAAAATCTGATAAAATGCTTTTAAGACTACAGGAAGTAGTGTTTAACTAGTGCAGTGGTTCTCTGTGGTACGAGTACCACTGATGGTACACCAGATGACCTTGTCGCTGCGCTCTTGGGGTAATTTTGGTCAGCCGGCCACTCCTGGGAAGGTTCACCACTGTTCCATGTCTGCGCCATTTGTGGATAATGGCTCTCACTGTGGTCACTGGAGTCCCAAAGCTTTAGAAATGGCTTTACAACCCTTTCCAAACTGATAGATTTCAATGACTTTCTTTCTCAATTGTTCCTGAATTTCTTTGGAACTTGGCATGATGAGTAGCTTTTAAGGATCTTGTCAGGCAGGTCCTATTTAAGTGATGTCCTGATTGAGAACAGGTGTGGCAATAATCAGGCCTGGGTGTGGCTAGAGACAGTGAACTCAGGTGTGATAAACCATAGTTATGTTATGTTTTAACAAGGGGGGCAATCACTTTTTCACACAGGGCCATGTAGGTTTGGATTTTTTCTCCCTTAATTATTATTATAAACACCTTCATTTAAAAACTGCATTATGTAACCGCCACACTCTGATGCCAAAGTAGAACCTCAAAACACTATTGTGCAAACACTTCAAACCTGTCCCATACAATGAAAATACAAGTGAAATAAACTTTTTGATATACAAGATGGTTCCATCAGTCTTTACTTTTTAGAGTCTTTCTATCAGACTCAGTCAGTCCGTCTTCATACATCATACTTCATACTACATTCAGACCACGAGTTGCGCAGAGGGAGACCGCCCACCTGGTCCTCTGATTTGATACCATGTTGATATCAGCCTGGTTTCAAGCATCTCAAGAAGGCGACTATAGAAACAACTGAGACTTCAGTGCAAGTTGTGTCTGCCTGACCTCACGTTGATCTCTGTCTCCACATCACAAGACATCCTTCAGTTCAAATCTCCACTGAAACTCTGTGTACAAACCGAGTCAGGTTCTCTCCACAATCTCTTGGCGAAGGCCGACTCAATTGAAGCCATGGACCCAAAATGACCCCACGGCAAACTTAGCGCAATTCCCACTAGGATCTGTGCACACCGAGTCATAAATCTTTTTCAGTGATCTCCGGACAAGCAGACTCAAAGCCATGACCGACTTGACTGACTGGTGAACCCTCATTTTGATCTACAGACTCAAGTTGAACTGGTTAATGACATCACAGACAGGAACTTCATTCCTCTCACCAAGCCAACAGACATCAGCGGAACGTAGCTTCAGGTTCACTGTTGGCATGGTAGTTTAGTTGTAATTCATTCAATGAATGCATTTTTCACCATGATATTTTTGCTATTATTTTCTTTATAAAGTTTAGATTTTCAAACTGAGTGTCCATACTACAATTTGCAAGAAACCAAATTAGATTTTTCTGTTTAGGCTGGAGTCATTTTCATACGTGCATCTGTCTACTCATAGTTTTCTTTCTTTGTATTTACACTGCTCAGAAAAATAAAGGGAACACTTAAACAACACAATATAACTCCAAGTAAATCAAACTTCTGTGAAATCAAACTGTCCACTTAGGAAGCAACACTGATTGACAATCAATTTCACATGCTGTTGTGCAAATGGAATAGACAACAGGTGGAAATTATTGGCAATTAGCAAGACACACTCAATAAAGGAGTGGTTCTGCAGGTGGGGACAACAGACCACTTCTCAGTATCTATGCTTTATGGCTGATGTTTTGGTCACTTTTGAATGTTGGTGGTGCTTTCACACTCGTGGTAGCATTGAGACGGACTCTACAACCCACACAAGTGGCTCAGGTATAGTGCAGCTCATCCATGATGGCACATCAATTCGAGCTGTGGCAAGAAGGTTTGCTGTGTCTGTCAGCGTAGTGTCCCAGAGGCTGGAGGCGCTACCAGGAGACAGGCCCAGTACACCAGGAGACTGGAGGAGGGCCGTTAGGAGGGCAACAACCCAGCAGCAGGGACCGCTACCTCCACCTCTGTGCAAGGAGGAACAGGAGGAGCACTGCCCAGAGTCCTGCAACATGACCTCCAGCAGGCCCACAAATGTGCATGTGTCTGCACAAACGGTTAGAAACTGGACTCCATGAGGATGTTATGAGGGCCCGACGTCCACAGATGGGGGTTGTGCTCACAGCACAAAACACCGTGCAGGACGCTTGACATTTGCCAGAGAACACCAGAATTGGCGAATTCGCCACTGGCACCCTGTGCTCTTCACAGATGGGGATGAAAGCAGGTTTCGCACTGAGGCACATGTGACAGACGTGACAGAGTCTGGAGATGCCATGGAGAGCGAGGAAGCGATGCTGCCTGCAACATCCTTCAGCATGACCGGTTTTTGGCAGTGGGTCAGTAATGGTGTGGGGTGGCATTTCTTTGGAGGGCCGCACAGCCCTCCATGTGCTCGCCAGAGGTAGCCTGACTGCCATTAGGTACCGAGATGAGATCCTCAGACCTCTTGTGAGACCACATGCTGGTGCGGTTGGCCCTGGGTTCCTCCTAATGCAGGACAATGCTAGACCTCATGTGGCTGGAGTGTGTCAGCAGTTCCTGCAAGATGAAGGCATTGAAGCTATGGACTGGCCCGCCCGTTCCCCAGACCTGAATCCGATTGAGCACATCTGGGACATCATGTCTCGCTCCATCCACCAATGTCACGTTGCACCACAGACTGTCCAGGAGTTGGCGGATGCTTTAGTCCAGGTCGGGGAGGAGATCCCTAAGGAGACCATCTGCCACCTCATCAGGAGCATGCCCAGGCATTGTAGGGAGGTCATACAGGCACGTGGAGGCCACACACAATGCTGAGCCTCATTTTGACTTGTTTTAAGGACATTACATCAGAGTTGGATCAGCCTGTAGTGTGTGACTCCAAATCCAGGCCTCCATTGGTTAATAAATTTGATTTCCATTGATGATTTTTGTGTGATTTTGTTGTCAGAACATTCAACTTTGTACAGAACAAAGTATTCAATAAGAATATTTAATTCATTCAGATCTAGGATGTGTTATTTGAGTGCTCCCTTTATTTTTTTGAGCAGTATATTTTAAATGTTTCCTTTTGCACTCGCACCACTGCCTGCACTTAAAAAATCGCACCGATCATGAGTTTTACATATGTTTTTTTTTCTTTAAGTTTATTTAATTTCAATTGAATGGATGCATCTTCCCACAAAAACAAAAAACATGGCACCTTTTCAGCGCTCCAGGCTGAAGTACTATATCATCCTGCAGTTCATTCGTGTTGGCGTCGTTGTCAAAGCACATGCGGCCAGTGCCGAAATAAGAACCACATCAGATCTGATATGACCAGTCAGACTAAGTTGCATGTCTCAAGTCTGATTCTGATTGGATTTGAAACCACATATGAATGTGGTTTCAATCTGAATGGGAGAAGTCAAACACATGGTTCTTTTTTGCACAAAATCATCACATAGCTCAAGTCTGATTTGAGTTGCCTGTCTGAACATAGCCTAATGGGTTTATTTATCCCTAGGACGAAAAAAATCTTAAAAATCATTTCATGATATGTCAATGCAGCAATCTAGGTGATTGTTCTTGGGAGTTGAGATGATCATAGTGAGTCTTGATGAGCTGAGATTGATCATAGCTCACTATGAAGAGTTAAATGTGTGTTGTTACATTCAGTGTTGAAAAACTATAGTTACAACACGCAAATGGCACCCATTTGGCAGAATGACGTAATTATATTATTCTTATATGTATTAAGCTTGTGCAGTTATGGTTTATCAAGTGTTACTTGTTGAACTGTGGGACGTGCAGCACTGACATGTTGTGCTGTAATGGCAGTACATGGCATTGCGCTTGTGTAATGCTGAATCACGTCTTGTTGTTCAAGCATGTAGAATCGGAAACTGCATTTCATCACAATTCAGTATTTCAGAAGGATAGTAAAGTAGATTTGACTTGATTAATGCTGGCAGACAGAACAACATGGACCAGGCTAACAGGATGCGAGGCAGGCAGGCGAACAGAGCTGAACAAAGCCCTTACAAGTGCAGTTCTGTCCAAAATAATGGAGGGCGCTTAAAATATTTACACCAAGCTGTTCTGGCTGGGCTTATGGCGACGCCTTACAAGTTTGGTCTGGTTATATTGTCTGTCGCGTCGCATTCTCAAGGCGCTGAAGGCCCTAATTTGACCGCAGGACTTCTACAGCACATCCCAGTTAGATGCAGCAACACTAGCAAGCGCTACCGTTTGATTTCTGTAACAGCTGCTAATGTAGTTTCCTCGATGCTGGCATCCAGGAGAGAGGCGTGAAATGAAACATGGCTTTGTTCTTTTTTTCTGACCGCTATTTTTTTCTATCATATTTGCACTTGTGTGCCTGCAACAAAAGTCATTTACATCTCCCAGGGCACATAGGATGTGTGGGGGGGTGAATGGGAGGCTCATCCACTCACACCCAGACACTTTCTTTATCTCCCTCTCTTTCCTAGAAACAAAAGCTTATTTAACCCCGGGTTAGATTTCAGAGCAGCGCCAGATCTCTGGCCTCCTTCCAAAGCCCTATTATCAGAGGAGCCGCCACCTAATATACACCAGACTCTCTTCATCAATGTATTATTAACAAGCATGCTAACAATGTAATGCAGGCAAATGGTCGTCCTCTAGGGACGGTCCTAAAAACTAGAGTATGTAGAGAAATGACCTGCAGATCTGCATGCATGTGGACCTTCATTAGCTAAAACTGATGAGCCTCCTAAGCATGAACTTAATAGCATGTGTTGTACGTTAGGGGCATCCAATTGTTGTCGCATGGCTAAACACATTTTACTCGGTTCAAACATTTTAGCTCCCATGCTGGTGTGAGTGGGTCTGAGGTACCGGGTACCTCAGAGCTGAGAGGTAATAGTGCTAAGCACTGCATCACCGTGCCACCCTGCATTCTTTAGATCCAACCAAAATATGTACCCAATAGTCATATAAATAAGGGCACATAATGATCGGGCATCTTTTGTGGTGTACATTTTCATAACACTGTCGTGTGCTGGGCTAAATGCACATTATTTCTTAATACACTCATTGACAAAAAAAAAAAAAAAAAAAACGCATTCAGATAGAAATGTTGGATTGCTGCGTTCATTTGCAGTGGTGTCATGAACAAGAAACTTTTACTACTATGGACTTGAATCATATTTTTAACGAGAAATTCCGGTTCTATTTGGGATCTGACAACGGTTGGGTCAGAGTACGGAGGCCTCATGGTGAGTGATTCAATCCTGACTTTGCTGTGGAGCGACACACTCCAACAACTGCTGGTATGATGATCTGGGGAGCCGTCGCATACGACCGAACATCACCCCTAGTAGTGATTTGAGGGACACTAACAACTCAGCGATATGTGCAGGACATCCTGCAGCCACGTGTTACCTCTCATGACAGGGCTTCCAACTGGCATTTTTCAGAAGGACAATGCTCGGCCACAAACAGCAAGGGTGTCCCAGCAATGTCTCCGCCAGATTGCAACACCGCCTTCAAGCATTTATGGGACCAGCTGGGACGCCATCTTCGGCTAGGAGTGTGCAGGATCTACAGGCTCATGCGGAACCTGTATGCCTCCATTCCAAACTGTATCTCATCTTGTATCAAGGCTAGAAGAAGCCCAACATGGTACTAGAGCCTCCTTCCAATTGTACAGGTTTCTCCAATAAACTTATCCTTTTACTCTAATATTGTAATCCCTGACATTTCTCATTATATGGAGTTTCATTCGATTCCAACAACTCCTTCTTGGTGAATTATTTTTGCTGTCATTATGTGTACCTGGGTGCATCTGCATTGCTTCACTATGCTGTTCATATCTGCATTAAATAGCTCAAAATGAAGCATATCACTATAGTCTGTTACTAATGCTGAGACCCTGTGCCTGAACTATCATTTTTACAAGTACTGTCTGCTTTACACTTCTCTGTCGCACCCGTCCTAACCCGTAGAAGCATTTCCCTTTTTCGTCTTGTATTGAGTCCTTTCTCATACTGCCATTTTGGAGCTAACATCCATAGCGACCGACCTCCGTCCCCTCTGCATATATGCTTCTGTTCTGTGCTCACACATCTAATTGACTTCATGTCTGATCATGTAGTAGATACTGCTCTCCACCTGCTCCACGTTCTAACACCAAATCCTCCAGTGCTCTCACTCCATTAACGAAGAACACCACCAAAGTTTTGCTTGCTGCCGCTATACTAGTGGCTGCTAAAATCTCATTTTCAACTCAATTTAACCTGCTATGCCTCAAGGGTGGTGTGATTATAGCAGAAAACATCCTCTAAAAGTACAAATTGTTATCCTACTAATACAGGGCGATGCAGTAAGGCTGACGGATGTGTGAAGTATGCAGATAGGAAAAAAGCTAATAAGTAGTTGGTCCAGAGCTTGCCTCCAGAACAGCTTCTTGGAAAGCTCTCACAGAAATCCTTAACGATTATACTTAGATGCTGGACTATTCTTCAATAAGAAAACGTTCCAGTTCTTTCAGGGATGAAGGAGATGGAGATCTACTCCATCGGCTATGCTACAACACAACCAGTAAAGCTTTAATTATGCTAATCTGGTAACTGGAGATCCCATGGCATGCATCATTTTGGTGTTGAGATACTGCCGTGGCGTTTCATGGATCTAATGTGTTCACTACCCCCACTGACGTCCTCATCAGCCGATACTTAAGTGAAAATATTTAATTCCAGGCTTATCAAATGGATTCATACTTTTGCACCACAAAAAACAAGGTCATTACTGGTAAAAACCCTGGAGAAACCCTTGGAGAAATATGTGCTCCATCTTAAATCTTAAACTAGACTGCAGAAAAGCTGAAAGGAAATGGAAAAACAAAGCTGAGAGCTAATCTTGTGTTGTATAAGACACAGCTGAAAAAGTATAATCATGAGATGAATAAGCCAGGAAAGCTTATTTCTCAAACTTAATTGACAAAAATAATATAAATTATCTCTTCTGAGGCTAAAACAGGCTGGGGAACACTGCCTCATCTATCAAATCCGAATTTCTCTTGCATGATGAGCATGAGTTTGCAACATTTTTAAATGAAAAGATCACTGATGTAAGGAAGAGACAGCTAATGTTAACTCTGTTGGATTGATCACATTACCAAATAATCACACCACTAAGAGCAACATGCCCTTCTTTGAGTTGATTGGCTCAGAAGCACGTTTAGATGTAGTTTCACTGTTAAGAAGCCTTCAAACTGCGCTGTTTATCCCTGACCTACTCACAGCCTCAAGCAGATGTTAAGCTCTCTATCTGCAGATATCGTGCACATTGTCAATCAGTCACTTTAGCAGATTCTTTTCAGAAATCCTTATGACAGCAGTTGTCAAGAACTGTTGCTGAAGAACAGAAACATTGACTCATCTGTTCTTAATAATTAGGATTAAATAATTAAATCATAAGGCCAATCTTGATTTTTCAATTTCTTTACAATATGATTGAGCCAATCCCTGCAGCACTCCACCAATCTGGGCTTTATGTCAGAGTGGCCAGACCTCTCCTCAGTAAAAGACACACAAGCCTGCCTGGAAAAAAAAAGCTCCTAAAGGACTCTCAGACTGTAAGAAACAAGTCTGGTCTGATAAAGCCACTCTGGTCACTCTGTCATAAAGTCCAGATTGGTGCAGTGCTGCAGTGATGGTTGACCTACTGGACGTTTCTCCCATCTGCACACAGGAGCTCAGCCAGAGCAACTAATGCATTCTTGGTCACTTCTCTTACCAAGGCTCTTATCCCTCTATTACTTGGTTTGGTGGGGTGGCCAGCTCTAGAAATAGTCCTGGTTATTCCAAACTTCTTACATTTCAGAATTATTGAGGTCACTGTGCTCTTGGGAACTTTCAGTGCAGCAAACGTTTTGAAGCCTTCTCCAGATCTGTGCCTCCAAACAATCCTGTTTCTGTACAGACAGTTCTTTTCTCCTCATGGCTTGGTTTTTGTTCTGACATGCATTGTTAGCTTTGAGACCTTAAATAGACAGGTGTGTGTCTTTCCAAGCCATGTCCAGTCAACTGTGTTTACCAAGGTGGCCTCAAATCAAGGTGTAGAAACATCTCAAAGATGATCAAGAGAAATGGGAACCCCCAGAGCTAAATGTCAAGTGTCACAGAAAAGGGTTTGTCTACAAATGTCCATGGAAAATTTTTGTTTTTCCTTTTTGATACGTTTGCAAAAATTTGTAAAATTCTGTTTTCACTTTCTTATTATGGGGTCTTATTAAAAGCGCTGATGCAGGTCATTAAACTTAATTTCGTAATGTAACTTTGTGTCCAGAAACTTTCGGCTATATAATGTCCTTTTGGCTGTGTTTTTTATCAGGCACTGGGTCATTCTTGAGATTAATCAGCATATCAGCATGATATTGCCTCTCAAGTTTTAAATACACTTTCTCTCAAAAGGGATTCCTTCTCGTCCTCCTCATTACAAATCCTTCAAAAGGTGTGTGGTTTCAGGATCTCGATTTTGACTTATTAATGCATGAGTTTAATTCAGACATTTTCAAGTAGGTATCCCAATTATGCTTAATAATTCAGCAACCTTAGTGCAATTAGTTTGAGTGACCTAGATAACGCAGGCCACAATAAAGGTTTTATAATGAATTGACCTTTTTGCCTCTTCTACACCCCACTTCAGGAAATGAAACCATTTTCATATCAGAGTAGGGCCTAGTTTTTAAGCTCTCTCATTTATAAAGTAATGATGTGCCAACTTGAGTAAAAGTCCTATCAGTGAGAATCGCCTTGCTTTAATCGTTAGCAAATAAATGACTAATGCTGTGGAAAAACTAGAACAATTTCTTTATCCAGATTTGAAAACATCTCTCTATCAGTGCAGCAGTATGACAGTATAAAGCAGCTCTTTTGTTCGGGTTAAAGCTCCTAAATTCTCCAATTTTCTTGACATTTCTGATGCTCGCGCTGGCAGTGTGTTAGCAGCATGTCTTTTAAGCTTTCTCCGTTCCATCATCTGCAGTGAAACGGCTCATTCATCTGCCATCCGAGCTGATCTTGTCTTTGGCTCTTGCTTTGGGCTCGCCTCGAGCGGATACACAGATCCTGTGCAGAAACACTCCAGCACAGTGTGATGATGCACCAGTCTAACGCTGAAGAAAAAAAATGTGCAGAACCACATAATGTAGCAGATTGCTGCTGCACACCTTATTTTAGTGTAATGTTTCTGTAAGAAGTAAGGCTTCTGATGAAAGATTTCTGATTATTCTATTGGGTTTGGGTTTTTTATTCTAGCTCTGTTATTTTTGGCAGATAATGACAGAACGTTACCAATACAAATCACAAAATACATCTATTTAACATGTATTTATTTACAAACGCTATTACCCAGAGTGACTTACATTAATACAATTCGAGTAATTGTGGGTTAAGGTCCTTGCTCAAGGACCCAAAAGCGGAGGAATATGAACCACGGACCTTCTGGTTCATAGGCCAGTACCTTAACCGCTAGGCCACTATAGTCCCCAATGTGAGAACAACAAGAACATTAAGTAAATGCTCAAATTTATCATTTGAACATTTCCTTAATTCACATTAAGTACGTTAAAGGTAATACACTGGAACCTCAGAATTCGAACGCCACTTCACCTGAACATTTCGGAAATCAAACAGTCTGTGTGAACACCCCTCAATCTGGGAGCCACTGTCTCAGTAATAAGACATGCCGAAACTGGCACAAACAAATCGTAGTTCTAACTGCCTTCTGGAACCATTTAAGGTCAAATTCTGAGGTTCCACTGGATCCACAGTTTAAATATCATCTACTGCATTAAACAACTGTGTGGTAAG
Organism: Ancistrus triradiatus; assembly: GCA_025084515.1. Taxonomy (NCBI): domain Eukaryota; kingdom Metazoa; phylum Chordata; class Actinopteri; order Siluriformes; family Loricariidae; genus Ancistrus; species Ancistrus triradiatus. Next base: position 638,776 of record JAJAGP010000146.1, on the reverse strand, counting down.
TTTTATAAGCTCTTTAAAACACAGAATGGATTTCAGTGTGGTTAGAATCTTATTAGTATACAAATACAAGGCACCAGACAAAAGAGTGTAAACAAGATCCTGGATAGATGTAGTAGACACACACTGATCATCCAAGACTTTATGACCATTCACTAATCATGTAGCAAATTACATTGACTATCTAGTTACAAGTGCACAAGTCAAGGTATTTGAAGTATTAGATGGTAATTAACAGGCAACTATGATAAGGGTCCAATCATTATGGCTAGGCAATTGGATCAGGTGAATACCTACCAACAGTGATCCAAGTAGGGACGAACAACGAACCGGTGACAGGGTGTTGGGTGCCCAACGCTCACTGATGAGTAAGGGCAAAAAATGTTAACAAATCAGGTCCAAACTGAAAAAAGGACTGTGGAGCTACTCGAGATAAGGGCTTTTTATGTAATGTACGAAGGGCTAAACTGGCACAGAGTTTTTGTGACAATTGTCCACCTTCAAAACTGCCTACATTGGACACTTCATGACCCGTGAGTAATGAAAGATGGTTGCCTTGTCCAGTTAGTCCAGTACATGTGGCTTGGTATTTGTGCACCATTTACCTGGCCACCAACCAAGCCACCAACCTCGACTCTCTCCCTCGCCATTCTTGAAATGTGACAAATTGCCAGCAATGAAGGCTTTCAGCCAACTGGTTAGTAGGTGGCACTTTAATCCGACTGACAGGGTCACCTTCCCTGCTCTTTCCTCAGTCGAAAGCTCACCTTGACCCTGCTCACTCTGCTGATGCCTCGTTGCTAATTGCTATTGCTCCGTTGATCTGTTAATCTTGTTGACCTAAAAGAATACAAGACACGATTGACACTCTGATGTACTAATTTGAACAACTCGCAAAGCTGGATGATGTACAGCCCCTGTCTGTTATTCATCTCAAACTGGACTTCATGCACTTTGCAGCACAGAAACACAAATCGATCACTGACTATTTCTCAAATTGGCGTAAATGGATAGAAATTGTACATGTACGTAGATGTTTATGTACGTAGTAACTGTGATTGTACGATCATGAGGGCTGCCCAGTAAAACAGTCAGCATCAGATATGAATGTCACTATTTTCTGTAACTCTAGCTGATAGAAAGGCAACATTAACTTAAATAACCATCCAAGGTAGGCAGAAGAGCATCTCCAAATGCACAACACATGAAACCATGAAGCAGGTGGCCTACTGCAGCAGAAGACCACACTGGGTGTCACTCCTGTCAGCTAGGCTACATTGGCAGTCCTGGCATCTGAGGCTACATTTCGCATGGGCTCACCAAAATTAGACAATACAAGCTTGGAAAACGTTGCCTGGTCTCGAGTTCTGCTGCGACATTTGGATGGTAGGGTTAGAAAAACTGTATGAAAGCATGGATCTGTCCTGGCTTGTATCAATGGTTCGGGCTGTTTTCTGGAATGTTTTAATTTCTTCTGATACCGGATAAAATAACAGTTCTAGAAATCTGAACTCTGACATTGTTGTACGTACAAATAAATGTGATATTTGTCTTTATCAGCAGTCTCCATAATGTAGCTCTCACAGATAATTAATGCACTGGATCACAAAAGAGGTTATTTGAATTTGTGAAGGAAGCACATGGTCCACGCTAACACACACAGGATGTGGCGGAGTGTGTTGGGTGTGTGTGGTGTAGTTCCCGGGTCTCAGCAGGTCTCTGGTCCTGTTCATTCTCACCTCATTCACAGCTCATTCGCACCTGGCGGAGTGTCTGATTCCCATTAACACCAGGTCATTGTCTAGCTCCGAGCACTGATGGCCTCAATCTGCATGCACAATGGCATCTGCTGCACCCTGATGCTGGCCAACATGCTTAACAACAGGACGCTTAGTGAGAGTGTTTACATGTATAAAATTATCTGGAAACCCAGAAATATCTTATTTTAGCCTTAACTGATGTATTGCTTTTTTAAATAATTAAACAGCACTGCTTGACAGACATTCACGGATATCCCTGGTTGCATCACCCTGGACTGACATAAATTAGCCCATAAGCATTAGTTGATATCAAGTTTGTTCTTTCTTTTAGTCCTGTACTCATTATTTGTTCTTCAGGATGACACTCAAAGTTCTCTCACCACAGCCAGCTCTAAATGCAATTTGTCAGTGTGGATACACTATTTTCCAACCATGTCCTAGGGTTGTTCTTAGGTTTCGACTCGTTTTTTTCACTTCTTCTTCCCAGCACTACATATCAAATCAGTGCCAACACTGTCACTTAAGCTGTACCTTCAGACCTCATTTTGAACTCAGCTTGAACGTTTGTGAACCCTTTAGAACGTTCTGCATAAATATGGCCTAAAACATCACCAGATTTTCACAAATGTCCTAAAATATTATATATTATTTTTGAGACTATTCAAATATTATACACTGTAATTTATTTACTCAGGAAAATGATCCATTGTTACATATCTGTGAGCATGTGAACGTTTGCTTTCACTATCTGGTGTGACAACCTTGTGCAGCAACAACTGCAACTAAATGTTTCCACTAACTGTTGATCAGTCCTGCACACCGGCTTGGAGGAATTTTAGCCCATTCCTTCATACAGAACATCTTCAGCTCTGGGATGTTGGTGGGTTTCCTCACAGACAGCTTCCACAACAATAACAATTCACTTGATCCTGGACAGGCTTGCAGGAGAGCCGGTTCCCAGCCGGCAACACAGGGCGCACGGCAGAAACAACCCTAGACAGGGCGCCAATCCATCTTAGGGCACATACACTCACACTAGGGGCACTGTTAGACACAAAATAACGTAACACACGTCTTTGGACTGTAGGAGAAAACCAGAGTATCCAGAGTAAACCCACACGGACACGTGGAGCACACGCAGACTCCACACAGAGAGGACCCAGACCACCCCACCTGGGGTTGTACCCAGGACGTTCTTGCTGTGAGGCAACGGTGCTACCCACCAAACCACCGTGCCGCCCCAATATCAATTCATAAAAATTAATTTTTCATTAAAAAGAATAAATTAGTTTTGCTTTACCCTTGTGACTGTTGCGAATAGCCATTGGTGTCAAAAGCGAGGTTAAATAAACAATCAAGCTAATAAACAAACATGACAAAGTGTGTATACAGTTCCCGGTGGATTTAACGTAGTACATCTGTGCAGAACAAATTTAACACACATTCTGCAGTCGTTCAGGAGTACGTTAGTTAGGAGGTTAAAGAAGGTTATTATGGATAAGAGAATCTACGGAATTATTTTTTGAATTGAATACACTATAATTTACTATAAAAACCAAATGAGATGAGATCTCTGGAAATTTGCAAGCTAGTTCATTACTTGTCTGCTAGTGCTAGATATTTGATAGCATTACCTAAAATCACAGTTTTTGAAACATTTTGATGTTCTTGCCTACTGCTAAATAAATCACCAAGAACATCTTACACAATGGTGTAAGACTGTGGTCCTAAATTCTACTTTTGATCTGTATGGAAAGAATGCTGGTTTATTAGAGGCTAATTAGTTAGCCTACAAGTGCTGGCTTGTTGCTCATGTGCTTACATTATCTAAAAGGATTTTTCTTGTTAAATTTTGACATATTTGGCTTCTATTAAATGTATAACTAAGAATATCATCCTGTAAATCAAACCTCCAATACTAAGGTGAGCAATGTTAGGAAACACGCACAAACACAACGAGTGTAGAAAGTGTAGCATGTACTTTTCTCCTCAGCTGTATGTCTTGCACTAAACAAGCCATACATCACAATAATGTTATCGTTCGCATGCTTTTAGCACGCTTGAGGCAGATTTCGATTTCATTCACAGCTTCTGTCTCTGTGAGAAGAGCCATCAGGCTGAATGACAGGGTCGTGCACTCAGCCTTTTGCTGAATTAAGAGTGGCTCATCACTGACAAGGTGCAATATTGGAATGCCCATTTGCATATGCGCGCCGATATTAAGAGGGATCAGCACTAGCCAGCACGACAACAAACGCAGCGAGTGGAGCAGCGTGCTTTAATATCGCAAATTACTCCCAGGGAGTGACCCCTTCACTCGGTGCTTGATTAGAGAGCCTTAATTAGGAAGGACTCCCCACTCTCTCACCCATCCGTGACTCCTTCCGCCTCACTCTCGCCGAGCTCGGAGTTTAGTCGCTGATTCAATATTTACCCTCCACTCCCATGCTCGAAAGAGTCGGGGGGCGACAGAGGGAGGGGGAGGTTGGAAAAATAAATTTAATCACAAACCTGGGCTCTGCATGCAGGTGCAAACCAATTAACAAGCTGGCATTTAGAGGCACCTTAATTAATATTTTGTCACAGATGAAGTCGGATGTCTGATGTTTAAACGCCTTGCCCGACTGCGATCCAGCAACCGTCAGAGCTTAGCGTCCACATGTTCTCGGTAGGTTGCCTATGTGGGAAATTCAGGGTAGCCGAACTTCTCTGGGGTTCCATATTTTAGATGAATTTGAGGTGCATATTGTATCTTTCTCAGTGCAATCTCATAAAAATGCATCAGACCAGAAGTACATGCAAGTTTCTGAAAACAATGCACTTGAAACAAATGTAAGGCCTTATGAAATCTGTTTTATTTTCCACCAAATTAATCAGATGGTGCTCATTCTGCAATCATTTAGGAACTGAGGACACTGATTGATGTCATTATGAAAGCAGAGCTTTTTTAATTGATAGAAGACTTCAGCTGCTCAAGACACTTTCCTGAAAGGGACTGTGTATCGGACTACATGATGTCGATACGTATATTTTTACGTCATTGTTTTAACTGTTACTATAGACTTATTTGACTAGATAAATCAGTTTCATTCTTACATGTATAATCTAAGCCAAGTTGGGTCCTTTTTTGAGTCTTGATCCTCATAACGGTTCTTCCTTATAATGATTAGGGCGTTTTTCCATGCCACTGTCACCCTAGGCTTGCTCAGTTTGGGACCTAGATATTAGAAGATAATCTAAAATTGTGAAGCTGCTTTGGGACGACGCTCCTTTGTAAAAAGAGCTATAGAAATAAAGCTGACTTGATTTGACATCTCCATTGTCGGACTTGTGCTTCAAAATGCACCTGATGTTTTTAATATGATACAGGTGTGGACTGCAGATAGACTTTTAGAACCTACAATTTCGGACTACAAAGACCTGCTTTTTAAAGAAACGCAGAATAAATCCCTAATAAGTATTCTCTCTTATGTCGTCAAATGTTCCTAAAAAATGCACAAGCTAAACTTATCCATACCATACTTTGGATTCTAAACTTAGCATGGTCCAGTTTCTCTTTGGCCCCTATGGTTATTGTTTACACAAATACCTTAACATTTGATTGGCAGATAACTACACAATTTCGCACTTTATGTCAGTCCATCTCGTTTCTGGATGGCACTGATATACACTATATAAACAGCAGTTTGTGGACACCCAAAAAATTATATCCAAAACATAGGTATTAGTATTGAGTTTGCCCATACCCTTGTTGCCACAACAGCCTTTGATCCTTTAAGAGGGTTTCTCATAAGATTTTGGAACATGACTGAGTTCTGCTTCTGACCTTAGACAATAAGTGTATTTCCAAGGTGTCTGATGGAGCCAAGGTTCTGTGCAAGCAAGCCAAGTTCTCAATTAAAGATGGCAAACCAGTTCTCTATGGACTTTGTTTCAGGACAGCAGGGCAGAAAGTTTAAGAACTGATTTGTTGGAAGCAGAAACCTGTAAATGTGTCATATTGTGAGTCACTGGGGTACAGTCACTACTCTACTGCCACAGTTTGTCCATGGAGAATCTAGAAATGTATGCTTTACATTATGAATGTGTTAAAAGCGAGTGTTGCTGAAATACCCTTCATAGTGATTTGATCCCCTTCCTACCGTCACCTGAACCCACACACATTTTTGTACTGTAATAATTGATAAATGATAAAGTATTGGTCATATTTAAAAGTTACCCTACCATTTTACCAAGCGCGACACCTTTTGAAATCCGCTTTGAGTTTCCCTGATGCTAACAGTTAGCGAGCCATCACCCACCAGCTATACATGAAGATACAGCGGCACCTCGGTTATCTTCGTTAATTCATCCCAGAAGACTTGTTGAGAATCGAAAATGAGGAGAACAGAGCAAATTTTCCCATAAGGAATAATGTAAAACTAATCCATTCCAGACCCTCAGAAAATCCACACTCCATAAGGCATTATATGAATTAATGGAGTATTGGACAGGTGCTCCCTGATTTATGATGGGGACATGTTCCGACAAATCCATCATAAGTTAAATGTAACATGAACTGAGAAGTTTAACGAGTGTTATGTAGAGTGTCTATACTGTATCATAGCAGAGTCTGTGATAAGCAATGAAGTAAGTTAATGTTTAAAACACTTACATTAACCTACAGATGGAAAAAATCATTAACACAAAACATATTTTATAATAAAGTGTTGTAAATATCATGTAATTTAAAAATATCATGTAATTTAGTGAGTAATGGATTGAAAGTGAAAAGTAAAAGCAAAACACTTACTCTATTGTTGAACTCAGGGTGCTAGCATAGCTGCTAACGCTAACTGCAGCATGTGTTCTGGAGGATTCAGTACAGGATTTCCTTTTCAATTGGCTGTCAATACAGCCCTTTTTAGGACCCATGGAGACTTATTTGCCCTAGGAATACAGTACTGTAGAGAAAATCACAAGAAACATAGCAAAGATCTTCACTGAGCAATGGCTATTGTGAATCTGAATCTCTGTGTACTGAATCTTGAATCAAGTTTCAGCTGAAATGAGTCACGTAGCTCGACTCATATAAGCTTAAGCAAAAGCAAACGACGAGAACCGAGACAGATTTTTCTGGTCAAAATGCATCGAGAACCAAATTCGACGATTTCCGAGATGGTTGAAAGTCGATGTACCACTGTATTACAAAACTAATTTCATGATACAATTAGTGTCCATTTTCTATTCAGGCTAATCACAGATGTACAGTGGTGCTTAAAAGTTTGTGAACCCTTTAGGATTTTCTATATTTCTGTATAAATATAGTTTAAAATATCATCAGATTTTCACACAAGTCCTAAAACTAGATAAAGAGAACCCAGTTACACAAATGAGACAAAAATATTATACTTGGTCATTTATTTATTGAGGAAAATGATCCAATATTGCATATTATCAAGTGGCAAAAGTATGTGAACCTAAAAATTCTCTGATGATAATTCATTGTTCCATCAATAATGGCAAGTCATCCTGGCCCAGATGCAGCAAAACAGGCCCAAACCATGATACTACCACCACCATGTTTCACAGAAGGGATAAGGGTTTTATGCTGGAATGGAGTGTTTTCCTTTCTCCAAACATAACGCTTTTCTTTTAAACCAAAAAGTTCTATTTTGGTCTCATCCGACCATAAAACATTCTTCCAATAGCCTTCTGGTTTGTCCACGTGATCATTAGCAAACTGCAGATAAGCAGCAATGTTCTTTTTGGAGAGCAATGGCTTTCTCCTTGTAACCCTGCCATGCACACCATTATTGTTCAGTGTTCTTCTGATGGTGGACTCATGAACATTAACATTAGCCAAATGTGAGAGGCCTTCAGTTGCTTAGAAGTTACCCTGGAGTCCTTTGTTACCTCAGCAACTATTACACGCCTTGCTCTTGGAGTGATCTTTGTTGGTCGACCACTCCAGAGGGGGGTAACAACAGTATTGAATTTTCTCCATTTGTACACAATCTGTCTGACTGTGGATTGGTGGAGTCCAAACTCTTTAGAGATGGTTTTGTAACCTTTTCCAGCCTGATGAGCATCAACAACTCTTTTTCGGAGGTCTTCAGAAATGTCCTTTGTTCGTGCCATGATGCACTTCCATGAATGTGTTGTGAAGAGCAGACTTCTGAAAGATCCCTGTAGTTTAAATAAAACAGGGTGCCCACTCACACCTGATTGTCATCCCATTGACTGAAAACACCTGACTAATTTCACCTTCAAATTAGCTGCTAATCTTAGAGGTTCACATACTTTTGCCACTCACTAATATGTAATATTGGATCCCTCAATAAATAAGTGACCAAGTATAATGTTTTTGTCTCATTTGTTTAACTGGGTTCTCTTTATGTACTTTTAGGACTTGTGTGAAAATCTGATGGTGTTTTCGGTCATATTTATGCAGAAATTTAGAAAATTCGAAAGGGTTCACAAACTTTCAAGCACCACAGTACCTCATCAGTCATAACGTACTCAATGAATCCGACACCAATTTACGATAGCTTCAAAAAGCTCATTAAGGAATCTGAAAGTAATTTTGTAGAACTGTGAGCTCCTGTAACAAAGGGACATTGTGTTACAGATCTATGTCATGGAATACAGACACATGTTGGTTCGGTTCCATCTACACTACAGACCAGATGCATTTCATTAAACCGGGCCAAACAAACATGCCGGACTAATTATTCCATCACCGTTCAGGATGGTCAGACTATTTTGTAGGCCTTTCTACTCTTCTTGCCCCAAAGCAAGTGAAAAGAATCGGTACACAAGAACGTGACCTGACAGGAGAAGGGCTGGCGTTATGGCTTTTTTCACCTGCTGCAGCTCTCAAGTGCTAAAGGTCAACTGTCACAGGAACCGGGCAGTATCCCCCGAGGGCCACGCTGCCTGTATAACTTCTCTTGAAGGCGAGACTCCTGTGCCCGGTTTCACAGCACAGCCCCAAACCGCCCTGGGGCATGAATGCATTTCTGTATTTATGGGGCCACCGCTCCGGCTCTGGACACAAAAGTCCTGATTCCTGTGTGTGTATCTGTCTCAGAAAGGAAGCGGCCAGATTTTGCCCTCACAACATCCTGAGTGTCTGTCCTAAATATTTATGGGTGTAAAAAATCTCCCTTACAGTCTGTGAGATCATGACATAGTAAGTAAGAATTGACAGGGATAACAAGGATTTCAGGAGCTTGTAGTTAAGTTTTTCCATAAATAATTTCTCCACTATACAGCCCTCACAGCCCAAAAATTTTCTTGACATGCCCTGTGAAACATTTAGTTAACAAATGTCATTTAAAATTGGCAATGGCTGTGTTATATTTGGCAACATTAGCTACAATGGGGCAAAACAGTATTTAGTCAGCCACTGATTGTGCATGTTCTCCTACTTCTCCTCCTTCTGAGAAAGGTCTGTAATTTTCATCATAGGTACACTTCAACTATGAGAGACAAAATGAGAAAAAAATCCAGGAAATCACATTCTAAGATTTTTAAAGCATTTAATTGTAAATTGTGGTGGAAAATAAGTATTTGGTCAATAAAAAAAGTTCAACACAATACTTTGTAACATAACCTTTGTTGGCAATGACAGAGGTCAAACATTTCCAGTAAGTCCTCACCAGGTGTGTACACACTGTAGCTGGTATGTTGGCCCATTCCTCCATGCAGATCTCCTCTAGAGCAGTGATGTTTTTGGCTGTCGCTGGGCAACACAGAATTTCAACTCCCTCAACACATTTTCTATGGGGTTGAGGTCTGGAGACTGGCTAAGCCACTCCAGGAACTTGAAATGCTTTTTACGGAGCCATTCCTTCGTTGTCCGAGCGGTGTGTTTGGGATCATTGTCATGCTGGAAGACCCAGCCACGTTCCATCTTCAATGCTCTCACTGATGGAAGGAGGTTTTGGCTTAAAATCTCACGATACATGGCCCCGTTCATTCTTCCCTTAACACGGATCAGTCGTCCTGCCCCCTCTGCAGAAAAACAGCTCCAAAGTATGATGTTTCCACCCCCATGCTTCACAGTAGGTATGGTGTTCTTAGGATGCAACTCAGCATTCTTCTTCCTCCAAACATGACGAGTTGAGTTTTTACCAAAAAGTTCTATTTTGGTTTCATCTGACCACATGATATTCTCCCAATCCTCTTCTGGATCATCCATATGCTCTCTGGCAAACTTCAGACGGGCCTGGACATGTACTGGCTTAAGCAGGGGGACACACTCCTGTCCACTGCAGGATCTGAGTCCCTCTAGGCGTAGTGTGTGTACTGATGGTAGCCTTTGTTACTTTGGTACCAGCTCTCTGCAGGTCATTCAATCAGTCCCTCCGTGTAGTTCTGGGATTTTTTTTTGTTCACCGTTACTCATGATCATTTTGACCCCACGGGTGAGATCTTGCCGTGGAGCCCCCCAGATCGAAAGGAGATTATCAATGGTCTGTATGTCTTCCAATTTCTTACAATTGCTCCCACAGTTGATTTATTCACACCAACCTGCTTGCCTTTTATAGATTCACTCTTTCTAGCCAGGTCTACAATTTTTTTGGTCTTTGCCATGGTTGAGTTTGGAGTCTGACTGTTTGAGGCTGTGGACAGGTGTCTTTATGCAGATAACGAGGTCAAACAGGTGCCATTAAAACAGGTAACAAGTGGAGGACAGAAGAGCTTCTTAAAGAAAAAGTTAGAGGTCTGTGAGAGCCAGAAATCTTGCTTGTTTGTGGGTGACCAAATACTTCTTTTCCACCATGATTTACAATTAAATTCTTTCAAAATCCTACAATGTGATTTCTTGGATTTCTTTAGTCATTTTTTTCTCTCATAGTTGAAGTGTACCTATGATGAAAATTACAGACCTTTCTCAGAAGGAGGAGAAGTAGGAGAACATGCACAATCAGTGGCTGACTAAATACTTTTTTGCCCCACTGTATGTTTTTGCGTTTTGTATTGACCAACATGGTAATATAACTGCCAATTCGTACCAGTTCACATTAGTCAATGGCTTTTTCAAACATACTAAGTTTAAGCTTAGAGGTAGAGTATTCTGTTACTCATTAATGTGAAAATTGCCGTCTAGGCCATTCTGACATGGCTGTTAGGGGATGGGAGCAGTGGTTGCATGAGGGCACAGAGAACAGGCTCTTAACGTTACAGTCAGACCACCAGTCAGAGACCCCTGTCTCTGTACGGACTATTTCCAGGTGCTTAGCAGAAGGAAATTTGTTGTCATGGTTCTGCCATTGACAGCCATTCCAATAGTTTGCAGTGGTGTTGTGAACGAGAAGCCTGGACTCCTATGGACTGGAACCGTATCGTCTTTAGCAACGAATCCAGGTTCTGTTTGAGATCTGACAATTGAGGCCTTGTGGTGAGTGTTTGCTGTGTAGCGACAGACTGCCCCAACTGCTGGTGTGATGATCTGAAGAGCCATCGCATATGGCAGTAGGTCACCCCTAGTAGTGATACGAGGGATACTAACAACTCAGCAATAAGTGCAGGACATCCTGAGGCCACGTGTTGCCTATCATGGCAGGGCTTCCAACTGGCATCTTACAGCATAATAATGCTCGCCCACACACCGCGAGGGTTTCCCAGGAATGTCTTCACCAAATTGCAACACTTCCTTGGCCTGCCCAGTCACCGGATTTATCACCAACTGAGCATTAATGGGACCAGCTGGGATGCCAGCTTCGGCAGCTTACGACTGTGCAGGGTCTACAGGCCAGTTGCAACATCAGTGTGCCACAGCATACCATACGACACCTGTTTGACTCCAATACCCAACCCTATCTTATATTGTATCCAGATTAGAGGCAGCTGAAGAGGGTAACTAGAGCCTGCTTTCAATTGTAGCATTTTCCCCAATACATGTATCCTTTCAGTGTAATATTGTAATCACTTACATATATCATCATTATATTCATACATACAAAATTTCATTTAATTCCAACAACTTCTTGGCAAGGTTTTTTTTGGTCAATGAGTGTATTATGTGCAGTATACAAAATCCTACTTATGATTACTTAAGAGTCTGTTACAAGCCTCCTCTGAAGCCATGCTGACAGTATTTACATACAGTGAAAATGACTGTTTGAGTCTTTCTGTAGAAGGATTTATACTGCAGCAGGACAATGACCCAAAACACACCTCAATGCTTTGCAACAACTACTTGAAGGCCAAAAAATATCAAGGAACGCTGACTGTCATGGACTTTCCTTTATATTCATCTGACCTAAACCCCATCGAGTATTTATGGGGACATGAAGACAGAGAAAGCCAAGAATTAAGTAGCGTCCCAGGTTCAACGTTAGACTCCACCCATGTGGAGTTCGCATGTCCTCGCCATGTTTGTGTGGGTTTACTCTGGGTACTCCAGTTTCCTCCCACATTCCAAATACATGCATAAGGTTTATTGGTGTTTCTAAAGTGCCCATAGTGTGTGAGTGTGTGTTTGTGCCCTACAATGGATTGGCCCCCTGCCTAAGGTTGTTCCTGCCTTGTGCCCTGTGCTGGCACCTAGGCAACCTCTTTCCCATGACCCTGACCAAGATTAAGCAGATAATAAAGTGGAGGAATGAATAAATGTATTAAAATTAAAGTTTAAAATTGTAAAACAGAAGTGTTTTCACTAGCCGTCTCTGACTTTTGGCCCCCACTGTACGTTTTAACTGCATTTAACTTTATTATTTGAGCTCTTTATTTAATTATTCATTTAACACGACCATATACAACCTAAAGCAGTTCAAACATGCACTTAAAAAGAAATGAGTTTCGATTAAGAACTTTCAGTTCAAGGCAGAGTTCATGTACAGGGTGTCTATAAAATAAGTCCCACTTTAAAAATGTATTACTCACCAACCAACGTACGCGAGAGCTTTTTCAGATTTATATGAAGCACAAGAACTCCAGGTTTTATCCAAATTAAATCAATGTGAGCCCTGTGGGTGACGGGACAAACATATAATTAACGTATTAACCATGTTAAAGTGGAACACCCTGTATATTAGTGAAGAACATTCACATTTGCTAAGTAGTATAGGTCCAAATGAGGAGAATAACAGCATGGTCCAAATATTCCTGACATGATAAATGAAATACACTGACACAGGGATGTTACAAAACACCTTACTTGGCTAAATGTACAGTGTGTATGCAGCATAAAGGCAGGTAAGTACAGGGCATTAACAACACAATAAGAGGTAATATGATGGTGCGACTATGATATGTAAAAGTGGGATATTTTACTGCATTTTAAAGTATTTTACTTTATTACATCTAGGAAACATTCAGGTTAGAAGTGGTTTAGGTTGTGTATATATAGGTAGTATATCTATAAATAAATCAATTCAAATTGTCATAGCAAATACAAGGCTAACTATGATGATACATATTTGGGTAATGCTTAATTATTTGAATACCTGGAATATCAGTAAAATCAGTCTGTGCTGATTTGTGTTTTTCCTTTCTTTTTTAAACGGATCCTAGAAATGTTGAGACCTCCTGCACCAAATATGACTTTTGGTTAATGGAATTGTAATATTCTCATAAAATCGGTCTATACTACATTTACATTTACAGCATTTAGCAGACGCCCTTATCCAGAGCGACTTACAATCCAAGCAATTGTGGGTTAAGGGTCTTGCTGAAGGACCCAACAGTGGTAGCTTGGCAGAGGTAGGATTTGAACCCTGGACCTTCTGATCCATAGTCCAGTACCTTACCCACTAGACTACCACAGTATACTCCTAGTAAAGGGTGCTTTGCTTTTTTATAAGGATAGGGTACCCTTTGCTGTACACTAAATATGACTTACATTTACATGTATAGCATTTAACATTCACCCTTATTGAGATATTGATACGTTCTTACAATGTGCAGTCAAAGTTGTGGTTAAGGGTTCTGCTCAACGGTCCAACAGCATGTAATGTGTATACTATGTACTGAGAAAATTTAAAATTAAATATTCCGAGTAGAGTTTCTGCTGTGTATTTATGTTTGCTATCGGATACCCATTGTAAAGTTAAATGGTACCTGTACTTAAAGGCTGCACCACCACAGCAGTTTTGGGTAAGACTCAGTGTACCAACCACTATGGTGCCAAGAGTACCAGGCTACAGTTCAGCAAGAGGCTATAGCCCAATGTCATCTCTCTGATGACCCTCTGCTTTCCTACTATAGTGAATAAACCATACTAGATCCTATCCAGTCAGTCAGCAGTTTGATCAGGTTGAGCGGCCATAACATGACTAATGGACCAATTCTGCAGTCGACTTACTCAGAATTACAGCTGTCTCATTTTACGATTAGCGCAAGAAAAAAAAACATTAGGAAAAACAAATGTCAATAGGTGCAGGAGAGTTTCGGAGGAAATTGGTGGTAATGAGTCAAGAGAAAGGACTGATTTCACATATATTAACACAGTGATCATTAGGGCCTTGGGGCTCAGGCTAATCCTGGTAATGACACGCCAGGGCTGCTGGGAATAAGAGAGGCGGCCCCAGATGTCAGGCCTCTGTCTTTCCTCCCTCTTTTTTAACCACTCGTTCCTCTCCTCAGCCTTTCCGTTTCTGCGAGGATTCTCCCGCAGCCACTTCAAATGCAAACGAGGGGGGACGCAATCACAGCAAGACTACTAATGAGAATCACATGAGTCAGAGTGAGACCAGGAGGGAGAGAGATGAATAAATAAAAAAGGGAGAGATCTGAACTGCACATAAGAAACAGCAGCAGGAGCCCTGATGTCCCCAATTAGGAAGGATGTCACCCCCTGTCTGCTGCGCTGCAAGAAAACCCTCACTCGGTATTCGCCATCACACGGCTCCAACACTGTTAACATTTTAATGTCCTGGGCGTGTGCGGGAACACTAATTACCTCGCCGTTTGGCTCGCTCCCGAATCCTCCAAATGGAAATCTGATCTCAGGCTTAGGACCGTTACATTAAAAAATAATAAGGCATATTTACCGAGCTAGCCTGTAGCCGCGCTTACGATTCCGTCGACTCGCTCGTCTTATTGACTGTCCGGACTTAGCTCCGTAAAAGGAAATGATCGTGTGAATTTTAACGAGGACCTGAACCCTGCATTGTCTCCCTTTCCGTCCAAAAACCCGCTGCTTGAGAGAGGCTGTGCCACGTTTAGATTTCATTACAGGTGCTTTCAATCTACGCAGATCCTCCCACCGCCGGCTTAACAACCCAGTCCAATCATTTAAAGCACGGTTTTCGGCTGGCATTAAAATTTATGGAGGTTTATTTCTCGACCGGATTGAACTAGCCAGGCCTAGTCGTGTCGGATAAAATCCCATCATCTTCAGACATTTGCTATCTCTTCTCTCCCTCTTGTTCTTTCTAACTCCCATCCACAGATGAAACATCTTGTTCTTACGCGGTGCCCCGGCACAGGAAACGCATTCTCCGACTCCAAATTGACAACTTTCATCTCTCAATCCCTACAGCTCTGAAGGAGAAGTGAACCCAAAAAGGAAAAGGCTAAACCCATTTGTTGTGTCTCTGTGCACGCGGGCCTCAGACACACTACCTTTTTGGTTGCAATAACACAACGCACGAGAGGAAGCCTCAGATAAAGAGGGGAGATTAGATTTTTTTCCCAACCCTCCACGTTTCGCCGCGAGACGGAGGCGAGATGGCGAGAACATAGCGGTTGTATTACCGCGTTCGGCCATGTATTATTAATGTTAACGTGATCAAGGCAGGTGGGAGAGCCCAGGAGAGACACTGCTGCCTAATGAACACGGATCTCTCGCTCTTTCTCTCTCTCGGCGGACGAGGCCTTGGCAGCTGTTACTGTTTCGGAGCGAGGTGTTAGCCGAGGCGCCCGAGTCGGCCCCACCAGCCCTTGTATTTAATTTACAAATAATCAGCATCCGAAGTAATTGACACTGTTCTTCTGACAGGAGCGAGTGTCGGTGCAGTGGTCACACTCGCATTTTAAATAAAGAGGTAAAGGTATACCCCAGGTAATCAGCAAGGTTTAAAATACCCTCGAGAAACCCGTACACAGCCTGATATTGCATTACGCCGATTGCGGGGTTTGCACAAACCAAATATTTGCTATTACTTTTATATTTGTCTGTCAGTCGTCGTAAGAGAATGCCAAAATGTGGCTGTTCCAAAAGCAAACAGCCTTTATTTAGCAGAGATGGTTTGCAACTGCTAAAGCGCTTGCATCTAAAGAAAAGCAGTCACTCTTGGCAAGGTACACTTGCAGTACGCAGAATTTGTCTATTAAGTAAATACACAAAACAGCATAAGACAGTATCCAAAGCATTTGTCAGTTTCCAAATTAAGCAACTGGCTTGGTTGTCATTATAGTAAACATGAGCATGTAGCAAGAAAATAAAAATAAATTCCTCATTATTAAATAATGTCTTCCACTTCTATAATACTATAATTATTCAATTTAAGCATTCTTTAAGTGCACCAATACTGGTTGGGCAGAAGAAATTATGAAGACATTTGCAAAAGAACGACAAATATACCCAAAGTTAAATTGGCTAAAGTGTCCAATAAACATCTTTGGGATTGCTTAAGGAGAATGTCTACATATACTCGAGTGGCAGTGATCCGATACGCTAGCCCACCATCACAGGGACTAGGTTTTGGTTTCCAGCTGGGCATCATGTACAGACACGATTGGCTGCGTTGGAGGGAAAAGTGCTGGTCAGGGGATCGCCAAGAGCTCGAAAGCCCTGCGATGGACCGGCATCCCTTCCAGGGCACCTTCAACCTGTGTTGTCCAAGGTACACACCTTAGCCTGCACGACTCTGACCGGGAAACATCAGTGTTAAAAGGTGAAAAGGAAATATGTTTGTGTGTATCAGAAGTACAACTTTGCATTTACAGTCCTTCGCAATTGCCTTTCCAGTGACTTAATGAAGGCATGTAACCCAATATGTGTGTGAAAAAATGTTGAATATAAATGAGAAGGATATGTAAGAGATTAAGTGATTGATTCGCTACAACAGCATGCTCCATAAAAAAAGGCACTGACATAAGTGTTACAAAACCCCATATGTATCTAAATTGGTGTTTATACAGCATAAAGGTAGTTGCAGTAAGTACAAAAGTAAATATACATATCTAGAACATGCAGTAAGGGGCAAAAAGACCATACAGGTATGATATATCAGTGGGATGTGTCTACTTCTATCCAGAGTCTGAGGTTACAGCCTGTGGATTGATGGATAAAAAGGGATGGGGAAAAAAAAAAGAAATCAGTCCTAATTCAGCTCAGCAAAACAAATTTTACACGTTTGTTGCAGATGATCAGACGTTCATTAGCTACAAGGCTAATATAGCCATGTGGCTGGTATGGTTTAAGACTTGGATACGTGACTCACCTTTTACTAGATGACAGAACGATACTTACGTAGCCTCGTAGTTCATCTAAACTATGGTATTTGAAGATTTTGTGCATGTATTTATGAGGAATTATTTTAATGAGGCAATTAGAGGCAATTACTAAGCTAGCTATTAGCTGTAGAAAGCTAATGAAGCAAACCTCAGATACCAACAACACATCTAGACAGATTGACCAGAGTTGTGTTTACTTCATCTTCTGAAGCAGATACATAGCTGAAGATTAAATATAATACTTTGACTACTTGGCTAATGAGCCAAAAAAGCTAAACTGTGTAAAACTAACAAGGTACTAAACACTAAACTACAAGTTCGGACTCTCAAGTTTGATGGAAAAAAAGGAAAACAGGACTTGAAAAATCCCTCCTTATGTAGTTGCACAAAACAAATTAGCTACAAAGCTATTATAGCCAGTCAGAACGACTGATGTGGACAATTATGAGTCAGTGATTCAGGGAGTCATGAATAGAAGTTCATAAAGCCAAACTTTGTGACCCTGTGTCCCTTCTCATACATTTCAGCAAAACATCAGGTTTACACAAAGCTGCTGTTCCTTGCAGTTTCTTAGTTATCAGCTGAAGCAAAGAGGCTAATTTTTCAATGATTAGTGGTTATACTAGGAAAACCACAACCTTGTACACCATCTGAAGTTGTTATATGAAGAGAATCTATTTATGAGAATCATTTCTAATGAAACAGACAGCCTTCATTACTAGCTGTTAGTTATATTGCTTGGTGCAAGAGCTTTAGTAGATTTTTACAGCACTTAGATGCCCTTATTAAGACTGACTCACAACTAAGCTGGGCATTCGAAGGATAAGGACCTTGCTCAAGGGTCAAACAGTGGCAGCAAACTAATGATTTGAATTAGAACTTTCTGATCAGTAGTCCAGAGCCTTAACCACTGAAGCAGCACTGCTACACAACAGCTGGAAGCAGTGCTGGGATGCTATATGGTATGGAAGCACTGACCAGTAGGTTAAGGGTAGTGTGTTTGACGCTTATGCAAAGCCTAACTGCAAGTGGCTCTGGATGAGGGTGGATATGTCAAATACAGTAAATGGGCCTTAGTGTAAATTTCATTTTTGGCCCAACTATCCCTTAGGGCAAGAGAAGCTGGAACTTTGGCCTGCTCAGTAACCGATATGTGGGCCGTGGCTATTTATAAAGAGTAAAACGTGGCTTTGGAAAAGTGCAGCGTAGCATCCTTTGTCAGTGCCATGCACAAATGTTTAATAGGAGGCTCCTCGCAGTACCTGCAGCGACTTACACCGGCTTACATCATTGTTTCGCTAGAAACACGCACACAAAGCAGAGCGGAAAGCGAAAAGTAGTGTGTGTCCACTTCCACGCAGACTACATGCAATCTCATAATGGCTATGAGCACTTCGAATCTGTCTGAGTAGACTACCACGTCGCCTGTGATTCAATGGAGGGTAAAAGGTGTATTTTCAGGTCACATACTGCCCTCTAGTGCACAGGAAAGTAATTACAGCAATAAATCTGTGCTGTTCTCTGAGCGTACGGCTGGTGTGCCCTGAGGGAAGAGCGACTAGAGCTACTGCAGCTCAGGGAAAACAATAAAACCGCAATTAAAAGAGTTAAAGGGTCGAAACAATGCAGATCTTACAGAAAAACTGCTGGTTAATACAGAGGGAGAGATTATTTTGTTTACAGGAGTAGATAAATATATGAAACAATAAAGACATCAATATTCAGCTAATTATTTGTCGGTTTAGCACTTAGTCATCAAGCACAGCTTCAATACTGACTTCTTTGTTGATAAATACGTAATGTGAGGTTGACAGCGAGGTTGATAAATGCGCAAACCATCAAGAACTTATTTAAAAGTGCCTATTTTTGAAATATGACTATATATAATTTCTGGCCATTGTGAAAATTTTGCTGCACTAGTTATATTATTTGACTGGACCCAGAAATAGCAGTTCCTTATTGATCAATGTCAGCTACACAACTAGAAACTATTTGTCATCAGTTCAGCTGTTGGTCAGATTCTGAAGCTTGACCAGATCATGTGATGGGCAGAAAGAAATCCATCCCAGACTGCAAGAGGTTATCATCACAGTTGGATGAGTTAAAAGAACATCAACCAAAGAAGTGGCCACAGAATACCTGTGGGATTATTTAGAACAGTGGCTGAATGGCTGAACTCACAACCTGTAGCTGAATTGCACCCAGTTAATGAAAGATGAATAGAAGCTATCCAGATACAGTAGCGGAATCTTTATCAAACAGGACAGTCTTGAAATTAAAGTAAAAAGAAGGGATAACCAATTATCATGGAGAAAATTCCTTCATTCATTCATTCATTCATTTTATCACCCACTTAATCCTAGTCAGGGTTGTGGGAAAGCCGGTGCCTACCTGGCAGCACAGGGAGCAAGACAAGAACAAACCGAGAACCAATCCATCATAGGGCACATACACACCAAGTGCAATTTGGAAACACCAGTTACCTTAACATACACATCTTTGGAATATGGGAGGAAACTGGAGTACCTCAAGTAAACCCACGCAGACACAGAGAGAACATGTAAACTCCACAGAGTCTGGGGCCGAACCGGGAATCTTGGAACTTTGAGTTGACAGTTCTGATCAATGCACCACCGTGCCACTCACGGACAGAATTGCCATTGTTAAATGTTGTATATGTTTATTCCAAATTTTCCTGACCAATTTGTGAATTACAATGACCAGTTACTTGTTTTAACATACAGTGGAGCCAAAAAACTATTTAGTCAGCCACTGATTGTGCAAGTTCTCCTACTTAGAAAGATGAGAGAGGTCTGTAATTCTCATCATAGGTACACTTCAACTATGAGAGACAAAATGGGGGAAAAAAATCCAGGAAATCACATCATAGGACTTTTAAAGGATGTAATTGTAAATCATGGTGGAAAATAAGTATTTGGTCACCCACAAACAAGCAAGATTTCTGGCTCTCACAGACCTGTAACTTCTTTAAGAAGCTCCTCTGTCCTCCACTCGTTACCTGCATTAATGGCACCTGTTTGACCTCGTTATCTGTATAAAAGACACCTGTCCACAGCCTCAAACAGTCAGACTCCAAACTCAACCATGGCCAAGACCAAAGAGCTGTTGAAGGACACCAGGAAGAAAATTGTAGACATGCACCATGCTGGGAGAGTGAATCTACAATAGGCAAGCAGGTTGGTGTGAATAAATCAACTGTGGGAACAATTGTAAAAAAATGGGAAGACATGCAAGACCATTGATAATCTCCCTCGATCTGGGGGCTCTACGCAAGATCTCATCCTGTGGGGTCAAAATGATCATGAGAACGGTGAGCAAAAATCCCAGAACTACATGGAGGGACCTGATGAATGACCTGCAGAGAGCTGGGACCAAAGTAACAAAGGCTACCATCAGTAACACACTACGCCGAGAGGGACTCAGATCCTGCAGTGCCAGGCGTTGTCCTCCAACTTAAGCCAGTACATGTCTAGGTCCAGTTTGCCAGAGAGAATATGGATGATCCAGAAGAGGATTGGGAGAATATCATGTGGTCAGATGAAACCAGAATAGAACTTGTTGGTAAAAACTCAACTCGTCGTGTTTGGAGGAAGAAGAATGCTGAGTTGCATCCCAAGACCACCATACCTACTGTGAAGCATGGGGGTGGAAACAGCTTTGTGGCTGTTTTTCTGCAGAGGGGACAGGACGACTGATCCGTGTTAAGGGAAGAATGAACGGGGCCATGTATCGTGAGATTTTAAACCAAAACCTCCTTCCATCAGTGAGAGCATTGGAAATGGAATGTGGCTGGGTCTTCTAGCATGACAATGATCCCAAACACACCGCTCGGGCAACGAAGGAGTGGCTCCGTAAAAAGCATTTCATGGTCCTGGAGTGGCCTAGCCAGTCCCCAGACCTCAGCCCCATAGAAAATTTGTGGAGGGAGTTGAAAGTCTGTGTTGCCCAGTGACAGTCCCAAAACATCACTGCTCTAGAGGAGATCTGCATTGAGGAATGGGCCAAAATTCCAGCTACAGTGTGTGCAAACTTGTGTGGAAACGTTTGACCTCTGTCATTGCCAACAAAGGTTATGTTACAAAATATTGAGTTGAACTTTTGTTATTGACCAAATACTTATTTTCCACCATAATTAAATTCTTTAAAAACCCTACAATGCAATTTCCTGGATTTTTTTCTCATTTTTGTCTCTCATAGTTGAAGTGTACCTATGATGAAAATTATAGACCTCTCTCATCTTTCTAAGTAGAAGAACTTGCACAACCAGTGGCTGATTAAATACTTTTTGGCCCCACTGTATGGCAATCTCTTTTCTCTTTTTACAATTTTACATTTTTTTTAAATGAAGTATGCTTTATCTTACAGCCACTTGCTATGATTTATTTTAGGTGTCACTGTCACAACACACCCTGTAAAAATCCAGATTAAATTATTTATGTTCTATCACAATAATGGTACATTATGTATTACAATCTCAGCATATTTTCACTATAAGTAGACATACAGGTACATCCAAGTAAAAGAACTATTCCATTTACAACTTATACCATATATTGAAGCACCTTTCTCTCAGTACTAATATGATTAACACAATTCACCAAAGTGTAGTTGTAGCAATAGCTGACACTGAAAGAAAGCACTTGCATAATTTTGCCATTCTCAGATATGTAATATTGGATCAGTTTTTCCTCAAACCAAGTGTAATATTTTTTTTGTTTCATTTGTTATATTGGGTTCTCTTCTTAGTTTTAGGACTTGTGTGAAAAACAGATGAGGATATAGATCATATTTATGCAGACTGTACAAGTATGGTTAAAAGAAAAGCATCTCAAAATATACAATACCTTGAACCTCAAGGCACCTGCATTAAGAACAGGCTCATCAAAACTGGACAGATGAAGACTGGAAAAACAGCCTGGTCTGATGGTTCTCCATTCTTGCAGAGTCACACAGATGCTAGGGTCCCAACCAGCATGGACCTTCAGTAGCTAGTCTTGTGTCAACGGTCCAGGCTGGTGTTGGTGTGATCATATGGGGAATGTGTTTTGGAGAAACGCCATATCCTTTGAGCATTGTTGTTGACCATGTGCATCCCTTCAAGTTACCCCTCATCTAATGTTCAGTGTTCTTCAGTGGCCTTCCCAGTCACCGGCTCTGAATCCAGCATGGCAATGGACCTGCAAAATCTACATGCAATAGCGTCAACATGGAACAGAATCCCAAAGGACTGTTTCCAACATCTTGTGGAGTCCATGAAGAACTGAGGCTGTTTTGAGAACAAAGTGAGGTCCTACCCAGTGTTAGTATAGTGTTCCTACAGTGATCAGACCGGGCAACATTTTTCCAGTCTTCTATTGTCCAATATGGCGAGCCTGTGCCAATTGTAGCCTCAGTTACCTGTTCTTAGCTGACAGGAGTGGTCTGCTGCACTTCTGCATACCTTGGTTGTAATGAGTGGTTATTGAGTTACTGTTGCCTTTCTATCAGGTGGAAGCAATCCTTCTCTGACCTCTGGAATCAACAAAAGCATTTTAGCCCAGAGAACTCCTGCTCACTGGATATTTTCTGTTTCGGACCATTCTCTGTAAAATCTAGAGATGACTGTGTGTGAAAATAGATCAGCAGTTTCTGAAATACTCAGATCACCCCATCTAGCACCAACCATGCCATGTTCTAAAATCACTTTTTTTTGCCTATTCTGATACTCAGTTTGAACATCAGCAGGTTGTCTTGACCATGTCTACACACCTAAATGTTTCTGTCATGGCTGATTAGATATTTGTGTTAACAAGCAGTACCACTTGTACCTAATGAGGTGCCTGGTGAGTGTACTTCTACATACTTATAAATATACGCACTCATAATATCATGTTTATCTCGGTTATGTAATCAATTATGCTTTCATCAAACATTCAGTTATTTCGAAACCAAAATGTTCCCATGTCATCATAGATGCTCTAGCCATAGCTAATTCTTGAACAGTGGTACATCGGTTTTCGTCATTAATTCATTCCAGAAGGCTTGTCGAAAACCGGAAAGGACAAGTACCGAGCAAATACGGAATAATATAAATTGAATGAATCCATTCCATACCCGTAGAAAATCCACACTGTATAAGGCATTGCAGTGCTGAGTATGATCCATCACCCAATTAGTACCTGATCTGTGGTGGTCCTGTGACCATTAGAGAACAGAGCAAAAGCACGTAGAGAAACAGATGGACTTCTACTTCTTCTTCTTCTTTTTTCGGCTTCTCCCTTTATCAGGGGTCGCCACAGCGAGTAAAACTTCTCCACCTCACCCTGTCCTCCACATCCTCTACTCTCACCCAAACTTCCTGCATATCTTCATTTACCACAACCATATAACTCCTCTTTGGTCTTCCTCTTCGTCTCTTGCCTGGCAGCTCCATCTCCAACATCCTCCTACCAATATATCCACTATCCCTCCTCTGCACATGTCCAAACCATCTCAGTCTTCCCTCTCGAATTTTGTCTCCCAATTTTCTAACCCATGCTGTTCCTCTGATGATCTCATTCCTAATCCTGTCCATCCTGGACACTCCTAAAGAGAACCTCAACATCTTAAGTTCTGCAAACAGATGGACTACAGTCTGTAATTGTAGAACTACAAAGTGCATCTGTATGGTAAGTGGAACTGATAAAATGGACAATGAGTGTAGAAACAAGGAGGCGTAACTACTAAAGTGATGGGCGAGTGTATGTACAGTTTTACACCAGAAGGAAGGACATGTTACCAACTAAATGGGCAGTGGTCTGAGATTCCTCTTTACATGATTGCTGGTCCTCTGTTTTACTCTACATCTAGAAATTTAGCATACACCCTTACCCAGAGCTACTTACAACTGAAACAATCTTAGCAATCACAAGCGTTACAATCCAAGCAATTGTGGGCTAAGGGCCTTGCTCAAGGACCCAACAATGGCAGCTTGGCAGAGGTGGGATTTGAACCCTGGATCTTTTGGTCCCTAGTCCAGTACCTTAACTGCCAGACACCCACATTCCCACTCTATGCTACTCATAGAAATAGTAACTGATAAAGCAAACTACATCCAACAAATCAGAGAAAAATGAATTTATGTTAAATATTCCATCAGTTTAGCACGTCCCAGAGCCAAGCATCTTTATATGCGTTTAGTCGGACATGAACTGAGCGTTAGCTGCGAGTATTAAACCTCCTTCAAATGCTCGTCAGATGCTGCTATTTTTCCCATAAGAACCTACATCCCTATAAGATACTCTTTCATCTTTTAAATCCCATCCTTGGTTCATAATTATCCCTTTCCCACTGCGGCAAAGGTACAGGTACACGAGTTCAACGGAATCGAATTCCTTTACCTCCTTCCATTTTTTAGCAGCCCATCATTAGACTGTGTGCGAGGTTACTCATGTATGAGGTGGAGAGGCGAATGGGTTGCTTGTTTAATGGGCAGCTCTGGCCGTGTTTACCCACATCATCTCCATACTGATGAGGAACAGGTCAGTGCATGTATGTATAAGGAGAGCGAAGGAAGGGACTCCCATCTTTTTTTTTTCACCTTCTGGCCAACCCTACATGGTATAGACTTAAATAAATTCCAAACTAATCTTAATTATTAAGCAACAGTCAGGCTATACACAAATAATAATTAGCTGACGAAAAATATATCACATCACAGAAATACAGAAAAGTATTCTTATACTACTTTACTACTTTTTTCAGCTTTATAAAATTTATATAAAATATTCAGCTATTTTTCATGTTCATTTTAAATACAGTAATGCTTGAAAGTTTGTGAACCCTTTAGAAATGTCTATATTTATGTATAAATATGACTTAAAACATCATCAGATTTTCACACAAATCCTAAAAGTAGATAAAGAGAACCCAGTTAAACAAATGAGACAAAAATATTATACTTGGCCATTTATTCATTGAAGGAAATGATCCAATATTACATATTAGTGAGTGGCAAAAGTATGTGACCCTTTGCTTTCAGTATCTGGTGTGAAATCAGAAAAAGTTGAGATTCTATGGAAAATGCTAATAAAAAAACATATACAGTGTTCTTTACATTTCCTTTGGCTTTTATTTCACTGCAGACAGTATGAACCCAAGATATTTCAGGTTTATTTCTTGTCAAGTTCATTTCATTTCTTAAATATCCATTCCTGCATTTCAGGCCTGCAACAAATTCCAAAAAAGTTGGGACGGAGGACATGTAGGGTTAGTGATGAGGTAAAAACAGGTGATGTCAACAAGTGGGTATAATGATGATTTGGTACAAAAGCAGTATCCACGAAAGACAGCGTTTGATGAGTAAAGATGGGCCAAGGATCTCCAGTTTATCAACATACGTGTAAGAAAATGATTGAAAAGTCAAAGGAACACTGCATATATGTTTATTTGAATTTTCCATACTGTCCCAACTTGGAATTGTGGAAGTTAAAGTTCTACTGAAGTTCATGAACACAAAATCATAACTACTTAACATTTATGAATTTAACATAACTCAGAAAAGACGTTTAACATGTGCTTAGACTTATAGCACTACTTCAGGAATTTACATTACATTTAACATTTACAGCATTTAGCAGACGCCCTTATCCAGAGCGACTTACAATTGGTTCAGTCTTACAATCCAAGCAGTTGTGGGTTAAGCGTCTTGCTGAAGGACCCAACAGTGGCAGCTTGGCAGAGGTGGGATTTGAACCCTGGACCTTCTGGTCCAAAGGCCAGTACCTTAATCGCTAGGCTACCAATTGGGGGCAATATAAGAAAAACACTGAACTCCAGCTGAGCCCCACACATTTAGCTGTACCTGAAGGACTCTAATAATCATTTAATGTACTCTAACATTTAAACCATTACATGAACTGAAAATGAATTTATAAACCTTATTTTTATAAAATATACCACACTGCTTGTTACTCAAAAGTAAGTCCTATTGAAGCTAACCCCCAGAGTAATCGCCAAACTCAAAGATCGAAGTGAGTTCACTTTCTGAACATGTATTATTTAAAACCAGAATTGATGTCTTTCCTTTGAGTGGAATTGGACTGACCTTAAATTGAGTCGCATAGACTGAGTGAGGATCTTATTAGCTCAGCTTTCTTCTGTCAACACTTTACCTGATTCTGTTTATCCTATTTATCTGTTCTCATTGTTGTGTTCAAAAAACTAGTTTTAGATGAGGGGCTTTGTGTCCTGGTGCGTTCTTCTGCTGGAAG
Organism: Ancistrus triradiatus; assembly: GCA_025084515.1. Taxonomy (NCBI): domain Eukaryota; kingdom Metazoa; phylum Chordata; class Actinopteri; order Siluriformes; family Loricariidae; genus Ancistrus; species Ancistrus triradiatus. Next base: position 612,375 of record JAJAGP010000146.1, on the reverse strand, counting down.
TAGCCATCAGAAGATGGTACACTGTGGTTGTGGTGTTTAAACGATGATCAGTCGGTATTAAGGGGCCCAAAGAGTGCCAAGAAAATATCCCCTGAACTATTACACCACCATTAACCATTGATACAATGCTGGATCCATGCTTTCATGACCCTACCATTCGATTCTCATAACAGAAATCGAGATTCAGCAGACGAGACAATGTTTCTCCATTATTTTGTTGTTCAATTTTGGTAAGCCTGTACAAATTGCCTCAGTTGCCTTTTCTTAACTAACAGGAGTAGCAACCGTTGTGGTGGCCTGCTGCAGTATCCCATCTGCATTAAGGTTTGATGTGTTATTTGTTCAGAGATGTTCTTCTGCATACCTCGGTTGTAACAAGTGGTTAGTTCAGTTACTGTTGCTCGTCTGTCAGCTGGAAGCAGTCTGGCCATTCTCCTCTGACCTCAACAAGGCATTTTCGCCCAGAGAGATGCTGGTGACTGGATATTTTCTTTTTCACTGGACACATTCTCTGCAAACCCTAGAGATGGATTTGTGTGAAAATCCCAGTAGATCAGCAGTTTCTGAAAGACTCAGACCAACCAGTCTAGCATCAACAACCATGCCACATTCAAAGTCACTTAAATCACCTTTCTACCCCATGCTCAGTTTGAACTTCAGCAGGCTGTCTTGACCAGGTCTACATGCCTAAATGCATCGAGTTGCTGTCATGTGATTGGCTAAATAGATATCTGCATTAACAAGTTGAACAGGTGTATGTTTGAGTGTATTATTGTACCTTGGTCACAGCAGTAGAGAGAAATTTGTGGAGGAAGTTGAAAGTCCGTGTTGCCCCAAAACATCACTGCTCTAGAGGAGATCTGCATGGAGGAATGGGCCAAAATACCAGCTACAGTGTGTGCAAATCTGGTGAAGACTTACAGGAAACATTTGACCTCTGTCAAGGTCAACAAAGGTTATGTTACAAAGTATTGAGTTGAGCCAAATTTATTGACCAAATACTTACTTTCCACCATAATTACTTTTTTTGACCCACTGTACCTAGGGCATTCGGTGAGTAAGTGTTTTATAGTTCTTGTTTTTTGACAAGTTCTACATCGTAGGAGTTCTTCACCCTTCAGCAAAAAGGAGCGTGTCAGTCTCACCTTGGATTGTAAGACTGTATCAGCTGTAAGTTGCTCTGGATAATTATGTCTGCTAAATGACCAAGTGTACACCTTTTAAATAAAAGGCTAAATGTTCAGTTGCCACGGATGGGTCTTTCCTGCTTTGCTGCTGCTGTTCATTTTGGGACGCAATCAGCTCCAGAGATTTAAATGCCTGAAACACTCCCAATACAACAAACTGAGCTTCCCATTACCTTTTTTAGTCAGGTGCCATGAAGACGTTGCACGTTTCTGACAAAACAACTACAGAACACAATTCTCTGCACTTCCCTCCGTAATCAATATCAAGGGCAAGACCTGAAAACGCCCGTGTGAGGCTAAGGAGAGGGGTGATGAAGGCAAAGCAAACAAACTCATGTTCTTTGTGAGGAGAGATTAACGCTGCTCCTGTTCTCACCTGTCGTTATCTGCTGCAGTTCTTAATGAGAGCGCCTCTATCCACGGTCACATCCCATTTGTTTTAGACGAGTCCCTTTGAACAGCTGGGAGATGTTGAGCCCTCTTTGATCATGGAGTCTTTCTGAATTCAGAAATAAAAAAAATGAGCATCTCTCTCTCTCTCTCACTCTCTCACTCTCTCTCTCTCTCAAACAGCTTCATTTCTGTGAATAATTTGTTTGTTTTCCTTACAAGGCCCTTTGCCAGAATTTGCTGGAAGAGAGAGAGAAAATTAAATAAAGAAAGATAAAAAAGAAGAATAACAGAAGTAAGAAGGCTTGGGAGATTTGTACATGCAGAGGCGGCGTGGGCTTTGTGTATTTTCTTGATTAATGTGTATAAATTTAACAAAGCCAAGCACGCCACAAGACATTATAGTGCAGGGTTTTCATAACGATGACCCTTGGCATTGCACGGCGCCTGGGACGTCCCCTAGTGGGAGAGCGGCTGACGAAAATGATTCTTGTTTCAAACAGAATAGCAGGCAGAAAAGCTGCTTTTTAGGGCCCGTTGAGAGGACGGGGGCACGTGAGTAGCCTCAACAACAAAACATCTGCCCTGCTGGGCCAAACGCGTACGATCCACCCACTATGGCATTTCTGCAGCACATGGCGACAAGAGTAAGGGGCGAGGGGGACCTGCATGTTCTCCGGCTGTTATTCCCTCTTTAAAGATTTAAACCATCGAGCTACGATGGCGCCTTTTGATGTCTTCTGAGCGAAATTCTCGGGTACAGGAGAGCGAGGGAGCAGAGATGGGTAGAAACGAGTGGGCGAAAGATTGAGTGAATAAGGGAGAAGGAGTTGGATGAAAGATGGACCGTGGAGCCGCTTTACCAGAAAGTAATCATCTCGCTCGGAGTCATGGAGAAGGAGAGCTCGGCACAAGAGAGAAAGGAGGGAGGGAGGACGGCATGCGAGAAGAGTATCAGCACCGTCGCCCCAACAAAGGGAAGATGAAAGAGTCGAGGTTGAGGCAGGGGCCACGGCTCGCTGTGAGCCCGAGATTACTCGCTCTGAGACCACAGGTTTTAGCTCTTCTCCCACCACCCCAGAGTAAAACTAGTTTCTTCTTTCAGTGTCTCTCGCTTTAATCCGTCTTTGACTTGGACGCTCTTAGAAGAACAACACATTTGTGGACGAGGTCCTGTGATACAAAAGGTCATCCTTTCGAGGAGTCTGAGATAGCGATGGTTTGCATTCTCAAACCACCAGTCAGGCGAGTGAATAAAGCGTACACATCTCTACATTTTCGCCTTTTGTTAAAAGGACACAGTTTATAAATATATATGGGTATATGAAACTGGAACTGTCTTTCTGGCACCCATAATAGAAGACTGGCTAACTAATATACGCATAGTAAGTGCCAAACAAAAGACCTTTATACAGGTATGCGCCGTTTAAAGTCCATCCGTTCAACAACCAAACTCCTAATATATTATACTAGGAAATAATCTGATCACCTCAAAAGCCAATCAATGCTGCAGACCCACAAGAAGAGCCAGCAGATGTCCAATTGTGTATGTGTAACTACCTTACCGGTCATGTGCCCGCTTGATCTTTGTCTGTTCTAAATCGTTCATATGTTTATGACTTTCCACTATTTATTTGTAACAAGCTGTAAATGGTGTTCGTAAGTCTATGTGCCTGTCCTATTGTAAGTAGTATTCCTTACAATATAACATAGCAAATAACTATATAAACTAATTCACATTCACTATTTGAGGCTCTGTTTCATCTGGCTGATCTTCCATGTTGTTCGTAATACTGTGTGTTGATGCATTTTTGGCTTCCGTCAAACAACATGATCAGGTCCATCACACCTTCTTGAGTGTTACGGCTTTAAACTACACAGGGTCGTAACCATTCATTTCTATATTTTCTATTATTATTGTGAATTTAATAATAGAAATTAAAATGCCATGGCATTAGGGATGGTGTGCAAATGGTAGTGTTCCCCTCGTGTTTTGTCTGACACATTTTATATTTACATTACAGTGGCAATAAAAATACTATGATATGACTATGATAATATCCGGTCAACGCCCATTTTGGTCAACATACAATTTCACAGAAAGTAATGTGGTTAAACAGCGCATACCTGTTTATATAATATTGGAGCCACAGTTAAAAGACCATTGTCGTGGTTTCTTGACAGCATACATTCTGCTCACTTAATCAAAACTCACACTCAAGCCGAATAAAGTTTCAGTGGAGAAGCAGAAAATTTTATTGCAAGCAATAAAGGACAACCACACATCGCAGCAGCGATGCGAAGAAGCCAGAGAGCGACAGGTCTCTGGTCCTTATATATAGTTCAGGTTAAAACATTATGTCATGGTTCTTCCTAATTATTAGAATATCTCCTCCCTTGGCTTCACCCTCATCTCCACCCTTATTTTCACCCTTCTCTCCCTCCTCTCAGTCATCATAACCTTTAGCCCACATTTTTTTACCTTTAGCCCAGATTTTAGTGTCAGCATCAAATCTCTAATTTCTACATATACATTGTGTTAAATTCTTACATAATTATACTAAATCCAGATCATGATTAATCTCTGTGACCAAGTAAAAGCTTTAAACTAACACTTTAACGTCAAAAATATAGTTATTCATCATATGCACTTACAGAATAAAAAGATCACTTGCAATAAATTTGCTTATTAATCAAATTACAAATAATTGAGTAATTATACACATGAACATATGAAATAACCCAAGTTACTGGAGTTTACAGAACAAATCTTACGCACACACATACCCACACTTCGCAAAACTGGTGAACACTTCCAAGGCCAAAGAACATTTTGTACTTTCTCAGTTAGGCTGAGATGCACCTGCAAAACCAAGTCTCAAAGAGACTTAGTTTGAACGAGTGACATCACCACAATTAGAAATGCAAATACATAAGATGTAAATAATTATATGGGTGCAAAAATGTGTGGCTTTCGTAGTTACAAAGGCATATGTTTCTAACAAATCTTCAACACCATGATCAACAGATTAAAAAAATTAATCAGGTAAAGCTTTCAGTGGTGCAAGTGGTTAGTTCCATGGTCTCACAGCTCCAGAGATTCCAGCTTCGATCCTGACCTGGGTTCTGCCTGTGTGGAGTTTGCATGTCCTCCTCTTGCCAACATGGGTTGTCTCCAGATACTTTGGTTTCCTTCCACAATTCGAATATATACATTAGGTTAATCGATTTATCAAAGTTGCCCCAGTATGAGTGTCTCCAGCACCAGTCCCAAGCACAGAGTAGATGTAATGGCATCTGGTGCCAGGTGAAAATCTGTGGTGGCCCCTAATGGTAGTAAACCAAAAAGAACCAAAAATGAGGTAAAGCTTTGTTAGGTTACCCTGTTTCCAAGAGTATTTAACATATTGTATTTAGGGATGCAGACCTCCTTCCCTTTTGTTCTTTAAACGTGTTCATATCAGTAGGACTGTGTGAAATATGCAATTTTTGTACATGTTTAAATGGAACAAGTTACACTTCACTCACCTACTCGCTGCTGGAGGTGTGAAGCCTCCCAGTGTTCATTACCCAAAGTGAATAGCAAACAATAAAATGTTAAATTAAAGCCAGAAATTAGTAGTGGTCCAGTGCTGGATGATGATTCCCCAATCATTCACTCCTTCCTCAGACAGGAAGATACTTGACACAGGTGGAAGACACAACTGGGACTCAAACCCAGGTCCCTGTGGCAGAAGGCTACCATATTAGACCACGGCACCTCCCTCAAATTTATAACGGTTACATTTACAGCATTTAGCAGTTCCTAAACTAATTAAATAATGCCAATATGCATATTTTTACATTATTCTGTTCAATAATTCTCTTCATTACTGGCTTATATGCTATATCCTTTATATTCTATATTTTAGTATACTCTCCATAATATTTAATTTTCTCTAAACTGCTAAGTCTACCTGTTTTATTTTAATTATTATATTTTAAATGCTGTATGTTCTCTATTAATATTTATTTAGTATCTGTTTATTTATGAACTTATTAATTAGATAACTTGTATATAACAGATACATCGCCTAAGTAGATTGGTTGCCTTTTTGAGTCTTGGTCCTTCCGAGGTTTCTTCCTTATAATGTGGCTTGCTCAATTTGGAATTGATCTTATAATTTAAGATTACTTCGAGGCAATGCTCCATTGTAAAAAGCACAGTAGAAATAAAGCTGACTTGAGTTGACTCTTACCTAGAGCGACTTACAACTGATACATTTCAAGCAACTGTGGGTTAAGGGCCTTGCTCAAGGACCCAGCTTGTCAGAAGCAAGATTTGAACCTTAAACTTCTGGTCACAGTCCAGTACCTTAACCACTGAGCCACTACAGTCCCACTTATGAGGTTTACAGTACATATACACCACATACTATATATGCCTTGGACAAACACATTGTCTGATCACACAACAGCAGAGCAGAAGCTCCTCCCCACACCTTCATTCATCATTACTAAGCAATGACTGTGGAGATGCGTTCTGATTAATCTAAAGATGCTGTAAGTGCTCTGATGTCTCGTGTTGTGGGCTGACATTCTTAATATTCAGCTTTTATGAAGAACCTCGGAGAGCTTCAGCCTCAGGAGACACTTATGTGAGCAATCACACCAGTTGGATCCAGTTCTAAAAATCATCTTTAAGTCGAATGTTTGGCTTACGGGACTTGACAAGGAATATTTAATCTTCCCAACATTACAGAGGACAAAAGTCTATTAAACTGCCTAATGAGCATTTTCTGACCCATTTTCCTGCAGGGTTTTGGAGCACTCATCAAGAGGATAAGCGCAGGTCTTTGGAATTAGTCAACGTTCTGATACTACTCCACAGGGATGGTCCGCCTTCATGAAAAACCCTGCTTCTCTCAAATCCTTGAGGTCTTCAATGTCTCACTTCTCCATGGGGAGTGGTTTCAATTGCTCTCTGACCCTTTAATTAAAAAACAGTCCACAGATGAAGAAACAACATGGCTTTAGAAGAAAGATTCTCAGATGTTGAATATAGATAACTATCGGCCTCTGGATAATTAGTTATTCTTGGAATGTGTCAGAATTCTCACCATGATTTCATTTTTAAAAGCCAATCAGTAAGATAAAAACATTTCCTGCAGCAAAGCCTCCCTTCTCGAAAATCTAATTGTAAAACCCCACAGCAGTCAGCCTGCACTCCTGAGGCTCCACACTCCCTTTTTTCTTCCATTCGTCAGAGTGTAGATTGTTTACATTGTCCTAAAGTGGTGTAAATTGAATTCGCGTGTCTGTTCCCGTCAGTGGCTACACGTGTAAAGTGGTGTGTACAGAGGCATCTGGATGTCCCCCATGGACCCCACTCTCCACACTTACTCCTTTAAGCTCTAGATAAAGTGAGGCTCTCCAGAGGAAAGAACAATAATCAATAAAGTAACACAAAGCCCCATGCTCACAGAAATACTTCATTTATTTCAGGTACGAGCCACTACAGGTAGCAGAATAAATGTGAAAAAAAGTGTGGTAGTATGCAGAATAATAACCTGAGGAATATTAATTTTAATAGGTTAAAAGGATTTTGTGTTTAAAAAAAAAAAGAAAAGTTATTTATTTAAAAAAAACCTACAATGTAATTAAACTTTCTAAATGAAAAACAAAAAAATAAAGAAACAATTATAAAGAAAAAACTTGTTTTTGCATTTTGATTGCATCAATTTTAGTTCAGAAATAAAAATAAGTGGTTTCTGAATTTATATTGAATTAAAAGTATTATATCATAATTAAAAATAGCACTAAATGAACTACAGGTATGGCCCATTTAATGTCTGATGTCTTGAGAATTATAAAAGGAAAGAAAATTCTGTCTTTCTTTTGTAAAATATTCATTACCGGTAAGTGTTTCAAATTTTTATAAAAGATAAAAAGTACTTTTTTTTTTTTTTTCTTTATGTACTTTTTATTATACGTTTTAATATTACCTTAAAGGTTTGTTGTACACACACACACACACACACAGCATTTTCAAATCATTCTGCATTAAATACCACAACAACAATGTGAAACAGAATTTTAGAAATTTCTGCTATTTTCTGCTGACACTTCTGCGAAGTATTCAGACTCTTTACTCAGTACTTAGTTGAAGCTCCTTTGGCAGTGATTACAACTTTGCATGGCTTAGGTCACTAGGGCCGGAGTCTGGAGTCATGTCTGGCCTGCCTGCCTTGTCCGCTAGCCAGGAGTGTCGAGTGGGCGGTCTGGCTGAACTGGGCTTCGGTCCTCGTGATCTTGACTCATGCATCCTTGCCTTAGACTAAGGGCAGGGCTGGGGGTTCATAGTCAAAGAGTCTTATGGTGATCAGAGACGTTGGGGTTGCTGTCTTCTGCCTCCCGTGGGGTTGCCAATGTCTCATGTGATCCCTCTTGGCTGTGTTTCCTACCAGTTCTCCTCTTTCTAGCTATGCTGCTATAGCTAATGCTGCCGAGGTCTCATGCTACACTTGGCATCAGTGATTGTTAATAGACACTGTGCTCTTAATCAATAACTAATTACATTTTCTGTTTTCTCTCCGAGCTGTGTTCCGGTGCCGGTTCCTGCCCCCCACACATGATGTTCATACGCTGCAGCTTCACTCAAGCTGCTTCCGTCATCAGCTCCAGCCCCACCATACCCGGGCCACTTAATGCCAATGTGCATATTTCACATTTTATTTGAACCATGACTCCATGACTTTAGTTTCGTTCTTACATTTATCATCTACGCCGCCCAAGGAGGTTGGGTCCCTTTTTGAGTCTTGGTCCTCCTAAGGTTTCTTCCTATAACTCAGGGAGTTTTTCCTTGCCACTGTCGCCCTAGGCTTGCTCAGTTTGGGATTGGACGTAGTTATTAGGAGATAATCTAAACTTGTAAAGTTGCTTTGAAACAATGCACCATTGTAAAAAGCACTATATAAATATATCTGACTTGACTTGACTTGACAACCACCAGTAGTTTTGGGTATGATGCCTGAAGGTTTGTACACCTGGATCTGGGGATTTTCTGCCATTCTTCTCTGCAGATTCTCTCAAGCTCTGTCAGGTTAGATGGGGACCATCAGTGGAGCCACTTTCAGATCTCTCCAGATGTTCGATTGTGTCAAGTCAAGCTCTGGCTGGACCACTCAAGGTCTTGGTTGTTCCAAACGTCTTCCATTTAAGACTTATGGAGGACATTGGAACATTGGCTCTATGGAAACTTAGTGCAACAGAATTTTTGTAACTTTCAACAGGACTGTGCCGCCAAATAGTCCTGTCTCTGAGCTCTACAGGCAGTTCTTTCCTACTTATGGTTGGGTTTTTGCTCTAATATGTATTATTAGCTGTGAGACCTTACACAGACACGTGTGTGTCCTTCCAAATCAAAACCAATCAACTGAATTTATCACACATGGACTCTCAAAGATGATCAAGAGAAATGGGAGGCCCCCAGAGCTAAATGTCATAGCAATGTTTCATAGCAAAGGTTGTGAATGCTTATGTCCATGCTAAATATTAGTTTTTCCTTTCTAATACATTTGCAGAAAGTTCTAAAAAAAAGTCATTATAGTGTGTTGAGTGCAGATACACATAGACATACACATACACACACACACACAAACACGTATATCCGTTACACATATCCATTCCTACAGTATGGTGTAAGTTGATTTTCATCATAATACAATTTTTAACATTAAACAATTTATAAAAATAAAGAATACCTTACTGTCCATTGGAGCTTCTACCTTATATATAAATAAAATCGCTCTTATATATACTGTACATACACAAACACACAAAGGGGGGTTAGAGGGTGAGGTGCCTCCATCTCCAGTCAGTTTTGTGATACTGTTACATGTAGCATCCTCGTCCGGGGGTCCTATTGTCTGTCTGTCTGTCTGTCTGTCTGTGTTCACCTTGCCAGCGGATTCCCTTTACTTTGAGTGTCTATGTTTCCCGAACAGTGGGGGCTGGTTCAGTAATGTGCACCTAACCAAGGGTGCTACTGCAAGCCACTATATTTTCTCTGTTATTATCAGACTTCAACAGGAACATAACTTCTCAGGTGGTCATGTAAACAGCATAATGTGATGTCATAAATCAGAGAAGGCCTTTATCGGATGGCCCGATTAAAGGAAACATGACCTTTAATGACCAGCATGACCTGCACATGTATTACGCATCCTTCTGTAAATTGTCTACATCACATCAGACATGTCCCTTATGTTAGTGTCCTTGCGCAGTATAAAGAAAAGATGAAAGATTTGTAGACAGGTCAATTTGTTTGCATCAAGGTCATCTGCTGTACAATAATAAAAAAAACATCCTCAGAAGAGTCCATAAAGTGTTATATCTGGTCAAAAACCTGGAACAAACGATGTGGTGGAAAGGCCAGAGACGATGGTGGCGGATGGGCCTTTGAGCTTTGACGAGTCCTCTGAGCCAGAAGAGCAGAAAGGTGCTGCGCTGAGGTGAGTTAAGGATCAAATGACAGCGCGGATGTGAAATCAAAGATACCACAATGTGCTTAGGCACCTTTACCCATTTAGAGATAGGTGAGGAGGAAACGAAGTCTTTCATTGTGGATATAATGGAGTGAGTGAGGGAGGTCAGGAAGCAATCATCGCTTCAACACCTTCACTCTCAGCATGAGGCTCTTCCTGACAGAAGCTAGACACAAGTTCCCATAATGTGGACAGACAGCACGGAAAGTCGTGGCCCCTCTAGCAGCACCGCAAAGTGTTTTCACCAAAAACAGGAATGCTCACAAACCCAGACAAATCAAACAAAATAGAATAACCAACGCCATAGGGAACGGTTTAAAAGCATTTATGTCTCTACATGAGCGTCTATGGCAACTTTTGTAGGAAAGGTCGTAATATTACTATTATTACCACATGATATGACCATGTTTGGTATCACTTTCTTGTAGGACAATACTGAATAAAATTGAAATCTAAACGCAGTTCTGCATTGTATGCAATATTTAACCAGTTATGTGAAGTGCCTGTGAGGTTATTTAGATGATTGTTTTATTGTAAAATAAATTAATTGCCTCACTATGTTCCTCACAGTGGAAACTGACAGCTGAAATCTCTGAGAGAGCTTTTCCCTTTCCCTGAACCATGATGTTGAACAACCTTTGTTTTCAGGCCATTTGAGAGTTGTTTTGAGGCTCCCATGTTGCCACTTTTCAGAGAAGATGCAAAGAGGAGAAAAACTTCCAATTGGCCACCTTAACACTTTCTCATAGTTGGATTCACTTGTGTATGTAGATCAAGGGTCAATGAGCTTACAAAACAAATTTTGTGTTCCAATAATTAGTGCTAAAGGTATTCAAATGACAAGGGTGCCCAAATTTATGCACCTGCCTAATTTTGTTTGAATAATTACTGCACGCTTTCTGTAAAACCTATAAACTTACACTCACACAATTTCACTTCTCAAATATCACGGTGTTCATCTGCTATATGATATATTTACCTGAAATTGCTGAGCTGGACAACCAATGATTTATAAAGAAAAATCATGAAAATTATCAGGGGTGCCCAAACTTTTTCATACGACTGTATATATCCCCATACATCCCAATATATACACACACATCTGGCAATTCTCTGATTTCATCCAACAAGATGGTGCCATACCTCATTACGAACATCAGCATATCAAACACATTTTGTGGACCTCAAGGTCAATTTTCTGGTCTCACGTAAAATCACTGTTCGAAAACGAGAATGAATTAAGGTAAGTTAATATTAAGGTCATCATTTTTGTGGTGATATTCTCTACCAGTTTGATGTGCTGCACAGCCAAATTAAATTCAAGATGGAGGCATTTAAGATGGTTGCCATCTTGACAACATGGCCTAATGGGTTTCTCTCCCCCTTCCTCCACAGCTTGCGTATCAAACCGTTTTATTTTTACATGGGGTTTCCCTTACTTATAGACAGTATGTGTGTGTTAAAGTATTAACAGGACAACAATATACTGCCAGATTTGTTTCTGCTTCCCTCTGAAAAGTCAAATAATACTTTGGATTTCAGGAAATATTGCAGAAAGGGTTGCTTTCCACAACAGAAAAGTTTTTGACCACAGAGAAGTGGCTTGACAACAAGTACATCAGGCTCATGTTTTGTCCTGGTCAGAGTCCAGATTTGAACCCTATAGAGAATATTGTTTTCACATTAAAGACCACCTTGGAAACATTTCCCAACATTTACTCATTAAGTGTTTGAAGACATAACCATTGAGTGGAACAGCAGTGACTGTTCTTTCTGTCACAAGCCTCAAACATTTAAAGAAATCAAAGGGAAAGTCTATCAGATACTCAGTTACTTTATCTATTTGTTTATCTTCATCGTCTTTTCCATTTATCCATTTCAGGTACACAGTGGCAATAAGGCAAGCAAAGAAGCCAAGGCATCCCTCAACTTCTACCAACTCCTTTTGAGGGACCCAGCCGCTCCCAGGCCAGACAGGAGATGTAATCCCTCTGACCGCATTACTGCCGGTGCTGCACCCAACCTCAATAATTGACCTCAATTAACCTCCGCGATCATCTGCAGTTGAGACCATTTAAAGATTAATAGTATGGGCCATGTTTTTGCACAGAAATGCAGCATCTTATAGTTCTCACACTGACACTATTGTAAACTTTTGTTTTAGGTTTTCTCTGCAGATCCATCATCAGCCGAGAGTCCATAATAAGGTCAACATCCTTTGATAGTGCAGAGCCATCCCTGTTACAGTTTTAAATGAGGTCCTTACAGGCACGGATCACATATGCAGCTGATCAAGCTGTAACGAGGCCTTGTGGCAAGGTCTTGTTAGATCCCCTCCCGCACGTGCTTTTGGGACCTTTAAGCCTTTATATGTCATGCTCTGTAAAGTCAGGACCTGTGGGCGATGCCCTGACTCGTATTACATGTAAAACATGAAGAGACTCGCAAGCACAGCAGCAAACCACGTAGAGCATCATGCTTTCTGCATGGGAAATGTATCATGTTCCAGAATGTACACAGAACTGGTAACCCATTCAGAGGCAAGGTGTTCTTTGTTAAAGGAATCAGACGTGTCTGTTCCAGTAATGGAGATGAGAAAGTCCCAGAAAAAAAATAGATATATTTGGAATACATTTATTGTATAATCTGAGCAATCAAGCTCATTACAGCGGTATACAACTGTTAGAAGCCAGAGTGGCCATGAATTTTTCAGCATGAACACTTCTCCCTAAGTTTTCGCCTATAAATATTTCTGGAGGTCTTGGATGAATTTTTCATGGCCGAGTGGAGGAGATGAAAGAGGCGATGGTAGGATCAGGGGGACGAAAGCGCCAGTCTGCTGACACAAAGCAGAAAGCAGCCTCGCATCCAATCTTCATCACTGGCGTCCTGCGACTGTTATTTATATAATTACCTGGCACTTTGTTCCAGGCCTGGCCCTTGTTAACAGGGCCAGGTGAGCAGAACGAGGAGGCTGACTGCCTAGATAGGACATGCTCAGGAAGAGCACAGTTTAGATATCATATTCAACTGCAGTATAATGGGCACTAAACATTTTACACTGTTGGAATTGTCATAAGAAATAAAGGTTGTTCAAACCGCAATATGTTTAGTAAAACCAGAGGAAACCTGAAATGATGTCAGCTATATGATTGTGACTCATGAAAAACAGAAAAGTGTACACAGGTAAAGGAAACGGGGTGCTGCCGGAGCTGCAGGCCAATCCATTCCCAGCTCCAGTTTCACCTGTATAGCATTTTGAATGGAGAGTTAAAAAAATAATAATAATAATTCAAATAAAACCTATTTATTTTTTCAATTTATACAATCATACAATGTAAGCAATTGTGGGTTAAGGGTCTTGCTCAAGGACCCAGCACTGGCAACTTGGCAAATGTGGGATTTGAACACTGGAACTTCTGGTCCATAGCCCTTAATCACTAGGCTACCACAATCCCTCAGGGAGTCTCCATTTTACAATGGCCCAGTTTATGATTTTTTAATTTTTTACCATGGGAATCTGCCAAGTACACATTCAACAGAAACCATACTCTGAAATTTCAATTACATACAATACTGTCCCACTCTCTCCCGTGCTAAATGAGGAAATCAGGTGTGCGACATGGCAGCAGTCATGAGCGCTGGGAAATGGACCAAGGAAAAGGCTGTAGTTGTAAGAATAACCATTTTGGGTTTTTTCCACTTTCAATATTCAATTAATTATTTGAGATATTCAATGGGGTTTGTGTTAATGTGTTTGCCCAACTGTAATGTAATGTTAATGTTAAGTGTTTTAAGAATTAGTGTTGTAGTCAAAACTGCTAGAGCCAAGTCCAAGTCAAGGAAAAAAAGATTGGGACACATCAAGTCAGGGTCAAAACCAAGGCTTTTAGTAGTTGAATCAGGGCCCAGACCAAGACCGGAAGTGGCCAGGACAGAGACAAGACCGAGACCAGATTAAGATTTTTTTCATCATACAAGAATAAAAGGTATTAAATAATATATGGCATAAAATGATATTGTAGTCTTAGTCAAACTAAGGCAATGTCATTGTAGATGTGGTCCCCCATGTCTCTGTTGTTGAGATGTAACAGAATTTATATTCAGCAGAGCATTTCTTCTGTAGTGAAGTCTTCAACACTACTAAGCATGTTTAAAGTAGACTGTATACATGTATGTATGATATATACAGTTCATCTTAAACTCAGTTTGCAATACATTCAACTTCGTGGATAGAACATATCCCCATTTATTAAGTAGGTAAATATTTGTTAAGAAAATATAGTAATTCATGTTATTCAATGTAATTCATAATTAAAGCTATGCAAGTTTTCCTTACAGCATTTAACATGCACACTTATTCAGAGTGACTAACAATAAAGCTAAGCTGTTGAGGTTTACGAATCCTGCCTAAGGCCCTAACAGTGACAGCTGGGTGAAGCCAGGATTTGAACTCACAGCCTTTCAAATACTAGCCCAAAGCCTTAAGCACTGAGTCATCCTCAACACACAAACTGCTGGCATAGTTGAATCATGTTTGGCCATAATTCACTATGCAATGGCAATACATTGCGTAACGTGTTTGCTTATTTGGTTTATTTAACTTCGCTATCAGCATCAATAGCCATTTTAGCGACAGACACATGGTTACATCAAGACTAGTCATATATATTATATATATATATATATATATATACATACCTTCTTCCTGTCAGTCAACAGTGCTACCCACTGCGCCGCCCTCCATTGCAAACAGTATGAACCCATGATATTTCATGATTTTCTGGTCAACTTACAATGGTGCTTGAAAGTTTGTGAACCCTGGAGAATTTTCTATATTCCTGCATAAATATGACCTACCACATCATCAGATTTTCGCATGAGTCCTAAGGGTAGATAAAGAGAACCCAGTTAAACAAATGAGACAAAAATATTATACTTTGTCATTTATTTATTGAGGAAAATGATCCAATATTACATATTAGTGAGTGGCAAAAGTATGTGACCCTCTTAGATTAGCAGTTAATTTGAAGGTGAAATTAGTCAGGTGTTTTCAATCATTGGGATGACAATCAGCTGTGAGTGGGCACCCTGTTTTATTTAAAGAAACAGGGATCTATCAAAGTCTGCTCTTCACAACATGTTTGTGGAAGTGTATCATGGCACGAAACAAAGGAGATTTCTGAGGACCTCAGAAAAAGAGAGTTGTTGATGCTCATCAGGCTGGAAAAGGTTACAAAACCATCTCTAAAGAGTTTGGACTCCACCAATCCACAGTCAGACAGATTGTGTACAAATGGAAGAAATTCAAGACCATTGTTACCCTCCCCAGGAGTGGTCGACCAACATAGATTACTCCAAGAGCAAGGCGTGTAATTTACATTTACAGCATTTAGCAGACGCCCTTATCCAGAGCAACTTACAACTGATACAGTCTTAAATCCAAGCAATTGTGGGTTAAGGGTCTTGCTCAAGGACCCAAACAGTGGCAGCTTGGCAGAGATGGGATTTGAACCCTGAACCTTCTGGTCCAGAGTCCAGTACCTTACCCACTAGGCTACCACAGTGTAATAGTTGGCAAAGTCACAAAGAACCCCCAGGATAACTTCTAAGCAACTGAAGGCCTCTCTCACATTGGCTAATGTTAATGTTCATGAATCCACCATCAGAAGAACACTGAACAACAATGGTGTGCATGGCAGGGTTGCAAGGAGAAAGCCACTGCTCTCCAAAAAAAAAACATTGCTGCTTGTCTGCAGTTTGCTAAAGATCACGTGGACGAGCCAGAAGGCTATTGGAAGAATGTTTTGTGGACAGATGAGACCAAAATCAAAACTTTTTGGTTTAAAAGAAAAGCGTTATGTTTGGAGAAAGGAAAACACTGCATTCCAGCATAAGAACCTTATCCCACCTGTGAAACATGGTGGTGGTAGTATCATGGTTTGGGCCTGTTTTGCTGCATCTGGACCAGGACGGCTTGCCATCATTGATGGAACAATGAATTCTGAATGATATCAGAGAATTCTAAAGAAAAATGTCTAAAGGAAATTGTAAAGGAAAATACCCCTGTGGGTAGTCTTAGTGCCAGTACCAAGTCCAGATACATCGGGAGGGTTGTGTCAGGAAGGGTATCTGGCATAAAACTTAGTGATCTGCTGTGTGGGCAACCCTTAACGGGAGCAACCGAAAAGAGGATTTTATTTCACACACATGATGTTAACAAACAAGCCCTTTGCAATCAGTCTCAGAACAGAGTAGGTCGTTGATAAAGGCGATGCTTTGAAAGCTCACACCAGCTTCTCCTCTCAAAGCGAGGTCTATCGGTGCCCCCTCTCACCTTTTTGCTCTTGTTCTCTTTTCTCCATTCGTCTGGCCCTCTAGCTCTGTGCACCGCATCGACTGTTAGCTTGTAGGCTTCGGCGAGGCCCGAGAGCCCCCGTATACGTTACTGATAATAAATTTATAAATCAAACCTAGGAGGGAGGAGTATTAAACAAGTCGGCGAATAGCCGCAGTTCACTTTTACCAAGCAGACGTATCCTTTTGATCAACCAAAATAACTCTTCAAAGGCCATAAAAGCATGCTTAGAAAGTAAAGGGCCATTTGAGCAGGCGTGCGGAGAACGGTGGAGGGGTGGGGGTGGAACTGAAACGATCCAGTTTGAGAGTGAAAAACATTCCCACCAACCTACAAGCTAAATCAGACCTTTGAAGAACATATAGCACTTTTAATAATTCAGATTTTAGTGGGATTGAGTAGCTTCTTTAGAGGGAAAATCTGCTATCTCCTGACATAAGATCAATTCCTGAGGGAGTCTGTCTCTCTCCACACACTCGAGTTTCCTCGAGCAACCCACAATAGCACCTGATTATGGCCTGTTCTTTGCAAAGACCATTCTGTACGACAGATCATTCACATCTTCTTCGCAGACAAAAACAGATGGATTTTGAACGCTGTAATTATTGTTAAGATGACTGGCATCTTAACTGGGGTTGTAAACTAACACTCATTCGTAAATATTTAACAAACTTCGCTCCCTGAACACATCCATATTTCATCGCGCAACATTTTCCGCGCAGATTATTCTCCAAGCAAGGCGCTAGACTGCATAATTATTCAGTTTAGCATTTTCTTTTTCCAACCGATTACTTGCATAAATACAAAAATGCGAGTTATCACTCCTCTGAGGGCTAATTTAAGAGAAAACATGCATTAATTAATATAACCTAGATAGAAAAGACAAATTCCCTGAACGTGCTGTTGCCAAACATCAAGGTTCATCCCTTCCTTCAAAGGAAATTGGGATGATTATTGGAGGAAAAGGTGGTTATTATTTCACGCTCTGGTTTATTAAACTGGCAGGTAGCCTGGTCTTAGAGTTTCCTCTGGAGAAAATCCGCAAAACCCAAGGATTTAGGCTTTGGTGTCAAAGCAAGGTCAGGTAATCTCTCAAATCTCATGTATACATTGAAATACTAATCCAAAGCCTTTTATTGCAAAACTGAAAAATTAGAGCGATATTAAGATAACTTACTGTAAAGAGCTGAATATACAGCATATGTGATTACACAGCTAAAACTGGCAGAGATCGTTGTTTCTCCTTTTACTGCGTCCATCCATCCTATCAGCGAAAATCACTGATATACATATAATGCTGTTAAATATTTCAGATGTAGCTTAGTGTAAAATGGAAGTGGTTTTCGGCCAGACCTTTCCTTCTTGCTCTGTAACAAATGCATTGTTTGGTCTGCCTCAGCCAATCCATCACTCCTCATCAGGTCTAGAAAAAAAAGCTCTTTCTGTGAGTGTGTCTCATTCCTGGAGCACTCGAGAGACCAGGCCTGATGGACACTGCGGACAATGCAATGCAATACAGCAGGTCGGTAAACCCCTGTGCTTCCAAAACCAACTACTGCACAATCCAGGATGAATCCTCCATGGTGCACCCAGGCATCCCTCAGGTCTCAGAGGAGAGAGCTAATTTTATTATAGCCTCTACACACACTACTTTTTATTTATTATATTCACTTCACCAATGTTTCAATAAATCATACTTAGAGGTGAATTGACAGACATGCGATTTTTCTTATTGTTTTATCCCACAAGCAATCTGCTCATTGTCTGGTAGTAGATTTTTATGTTATTAGTCAAGTCAAATTTACTTATATAGCACTTTATACAACAGAGCACTCTCTCCAACCAGCTTTACAACCTTGGGAGTACCAAAATTCAAAAAGGGAATCTAGTTTGTATGAAATTAACTAAACTACCCTAAAAAATTATTATAATAGTTTAAATGCACATAAGTTAAACAGACTGATGAGAGACTACAATAAAAAACTAGAGAGGTGCATTTCCTGAAGAAAATGTAAGCATACCTAAGAGGCCCGAGGGGCCCAAAGGGCATCACGTCATCTCAGAGTGCACCCGTGACCAAGCGTGCTGAATTTCATGTCCGTAGGTCAAAAACTGACCGAGTTACGATCAGTGCCCTGCAAGGGGCCCCAGTGCCCAGCCAAGGACCACAGGGGCCACAAGGGCATCACGTCACCTCAGATTTTACCCGGGACTAAACCTGACAAATTTCGTGGGTGTAGGTCGAAAACTGACTGAATTATGGTCAATGACCCACCAAGGCCCTCAGTGTCCAGCTGGAAATGTTTGGAGGCCACAAGGGCGTAGGCCGAAAACTGACTGAATTACGGTCAGTGACTCGCCAGGGGCCCCATGGGCATCACATCACCTCACATGGCACCTGGGACCAAGTACGCCGAATTTCATTGCCATAGGTCGAAAACTAACTGAGTTACAGTCAATGCCCCCATGTTTGCCATTCGTTAACATAGGGGCCAAATCATAACATTGAGCGGCCCCAGAGCCACCACCCAAGGGCCAGTCATTGCCAAAAATCACAAAACCCTATTCCATTATGACCTTAATTATCCTTCCAAATTTTGTTTCTCTAGCTTCAAATTTTATTTTTTCCCATTTGTTACCACTGGGCCCATTCATTTCCTATGGGAAAATTTTGGACTTTCTGGGGCCCAGCAAAGTCCAACCAAAAAGCCTGTCAAGCACACCATTCCCGACCAGACCGGACGCATTGGCACTGGAACGGGGTCGATATCTCGAAAACTGTGGCAGTTGATAGAAAAAAGTTCAACTCTGTAAAAGCAGGGCTCAGACAGATGTTCAACCATAAAGATTTTCATGATCACTTTATATTGTTGGGTACAAATACTAAGTATATGGGTTCAGCTTGGGTGCAAGCATGTGTAGGTCTGCATGTGTGACTGTAGACGAAAAATAAAGTAACACTGCATTGCACCTCGGTGTTAACTTGCTATATAAACAGTATTCATACAGCACATACCTCACATTTACTAAATCAACTAATCAGACAGTTTACTTACAACTTAACTAGCTGTAAAGTGGGAATTGAGAAGTACAAAGTACTAACGTTTGATAAACATGAACGTTTCCTTCCACCTTTCTCATTTAAGCTTATGGAAGTTGCTCACAACATTACTAACCGCATTTGATCAGAAATATTCAGTAGTAATATGCGGTCCCGTGGAAACAAATGACTTTTATCAGCTTTTTAACACAAATACAGAAATAATATCCCCTTACTGTTGAACTCAAAGTAATATTAAACGTACTTCCTTCAAATTGACGCACACAATGGGTTAAACTAAAATGGCACCAACTTAAACGGCGTACCTACCTCACAGTCCGTGTTCTGCACGAGGGAACTAAGGGAAAACAGCAGGCACAAAACGCAAACTTATAAGGTCATTCATTTGTCTATCGGCTCTAGCGTCACCTACTGGACATTCCGATAGCAGGAATAGTAAATGAACTACTAGTTTGCATAGACTTTCCCACAGACTATAAAAAAACGAGTGTTTCTCAATCCTGACCCTGGTATATCCTGGTATATATATATATATATATATATATATATATATATATATATATATATATAGCAAGCTGCACTGTGTATGACTATATTGTTCCTCTTGTTCCTTGACAGTTGTATTGTTCAGTTGCTGCTCCTTTTGTCTAAGTTTGTGTTTATACTTGTTCTTGTTTAGCATTAGCCCTGCTCTGTGTTTTTATCCTGGGTACGGTTGTCCATTGTCCACCCTCCATCAGTCTGTCTATGTGTTTAGGTTGGTGTTAGCTTCTCTCTCTCGAGCGCACTGTAGATCTACCACCTCTGCATTGTTATATATATATATATATATATATATATATATATATATATATATATATATATATATATATATATATATATATATATATATATATATATATATATCAAAAAAAAGAAAAATATTAATATTAACAAATGTAGTTTAATTAATTGATACTTATTTTTGTGTAACCTACTTTCCAAAACCCAAATGGCTCATTTTCTTTGACTGTAACTGTAATAGTAGAGTAATTAGATCATCAGTGATGGTTTTCGTTCTCGAGCGTCAGGACGAGTGAACCTATGGAGGGATGTAAGGAGAGACCTTACATTGACTACACAATGATGTGAGGAAAATATATAAAAGATTTACTAGAAAAACTACTTCCTGACTTTACATAAATCATTTATGGTTAACTAATTGCACTATTTTGGTAGCAAGTCTTTATTTGAGAGGTTTGAGAGGTTTCTTCACCACCTTATCCTTCAGACTTTCTACTGCTCTGCCCTGAAGATGCAAAGTTACCCAAGAAGACACAAATGAGGCAGTAAGTGCATCTCTACTTAGCAAGTTGCTAAATTTAAAAAAGGAGATAAGAAACTAAATGGCATAAGATGCTTCTGGGCATCTGAGATTGAGGATTATTTTTCAAAGAAGAACCTGTCAAATAATCTTTCGGTGAAAACGCATTAGCAGGAGACCTGGCTTGCATGTGCTGCTGTTTATTTAGCATGAAAATGAAGCAGGGAATGTGTTAGCACGTCAGTGTTTGGAGCAATTACACCTCTGCGAGTGAATTCAAACTAAAGCATGTTGCAAGATTCCCTCTGACAAAAAGAGATTTGATTTCTAAAACGCTCTCTTGTCTTTCGCTGGGGGAGAACGGGAGCAGCCGCCGGAGAGGGAGGTGGGCTGGAAGGCAAATCTAGGTGATGTGTACGCTCTTAGAGCGCCCCTGGCTCTATCTCGGATAAGAAGGGCCTGACAAAGATCTGTACGGAGGGGGAGAGGGGGAAAAAAATCCTCCGCTCTGCTCAAGCATAGGAAATTAAGCCCAGCTAAAGATTCTCTCTTTAAGCGCATTCCCAACCCTCTCGCGCTTCTCTCTCTTCTTTTTCTCATCTGACTTCTCTCTTTTGTCTCGGCAGTGGCAGGAGAAATTACGGATGGTGTCATTAGTGAAATTCCCAGCAGCACCTTCTGTTAAGACCTGAAGGTCCTGGTGCAGTCCCCCACCGAGTGATCCCTCGAGTGTCTGTTCAAAGGGAGAACTCCTCCAGGCCTCCGGGGGGTGTTTAACTCATCGCAAGGACGAGTATTTAGAGAAACTTCTGTAGGGAATTCAACAAGTTCAGCACTGCCAGATTTTAACTGTCAGGTAGCATTACGTCTCAGGGATCCCAGATAAAAACTAATGACCCATCTTTTTCTTTTCACGCCTCACAAACAGGGCGCACGGCGTCTCCAGTAAAACCACGAGGGAAACTCACAAGATCTAACATATCACCAACCGGCATGCACTTCATTTGAATTTGAAACACTGCCGCTAAGTGATTTAAATGGGAAAATTATCAAAAATTATCGCCGCGATGGAAATGCGATTGCTTGTTTTTCTCCTCAGAAGCAAACACGCTGAAAGGGAGGGCGGCTCAGGCTGTTTACGAGGAGATGCCATGAATTATTAAAGATTGTCAGGCGAGGGTAATAAAACATGTAATGAACCATTAGTGGGAATTTTAAATATCAGGAAACTAGCTTGCAGAAAACAAGCTGGTTGTCGTTGGTAATCATTGAGGCCAGTTACAGTTATGGTGTATTTTCTCTTCTCCGTAACGTCGTTTGAATGTTCAGGATGTATCGTTCACCTTTTACACGCCTTTAAGTTACAACATTAAGACCATTCTGAGGGAGATTTCCATTATGTTGCGTTTAGAATGCTCCTGACCAGTATATACTGGTTTGGTGAGCGTGATGATCACCAAACCAGTAAGTCATGCTGGCGAAAAGCATACAAGTATGCTAGTCTTTTCAACAGAGAAGAAGCTTCTTCCAACAGAAAGCATTTGAAGAGAATAATAAAAGACAGCTATTATAAAGATTTTGAGCAAGAAAGAAATAGTTGGCCTTGATCCAGCTTCCTGTATATAATACATTGACGAAAGAATGAAGACTGAAAATTAAATCTGATTACAAATGGAGAGACCACTTATAAACAGTGCATATGCCAAAAAAAGAGTCTGAAAAACATCTCAGAAATCGAGATTTATATAGTAATACTTGGTGGGAAAACTGGCATACATTTACGCCAGCTTTGACCCATGCGTACAGCCATGAAAACATTTGGGAGAGAGTGGGAATTGGGAACACCCTTTGGTAAAATATAGACTTGCAGCTAAATGCATAAACCGTCCTCAAGAGTATCAGTTCATACCAAATTAAGCTCCATTATGGCCACCAAGTAAAAAAAATCATTCATACCTAAGCATTCTTTTGTTTGATGTATTTTTTGATTGATATGTCGTATTGCTTATTTGTCATTTACACAACATTTACCTGGTTTTCCTGTGCCAGGCTCATCAGTCGAATCCATATCTCCATCTGTTTCTCTCACTGTGACACTTAAGAGGGGTTCCCCATGTATTGAAGCCATGGAGTTCAGTGAAGGCTTTACTCCACCAGGTACAGTTAGACCTGTACAAAACAATTCATGCCTCACTGATTAGGTCTTACCACTTTTTTTTTTTACTTCTGCAACAATGAGGCTTCTGGAACTACATGTTGCCACTCAACAAACTTACATTTGTTGGTGGTGCCAATACCGAGGCCACCAAACAACAGCCTCGATCTCCGAAACAAGAAATTCCACCTCGCATTCTCCAAATTTTCTCTTTTTTGCAGTTGTTCCTCCATTGTCACCCCTATCCTACTCATCAATGAATGGGCCATGCTCTATTTAAGTATTCATGAGGTAATTTGCATGGACCATTTATGGATAAGAGTGGGCGGTAAGGAGGTGGAACACGACAGAGCAGCTGTTGTGTTTTGGACACCGGTATGCTAGTCAATCAGCTTTACCAGCAAGACCAGTCGTGTTCACCAGCCAAATCAGCACCAGATCAACTTGGACCAACTTGATCCAGTTGCTAATTGACCAACCAGCATCCAATACACAACGTATCAATGCTGGTTTTAGCAGGGCACACCAAATAATGAATCCAGCTTAAAACATGCAATGCCAGTTTAGGAACTCGTGCTGAAAATGAAATCACATTAGTTTATTACAAAACGAAAGAGTTCTATCTCAGTTAGCATAAAGTGATACAGCTGGGGTTGAAATCGCAGCGAGCCATTTTATGGTGTGGGCAAAGTTATACCGGAGCGCCCTCTATTGATCGCTTTGGGGATTTAAATTCAGAGGAACGAACTTTGTACGTTCAATATTTCTTATCTACAATAATTAATTCCAGGTACTACAGGGGCTCCAGCGATTTTATAGTTTATGCAAACTAAGACGCAATAATATATATATTACACTTAAATAACTGCGACTAAATGGAAGCTGCATTATATTGATAAATTAAATAAAATCAACAAGGTTTTTTAGTCACAGCACTGCAACCCTGCTAATAAAAACAGCAAATATCAGCATATGTTTCGTTTTAGATGCTGGTATGGTAGTCAGTCAGCAGAACATTCCAAGCTGGTGAGATCAAATGATCTTGCTGGTAAAGCCAGGTGATTAGCTTACCAGTGTTCAAAAAACACCATATGCTGGTCTTTGCTTTTTTTTCAAATAGCAAAGAAGTCCTGATTTAGTGAGAAAAGTGAATGCTCACAGGAGTCTCTGGCCCACTGAAATTAGACCAAATGTTCTGTGTATGGAATTCTTCTTTTACAATCATGTACAACTCCACAACTTCTAATCTGTCCTTTAAGGTTAAAACAACTGAAAGAAAAACAAACATTTATTCAAGTAAAAATTGAGACGATAATAGAAGAATAGAAGATAAACTCTCAAATCTTAGCTGAACTTCAAATGAAAATAGAATATAAACATTTACACATTAGCTAAGCTAGTAAGCTAGCTAAACATAGCACTGCACTAACTGCACTAAATTTGGCTGTATTTCAGTGGCTGGGCTGAAACTGAACAGCACAAACAGCACAAACCATATCTGGTTGCTGGTCTAAGCTGATTGCTGCTCGCCAGTATATTGCTGGTTAAAAATGGGCTGAAATAATTACAGTGCTAGTATGTATATTTTTTTCCAGCAGGGTCTGCATTCTATATCAGGCTACAAATCATCACTTACCTGCTTCCAAAATGTTATATGCATTTAAACCATTATTACATAACGCAGACGCCAGTAAAACACATATGGTAATGTTTTAGCTTCTAATATTCATCTGTACTATTGACTATTTGACAAGTATCAGAATGTATTGAGCAACATTGACAATTTACAAGCTCACCACCTTCATTCTTACATTTATCATCTACGCCACCCAAGGAGGTTGGGTCTCTTTTTGAGTTTTGGTCCTCCCAAGGTTTCTTCCTCATAACGCTTAGGGAGTTTTTCCTTGCCACTGTCGCCCTAGGCTTGCTCAATTTGGGATTGGACATAGATATTAGGAGATAATCTAAAATTGTAAAGAAGCTTTGAGACAATGCTCCATTGTAAAAAGGGTTATATAAATAAACCTGGCTTAACTTTACTACCACAACGACCGAGTTCAAGTCCCAGTGGTGCCAGTATCTCTGTAACAGAGGTCCAGTCCAGTCAGTGGATCAACTCCTGGCTCTGCAGCAGTCTATGATAGACTGGCTTCCCATCCAGGGCATGCTTAAGGCAGGGTTAAATAATGAAAAAAGTCGCGTCGCTTACCATTTTGCTGTCTTTAAAAACTGTGGCTTGCCCATCCTGCAGTCACATCTGTGGTTGTGAAGTTAGTTGTACAATTATTTCTAACAGGTCTCTTTATACTACACTTCCTACCAACCTCAGTAAGCAAAGAGCTATGATGTACAAAAGCACACCTCAGTGTATCCTTGAGATTCAAGTATAGATACATTTTTAATAATTAATCATCAAAATGTGAAAGTTTAAGAAACCGCAATGCACTTTCCACGGGTTATTTTGTAAAAGTAGTCATATATGCGTGGTGCCCTTCTGCCGCGTAATCATGGCGTGTTGCTCTGGCCTTTTCTCCCGCCACCTTGCCTGACCTTCTGAGCGAGAGTTGTGTGGATTAAAGCAGCCTATTTTCGAGGCTCTCGCTGCTCGAATCCAAACTCCATTATAGATTTTACCTTGGAGGAAGCTGGGCGCCTTGAGAGGCACTTCACAATTTTACCTGTGGAAAAAGCTAAAAGGATGGCCCGGTCCTCCAGAGGGGAGCCAAGGTGCCAGGTGTGTGTGTGTACACTACAAGTCTGGAGAAAATTGAGCTTTAGAAGCGCTTAGGAACCCCGAGCAACAGGGCCAGTGCCTCAGGGAAAAAACAGTGTTCTCAAAGCCACAAGACCTGTACAAGGACTGGCGTAGTAGGGAAGGGAAGAATGAGGAGGAAAAACAGGCCTCTGAAGGATAAAACTAACAGTTATTAAGGGAAAAAGGCCTCTCGGTCATCCCTCAAACGCTGTGTACTAACAAGCCAGTCGGGGGGGCTCGAGACACAGACAGATTCTATCAGGACACGTGTCACTTTGTGGTGACAGCCTCCTTTAATAAGTGACGAGGCCTCGATGCCCACGGGAGCACAACAAGCACGTGAGCCCCGGCTAGAAGCCTTAGCGAGGCCAAAGCGCCTGTCAAAGTCGGGCAACGGATGCCCTTTTTAAAAACAACTTGTCCCAATTATGGCCACGCAGTGTCTGATTGGCGTCTGCACTGTCTCACGAGCTGCCAAGAAATAATGACTGCGCAGGGTTCATGTGGCAATTAGCACACTTCTACAGCTGGATTTCATCATTTTCAAAATAAGCCTTAATTTGAAGACGGGTGAGGGGTTTCAAGCAGGAGTGTGTGTGCTTCTGAATCTGAAAGATTGAGAGAGATAGCCTAAAGATATCATTAAAGCATAATTACTGCTCATCATCTCTGTAAGTGCTTTCAAAGTGCCATTGCTGGAGCTCAGCTCCTCTCCTCAGGGCAACAGACACACGCACAAGTTTGTCTTTCTATTATTGTGGGGACTTTCCACTGAGATAATATTACTGTAGCTAATTAATGCTACATCTGTACCTACACCTAACTCCAAAGTCCCAGTGGCTCTTTTGGTTTTTCAAAAGAAAGTGGTAGTGGTTTTTGTACCAGCAAAATGTCAGGTAAAAGTCAGTCAGATTTATTTCTATAGTGCTTTTTACAATGGAGCATTGTCTCAAAGCAACTTTCTATTATCTGCTATTATCTATTACACATTATGATGGATCTGTTCTGACAATTTCATCATAAGTTAAATGTAACATGAACGGACGGGTTTAACAAGTGTTTGGTAGAGCGCTCTATACTGTATCATAGCACAGCCTATGATAAGTAATGAGAAGTAATTTAATGTTTAAAACGCATTACGTTGGCCAAAATCATTACCACAAAGCTTATTTTATTATGAGTTCAACGAGTTCCGAGGTACCACTGTATTTGCTAAATCTGTGCTGATATATAACAACTATTATGAATAGTTAAACGTGTGATTTTATTAGATTCAGTGTCGAAAAACTATAGTAAATGAAGTTAAACTTTTAAGAGCAACAACAAGCACATGGCACCCATTCAGCAGAACGACTCATTTAGCAAATACTTATCATGGCCTCAATGAGCTACACCTTAGTTTTTCAGCATCACAAATTGAGCACTCTAATGGCATTCTTAAACCAGCTTATTGTCTATCCTTGTTCAAGGCCTTACCATTTCATCACCTCGGGCTCGAGTTGAGTTTTTGTTTGTTTACCAGAGGGATCTTTGCTCTTATGGTCCCGATGAATTCACTGTGACACGAACTTGGCTCGGTACAGACACATCCACTGCTATAAGCTTCTGACAAGCATGCGTATTTGACACAGAGCTCCTGTCTCATTAGAGGAAACAGGAAGAACCACAGAGATGGCAGATAACTCAGACAGGACCCCGGATAGCACTGGACAGAGCCGGGTAAGAGGGCATCATGATGCAAAGGAAATAATGATGCATTCTTTGTGGAGGAGGCGACTCGACTTGATGGCACTGCCACAACATGCCTCCGCAAAGGACACAGAAGCCCTTTAAAGCAGGAGATGTGTCGAATTCAGACACCCTAGGTATGTATTTTTAAAGGCGGACCCTTAGCAGCTGCAACAGGCCAAGAAGGCACCGAGAAGCACTGATACAGTGATCTTACATCTGCTTATTATACGGATGACAGATTTATTATACAGATGATCATTTTTAAAACAGTTACTTACATTTGAAGATTAACTCTTTCCAGCTGTCTGGTTTTAAAACTTCAGTTGTTGGACCCGGCCAAACCGTGCTATTTCAAATCAGAAGGCAGAAACACATGGTTACACACACACACACACACACACACACACACACACACACACACAATGGGGTAAAAAAGTATTTAGTCAGCCACTGATTGTGCAAGTTCTCCTATGTAGAAAGATGAGAGAGGTCTGAAATTTTCATCATACGTACACTTCAACTATGAGAGACAAAATGAAAAAAAAACCAGGAAATCACATTGTAGGATTTTTAAAGAATTTAATTATAAATCATGGTGGAAAATAATTATTTGGTCACCCACAAACAAGCAAGATTTCTGGCTCTCACAGACTTGTAACTTCTTCTTTAAGAAGCTCTTCTGGTCACCACTCGTTACCTGTATTAGTGGCACCTGTTTGACCTCGTTATCTGTATAAAGGCTGGGAAGAGTGAATCTACAATAGGCAAGCAGGTTGGTGTGAATAAATCTACTGTGGGAGGAATTGTAAGAAAATGGAAGACGTACAAGACCATTGATAACCTCCCTCGATCTGGGACTCCACGCAAGATCTCATCCCATGGGGTCAAAGCGATCATGAGAACGGTGAGCAAAAATCCCAGAACTACATGGAGGGACCTGATGAATGACCTGCAGAGAGCTGGTTCCAAAGTAACAAAGACTACCATCAGTAACACACTACGCCGAGAGGGACTCAGATCCTGCAGTGCCAGGCGTGCCCCCCTGCTTAAGTCAGTACATGTCCAGGCCCGTCTGAAGTTTGCCAGAGAGCATATGGATGATCCAGAAGAGGATTGGGAGAATATCATGTGGTCAGATGAAAGGGGGGGGGGGGGGGGGGGGGGGGGGGGGGGGGGGGGGGGGGGGGGGGGGGGGGGGGGGGGGGGGGGGGGAGAACGGTGAGCAAAAATCCCAGAAACTACATGGAGGGACCTGAATGAATGACCTGCAGAGAGCTGGTTCCAAAGTAACAAAGACTACCCTCATAACACACTACGCCGAGAGGGACTCAGATCCTGCAGTGCCAGGCGTGCCCCCCTGCTTAAGTCAGTACATGTCCAGGCCCGTCTGAAGTTTGCCAGAGAGCATATGGATGATCCAGAAGAGGATTGGGAGAATATCATGTGGTCAGATGAAACCAAAATAGAACTTTTTTGGTAAAAACTCAACTCGTTGTGTTTGGAGGAAGAAGAATGCTGAAGTGCATCCCCCCATACCTACTGTGAAGCATGGGGGTGGAAACATCATGCTTTGGGGCTGTTTTTCCTGCAGTGGGGACAGGACGACTGATCCGTGTTGAGGAAAGAATGAACGGGGCCATGTATTGTGAGATTTTAAGCCAAAACCTCCTTCCATCAGTGAGAGCATTGAAGATGGAACATGGCTGGGTCTTCCAGCATGACAATGATCCCAAACACACCGCTGATGAACGAAAGAGTGGCTCTGTAAAAAGCATTTCAAGGTCCTGGAGTGGCCTAGCCAGTGTCCAGACCTCAACCCCATAGAAAATTTGTGGAGGGAGTTGAAAGTCCATGTTGGCCAGCAACAGCCCCAAAACATCACTGCTCTAGAGGAGATCTGCATGGAGGAATGGGCCAAAATAACAGCTACAGTGTGTGCCAACCTGGTGAAGACTTACAGGAAACCTTTGTCCTCTGTCGTTGCCAACAAAGGTTATGTTACAAAGTATTGAGAACTTTTGTTATTGACCAAATACTTATTTTCCACCATGATTTACAATTAAATTCTTTAAAAATCCTACAATGTGATTTCCTGGATTTTTTTTTCTCATTTTGTTTCTCATAGTTGAAGTGTAGCTATGATGAAAATTACAGACCTCTCTCATCTTTCTAAGTAGGAGAACTTGCACAATCAGTGGCTGGCTAAATACTTTTTTGCCCCACTGTAGATCAGGTTACTGTGGGCTAAAATAAGATTACTAGATAATATGGCATGCAGTTCTGTCTCAGACATATATGTAAATGATTACAGGTGTAGTCTGATGACACTAGGTCTTGCCATAAGAGGGCATCAAAGTGCTTCCCCCTGCCCTAGAAAAAGGCTCACAGAGACTACTTTTGAGTAGTGTACCTCTTGGAGAGATGGTTGACTGCTAGACATGCCTCTGTAACACACTCAAAGATACAGTGGTGCTTGAAAGTTTGTGAACTCTTTAGAATTTTCTATATTTCTGCAAAAATATGACCTAAAACATCATCAGATCACAAGTGAAAATAGATAAAGAGAACCCATTTGAACATATGAAACAAAAATATTAAACTTGGACATTTATTTATAAAGGGAAATGATCCAATATTACATATTAGTGAGTGGCAAAAGTATGTGAACCTTTGCTTTCAGTATCTGGTGTGACCCCCCTGTGCAGCAATAACTGCAACTAAATGTTTTCTGTAGCTGTTGATCAGTCCTGCACACCGGCTTGGAGGAATTTTAGCCCATTCCTCCGTACAGAGCAGCTTCAGCTCTGGGATGTTGGGGGGTTTCCTCACATTAGCTGCTCACTTCAGGTCCTTCCACAACGTTTCAGTTGGATTAAGGTCAGGACTTTGACTTATCCATTCCAAAACTTTATTCTTCTTTAAGCATTCTTTGGTAGAACGGCTTGTGTGCTTAGGGTCGTTGTCATGCTGCATGACCCACCTTCTCTTGAGATTCAGTTCATGGACAGATGTCCTGACATTTTCCTTTAGAATTCTCTGATCATTCAGAATCCATTGTTCCACCAATGATGGCAAGCCATCCTGGCCCAGATGCAGCAAAACAGGCCCAAACCATGATACTACCACCACCATGTTTCACAGATGGGATAAGGTTCTTCTGCTGGAATGCAGTGTTTTTCTTTCTCCAAACATAAAGCTTTTCTTTTAAACCAAAAAGTTCTACTTTGGTCTCATCCGTCCACAAAACATTCTTCCAGTAGCCATGTGATCTTTAGCAAACTGCAGATGAGCAGTAATGTTGTTTTTGGAGAGCAGTTTCTTTCTCCTTGCAACCCTGCCATGCACACCATTGTTGTTCAGTCTTCTTCTGATGGTGGACTCATGAACATTAGCCAATGTGAGAGAGGTCTTCAGTTGCTTAGAAGTTACCCTGGACTCCTTTGTGACCTCGCCAACTATTACACGACATGCTCTTGGAGTGATCTTTGTTGGTCGACCACACTTGGGGAGGGTAACAATGGTCATTTTCTCCATTTGTACACAATCTGTCTGACTGTGGATTGGTGGAGTCCAAACTCCTTAGAGATAGTTTTGTAACCTTGAAAACACCTGACTTATTTCATCTTCAAATTAACTGCCAATCCTAGAGGTTCACATACATTTGCCACTCACTAATATGTAATATTGGATCATTTTTCTCAGTGAATAAGTGACCAAGTATAAAATTTCTCACATTTGTTTAACTGGGTTCTCGATCTACTTTTAGACTTGTGTGAAAATCTGATGTTTTAGGGTGTATTTACACAGAAATAGACAATTCTAAAGGGTTCACAAGCTTTCAAGCAGCACTGTTTATTGGGAGAGGGGAGCATCATTGGACTGAGAGAAGTAGGATGGTCATTTTGATGAATTGCCCGCCATCTAGGCTGTTCAGACCGAGCTGTTAGGTTTAGGGAGCAGTGTTTCTGTGATATTCAAAATATAGTGGTGTTTCCATGGCCAGAATCAACTATCAGTAGTTGAAGAGGTGGCACCAGCGTTCATGGTCAGCCGCCTGCATGGGCTGGTTGAACATCCCCCAGCACTGCATGAGGCTAAATATACAATATTAAAATCCTGGTTGCTTGTTTGTCTAACAAAAGTTGTGCACCAAGCTGCTTTGGGACAATCACTGACAGGTGATACTAAAAACTGTCCTAGTGGGATGCTCATACCAAGAGAGAAAAAAAAAAATCCAATAATTGGTTAAATCTTGGATATTAATCACAAGCATGACATGATAGTTGATCATTTAATTGCAGACATCACCTTACAAACAACTAATACCAAAAGCTATTATTTTAAGGAAACAATCAGCCATCAAATTCACAACACCAATTACCCCAAATACAGAAAAATCAGTAAAGCATGCTTGTCTGAAGTTGGCAAAAGCTTACAGCTACATACATTATGATATCTACATTAAACTGTAGATATGTTCAGCTCCTTGTTTCCGAAACTCATAAAATAATCTTCATGTCAAACCCAAAGTCTCTTCTTCCTCGGCACCATATAATACATCGTAGGAACTGAGTAAGCAGAATGACGTCAACGTTACATCATTCTGCTGACAGTATAGCTGTATTAAAAGCAATTAGTCAAACAGTACCTTAATGTGAAAATGCAGTGTGTGCCATGTTGAACAGTTACAGCAGCAAACTAGACACGTCTTGGATGATTGATTACATTTGTGCCAAGAGAAACACTGTGTAAACACAGATTTCTGGTTAAAGCATTAAACGGTAATTCTTTAAGCTGAACATGATTTGCATGAAATTCATCCATCCAAACTCCAAACAGAGCTCCTTAAACCTGAAGCCCTTATGCATCTTCACATAGAATTGCTAGAGCACCACAGCTGTTCATCTCATCACTACTTTCCATCTTGTCTTCCTCAGGTTCAATAAGCCCGTCTTGTTCAGATGACTCAGACCTCGTCTCCTCTTTTGTGTCCGTTACAAAGGGGTCCTCTCCCTGCAAATACAAAAGATTGCCACAGTTTCTAACATAGCTGGGTTTGCTGACCTCATAGCCACTGTTCATATTTACCTTTATGTATTTCTCATAGCGAACTTTAACACTGTCATTATTTATAATAGCTTTGGCTGTAAGCACGCTCTCCCTCTTCAGCTGCTCATTGTACACCTTCCGAAGACAAAAACACAAAGGTTCTAGACAAACGAGATCTCTACAAAACATTTTATAGTATGGCCCATGATCTGTACCACTTTGCTTTTGAGGTGTTGTGGGGAAGAGAGATGCTGCTGCACAGCAGTGAAGACCACAGGAATGTACGTTTCACAGGCCATACAGTGCACCACCTCCACCTTCCTCATGTAGTCATCCTCAGTCACTCCTGGTTATAACGGACAAGGAACAACTTGTAGGGCTGTAATGACACACACTGCTCACAAATTGTTATTCTTGTGCCTCTAAATTGTCCTAGTGCAAGTGTGCCCCATCATGGATTGGTGTCTTGTCTAGGGTTGCCTCCCACCTTAAGCCCCGTTGCTCCTGCCAAGCCCGGCCACAGCACAGAATTGGATTAAGCAGGTATGAAAAATCAATGACTGAAGTCAGGAGCTGGCTACTCTAGCTAGCTCCAGCTAAGAGTACCTACATAAAACCATGTTACTTAACCAAAGTTCGTCTAGAAAAAGTACATACTATTAACAGAAATAAGGAATGACAGTGAAATCTCACATTTGTACTCCAGCTGTTTTAGTGAATTATTAGCAAGGCTAGTGCTAATGTTAACTACATAAAACCTTGGAGAACTCAATGTTTAGGTAAATTGCTTCCTTTCTTCAGTTCAAAATTAGTAGTTTAAGGACCGAAGTGAAATTTATTTCTATAGCACTTTTGAGCATTGTCTCAAAGTGGCTTTACAATGTTCCATTATCCATGGCCAGCCCCAAGCCTAGGGTGACAATGGCAAGGGAAAAACTCCCTGAACATCTAATATATAATACATATAACATATAATACTCCAACTCCTACAACCACCAGTTTAAATCAGCAATATGTACATCACAACACAACTACTTCCAACTTTCTTTAAAAAAAAAAACAAAAAAAAAACACCTTACTACCACAGGTAAGAGGGCAAACAGATGGAAATTAAAACATACCCTCCATGACTTTCTGGTCGGTTTTCTGGTCGGTTTTCTGGTCGGCCAATGTGCGCAATTTGTGCAAAGCAGACACGGTTTTACGGAACTTGTGCACCATACAATCCTGAAAACAAAACCATGCATTTCACATTCCTTTGAGGTCAATTTAAAAAGCTTGATAAGCAGTCTCACATGAAGAAAGTTAATGGCCCGGTCATCAAACTTGGCATGCCGTCGAATGTAGTCGAGTGTTTCATGGTGATACGAGCTTCCAAAGTGATTCTCAATGTCCTTGTCCTCAAACGTACGAAATTTACAAAAGGCACATGTGAAAGCCAGTCTAAAGAAGAGAGAAAACAAAGGAACAATGTCAAAGTCAGATTTATTTTTACAACAGAGCACCGTCTCAAAGCAGATGTACACTTTAGATTATCTTCTAATATGCAAGGCCAATCCCAAACTGAGCAAGCCTAGGGTGACAGTGGTGAGGAAAAACTCCAAACGTTAGAAGGAAGATGCCTTGGGAGGACCAAATCTCAAAAAGGTCTGGCATATGCAAGAATTAAACAAAATTATATAGTTTATAGTAATCATTTAAAAACAGAATAACTTAAATTTTAAAAAATGCACCAACACTGCTCAGCATGATGGTTTTCCATTGGTAGTTTATTTATTAATCATTAAATACTGAATATTGAGTAAAAGCTTCACTTTTTTTTTTTTTTTTTTAAAAACAGACAGCATGTGATAATTACTGAGCATTCTAACAATAACAAAGCTTTACTACCGGTGCTTGTCTCCGTATTTTTCACAGTTTTTTTCTCGTCTCCGTCTTCGCTTCTCTCTGACCCGTACTCTTCTTTCCTCCACTGAGAACGGAACATGTTGCACAGTTAGTTGTGTATGTTTTAATGTCATGCTCTGCACTTAAGCTATTCATGACAGGAACGTCTCGTATCCTAAAATATTCTTTAAATGTTTATCCAATTTCTGTCCTGTAATCTTACATATATTCCCAGCTTTATATATACACACGAAAATTAGTGTTATTAGTGTGGTTGCCTATATAGGCAACCACACTATTGAAATCCGAAAGTCTTATTTTTCTTATTATTATTATTCCACGTTTTTGTCAGGCTTTCAACTGCCGCAGCTTTCAAGATATCGACCCCGTTCCAGCGTCATTGCGTTGGGTCTGGTCGGGAATGGTGTGCTTGCATAGGGCCCTCCAGTCCAGAATTTTCCCATAGGAAATGAATGGGCCAAAAGTTAATGAATCATAACTCGGTCAGTTTTTGACATAAAGCCACAAAATTTAGCAAGCTTGGTCCCGGGTGCAATCTGAGGTGATATGTGATGCCCATTGGGCCCCTATGGACCCCGGGTGGGCCCTGGGGCCCCTGGGTGGGCCAATGACTTTAACTCAGACAGTTTTCGATATACGGCCATGAAATTCGGCAAGCTTGGTCCCGGGTGCAATCTGAGGTGATATGTGATGCCCACGGGGCCATTGCAGAGTGGCAACCACACTCGCATTTTCTTCAGGAAATGCACCTCTAGTTTTGGTTCAAGGTTTCTTTGATTGTTCTTGTTCAGAGTACATTTTGTCCTTCTTGGCTAAATTTTAGGCATACTTCGAAGATAAACATGCACAAATCTTTACAAAAAAAATTTTCATCGAGTCAAAAGCCAGTGACAAATTGTTCACAAACAGAAGCAGCACCCAATTTGAAGGCAAGTTTGCAAGTAGCTTCCCATTGTTGATCTGTTATTGTAACTATACAGGTATGCAAAATTTAACATTCACATTATGATCTGCGAAACAGGACGCTGACTGAAATGAACACTGACCAGATGCACCCACAGTAGTTAGATATTTTGCATCAATTTACAAATGGGCATAGATTCTGACAAATCCATCCTAAGTTGTATTTATTGCAGGAGTTTAAAATATACTGCATATATCATACCAAAGCCTACCTTAAACATGCTTAACACACTTGCATGAAACTACAGTTGGGCAAAATCAGTGACAGAGCTTATGGTTTAATAAAGTACTGAATATCTCAATGTAATAAATGCAATTTATTGAATAATGGATTAAAAGTAAAAACTACTGTCACGATCATGTCATTTCCTTATACATTTCCCACTGCTCATCACTGCCGCCGCGCGAGTCCCTACGTCACGCACTGCCGACTCCCTCATTTAGTATGGGTGAGTGCAGGAGAGCATCATACTTCATATCACTTGCCCAGAGAAAAAAAATACAAATGCAGAGTATGGTTCCTGTTAAGTGTATTTCATGTGCATTTTTGGATTCCCATCAAGTCAAAATATTGTAAGATGGGGACCACCAGTAGTATTTTACTTTAAACAATATTAAAACAGTAAACTACTGTGAGTGGAATGATCTTTATCTCTTATAAAACTTAGCATTAATGGAAAGTAGTGAAACAATACCATATTTTCTTCTGTTCAAGACTGGTTCTCTGTCAGCAGATGTCACAAGGGTTCGCTTGTACTTGTTTTCTGTCATTCAGACAAGTTAGATGTACACAAGGCAGATTTCTATTTCCTACTATAACTAAGGCCTCGGACATTAAAGCAAAAAGATGTTGAGCCGATGGATGTTAAAAGGTGCACACCTTAGCATACTTGGTTAACTGAAGTGAGCGATAAACATGTCAGCTTTTTTGCATTTGGTGTCCTTTCTATCAGATGAAACAGGACACTCCTTAAAGACCAATGAAACAATGAGACTTTTTAGGGTCAAAGCAAATCAGATTCATTTAGTCTGTAAAACTTGCTTCTCACCTCAAAGATTCAGTCCTATTTACAGCAATAAGATTTTAACAGCACAAGATTGTTTTTCATTAAGACATTTTAATACCATCATGTTTTGGCAAGCCCACCTGTATCTACTTTGGGTGTTCCTCCTACAATCCTCTGCTTTTTGACAAACTTGCTTGGAGGCCCTGGAGCCATCAGAGACCGTTTAGTTCCACGATAGGCCGGTGAGGAGATCGAGTTGTGGCTTGGTCCATTAAAAGCACCCTTTAGTCTGCTAATCTGATGAGATGGAGTAGAGAGAATGAGTACACGTAATGATCATAGCCCCGTGCTGGGCAAGACCGAGATGACCACCTTAAGGCACATGAATACAGCTCAACAGTTAAGGCTCTGATCTACAAATTGGAAAGTTGTGGGATCAATTTCCAGATCCTGGCCCTTGAGCAAGACCCTCTACTGCTCAGGTCAATAATTTAAAAAATATATTTTTTTAAAAGGTCACCAAATATGAGCTAAATGCAGCAGACGTACTCACTCCTCTGCTTTTCACCCAACAGCTTTTCGTCCCTGCAGTATCAGCTCCTCTCCCTCGCCACTGATACTGGGACATCTCTCTTG
The DNA here is from genome assembly GCA_025084515.1 of Ancistrus triradiatus. Taxonomy (NCBI): domain Eukaryota; kingdom Metazoa; phylum Chordata; class Actinopteri; order Siluriformes; family Loricariidae; genus Ancistrus; species Ancistrus triradiatus. Next base: position 575,347 of record JAJAGP010000146.1, on the reverse strand, counting down.
TACATGACCCAATGGGTGCAGGCCGCGTCTGCAGTACAGTTAAGGACGTGGAGGAGTTTGACGCATCACTGAAGGAGGAATACTGGCTCGCATCACTGTCTGAATATGGTGACCTCGACCTTCTCGAGGGACTTGGATAGGGCAAGCGCCAATCCAATGGCATATCATTTTGCCAAAGAGCAGTTTGCGCATCATAGCCTCCATCAAACGCTCGTTGACCTCCATCAAGTTTAGCATTTGTGACCTCAAGACCAAAAGACGCATAGGCACCATAGCTGGGGAAGAGTAAGCAACGAATGTAAGATAACCTTACAAGAATGGCCCGTCTTAATCCCATTGAGGTCAATCTTACCTCATTTCAGTGGACTGGGATGGGAACAGCCTGAACTGCTGCCAGCTGCCACACTGTTCTAAAAGAAAGTGAAGGTACATTGAGGCAAGACCACTGAGCACCAGCCAAAATATAATACTTACTTTCTGCTCTTTAAGGAAATGACTTGAAGTCAGTTTTATAGGTTCCCAATTAGACCGAATGCAGTCAAAGACAAGCTATGGTCTGAATTCTGCCTCTTTACCCTTGTACTTTGCTCTGAGGCTAACACAACCAATAGTGGGCATCCATCTGACCCAGAAATTCATATACACACCACAACATGCCTCAAAACATATCTTAAGCAACGTCATACAGACTTGCCAATGTTGCATTATGACTGCAACATTATGAATACGTAAATGTACAAAACTTCACACTGGACTGTTGAGGTGTGCCACATCAGGACACAGTGGCATCTACTCAATGCAGGTTACACTGGTGTCCCTCAAGTCTGAGTGCCTGGACCGCTTCACTTTTTACCTGTGCATGCAGCAGCCTAACTCAAATACTGGTCTTCAAATCCACAAAGGGACCAGTCACTGATCACCTAATGGAAATGGAGTCATAATATATTGTAGTGTATTTGTAGCTAATAAATTCTAAAATGCAAGTGATTTGTCAAAGACCTCTGGCATGCATGTTCATGGAAAATGAGGCCAACGTATAAGGAAATGACCAAATAAGGCAACAGTAGTGTATTAAATTATGTAAAAAAGAAAGCCTACACCACAATTATCTTCAGCACAGTGGAAAAAGGGGCATAACCAAAGCAAGTTAAAAACATATTGGTGGCTTGCTAAAAATAGGAAGCTGCAAGAACAAATAAAGGATGTTCGAGTTCTTTGGTACATCACATGGCTGCTGCGTGTGCATTTATTGCTGGGATTCATGAATTACTGCAATAGATTGCTTTGCCACTTAATTGGAGGTGGCTTTTTTATAGTTGTTAGTCTAAGTTTAAAGCTTCCTGGTTAACCTTGGGTGAAATCTACAATGTTTCAATCCACAAGTTCTGCTTGACTTATTTTTCATAAACTCCTCTATACAAATGTAGTGGAATGACTTTCCCTTGGCTGTCTGTACTACTGAATTGCTCTTATATAAAGATTGACAACTCACCTATTTAGTAACCAGAAAAAAACCCCAAAAGCATCCTAATTTACCCTCACTTTCACATCACATCTTGGACTATAGATCATGGCAGGGTTTCATAAACACACCTCCCAACCTTCACCTTGCAAGTCCCACCCAGGATTTGAATCCAAGCCCTGAGAAACTGATGTAATGCATACTAAGAAGAACACAAAGCACTTCTGTCACTCTGGATAAGGGTGTCTAGTAAATGCTATACATCATGGACATATTCCGCAAGTCTAAAACCAAGCGACTATGAAGGTTGGGTACACCACAAAAGTGAGAGACAGGAAACAAATGTGGCTTTACCTGCATCCATAGATCTTGATAACAATGACTGATCTCCATCTGCAAAACTTAAATGCACATTTTTTTTTTTTAAATGCCTGTACTACCTACAACATTTCCAATTGCTAAGCTAAAGAAAGGGAAACCTACTTTTCATAAAGACCACAGCACTTGAATCTTGGAGCAGTTTCAGAGATTTTGCCTCTTGAATCTCCAGAAGTCATTTTCTTAAATGCTTGGACGTAAGAGCACCAAGGGGGATAGACTTTAAAGGTTTAAGAATCAGTGAGAAAGTGATGCTGATCTAACAAACCCAGGAAGCAGCAAATCAAAAGCATTGAAATCAATAAACGAAAGACCAGCAAACTACATTTAGACGAAACAATCAGAAAGGTTCAAACAGAGCAGATTTTTCTTCACTGATCTTCTTCATGGTACAAGGCAATGCGGGCGCTTAATTAATCCAGCACACCTGATCTGAATCTCCAATTTCATGATGATTACCTAACAAGCCCAATCGGGTGGGTGAGTGCACACAGTACCCAGTTGGTCAGCCTGGTGAGAAACCGCGGTTATGAGTGAATTAATTCGGCTTTAAAGCACAAAACATCGTTACACGTTTATGTTGTAGGCTATATTTGCCATAACACTAGCAAAACTAGCGCATCCCTGAAATCACTGCATCACTGCATTTAATGTAGCCTATATAAAGATTCTGACGCAAAAAGAGAGGTTACAAAATCCCATAGGAATATTTTAGAGCTCGGTAGTTAGCTCAGGAGGCTTGAGAGCTTACTATACACTTGTTAACTTATTAATTAGATAACTTAGCTTAATTCTTACATATAACAGCTAGGCTGCCCAAGCAGGTTGCGTCCCTTTTGGGTCTTAATTCTCCCAAGGTTTCTTCCTTATAATATATTTAACGTTTAGGGAGTTTATCCTTACCACTTTCACCCTAGGCTTGCTCGATTTGGGCTTTGGGCTTAGATTATATAGACATTGCTGGTTAAAGCTCCATTGTAAAAGGCGCTATCGAAATATTGTGATTCTGATTATTCTCCTTTATGCTGTCAATGTTATGCTTTGTGCTGGAGACATTCCTCAGAGGTTTTTGACCATATTGACATGATAGCGTCTCAGACCTGCTGCAAATGTGCTACATTAATGATGCATCCAGAGTGTACCAAGGCATCCAGAGTGTACCAAGGAAAGATCCCCCACACCTTTACACCACCAGCAGCAGCCTGAATTGAAACAAGGCAGGATGGATCCATGCTTACATGTTGTTTACAGATTCTGACCCTACCATCCACATGTCACAGCGAAAATCCCGAGTGAGCTGAGCTACGTCTCAGGGCCTGGGCACAAGCATTGACTGGTATATAGCCCATCAGGGGCGGTAATTGTGGCTGTGTTGTCTGGTCTGTTCAATAAAGTGCACTATTAGCAAATTTGCCGTGCCTGATTTTTATTCTTCCATGCCGACACCACGTTGTCATCAAATATACTGTATAATACCCGTAGTGTATTGTGTTATTGGGTTTTATACATAGACCTTAATCATGCCTAGTGCACTTACAATGCAGTCTCTATGACAGGATAAAGTTAAAAACTAAAGTTACCTCTTAGTACTTTACTTTCAGAGAATCGGCTACTTTAGATTGTCTCTAGTTCTGAGCAAGAGTGAATGACTTAACACCCTGTCATGGCATGGCGCCCTATCCAATGTGTGTTCCCAAAGTGTTCTATGTTTCTGCAATAGACCCACGTTTTTCAAATCAGTGAATACGTGAATGAAGAAATGACTTTGTGAGTAACCGATAGCACAGGGTGCAGTTTCATATAAACATGTTGGTGTAATTGCGACAATGTAATGATGGTTCTCCACCACGAGATGGACCCAAAACCACAACAATGGCAGTAGTAAAAACTATGAGGCGTTATTGTACGACTGTGTGACCCTAAAGAAAGTTTCAGTCCAGGTTTTCAGCACATTTCCGTGCTGTTATGTGTCATTAAACCTGCTGTACTACAAAAGCTAATAGGCTATCTGACGACGTAAAATATGGGTTAATTAGAATATTTACCTTAATAATAAGGATAATAACCTCATAGAACCACAAATGTACACGCAAAAACACATGATGGGGTGCATACCTGTATAGGCCTTTAGAACATCACGACTTTCTCCGAGTTGACTTGTGTGGCACTTTGAGACAGGTAAGCCTCTTCAGGTGCTGGAAGTTCAAATCCTGGCTTTGCCAAGTTGATCCTGTTGGGCTCTTAAGCAAGATTCTTGACACCCATCTGCTCAGCTTGATTGTACGTCTCCAGATATTTTTGATAAGGGATAAGGTTGTCAAATGCAGTAGATTATTTAACAATTTATGCAAGTGTAAGGAATTCAGCCTTTCATCAACACTGGACAGGCCATGTAATTTAGCACACACTCAAATTATGCAGAATGACTAACTGATACAATCCTACAATCCAAGCAATTCTGGATTAAGGTCCTTGCTCAAGGACCCAACACTGGCAGCTTGGCAGAGTTTGGATTTGAACCCTGGACCTTCTGGTCCAAAACTTACCGCTAGGCCACCAAGAGTCCCCATGCCTCCATGACTGTTACGATGAGATATTGAAGTGATTAACCAACCCTTACCTTGACGTTGACTTCATTTCCAAACCTTCCATCACTGTATCTCTACTCGTAGCCTGAATTAGGAGGTATTTAGTACTCACATAAGGTATTTTTGTTAGCTCATTTATCTTTTCAAACTGGCCTGAAATCAGTTTGAGCAGCTCACACCACTGTGAAGGATCTACTGTATTAATTCAGCACTAAAATGACTAAATATTGTACTATTTGCAACAAAAAGCACTATTACGTAAAGGCTGAAAATGCAACTGTATATTTTAAAAACTGTTTGCTTTTGTGTTTTGTTGATTGACCCACATCAGATCCTAGCAGGTCCTGGCTGGATTGTGTTCTTGCGTTATTGCTTATTTGTACCAGCATGAGTATGTCTACTAAGAAGAATACAAAGCACTTCTGAAAGTCCCTCTGGCTGAGAGTGTTTGCTAAATGTTGTAAATGTATTAAATGTGAGAAAAATGCACTAGAATTTGTCAAGAGCAGGTTTTTATATCAATATGCACATCATTTCTAACTGTCTATTGGCTACATGGCAATAAAAGAATAAATATTAGGACAATACATTTTATGCTGGAGTTGTGTGAGCAGCAAGGACTACAGACAATGCAAGTGGATGCACAATAAAGAAACGTTTCCTTACAACATGATGTCATTCACAAATACCTGCTATAAAACATATTTCAAAAACAATTTCCTGGTTTCCTCCAAACCATGAATAAATACAATCAGTATCTGCACCACAACGTGGATTGTACTGTGCGGACATGAGCTAGTTCAAATACAAAACAAGACTACAAAAAACGAAAGCTTAAAGAAAAAGCAGTTAGTGGTCGGAATATAAAATGTCAGCTTTGTGTCAGAAAGAACTGCGACAGTGATAGAAAACAAGGAATGGAGATCTAAGAACGCAGAATTTAAAATATCGGGAACAGATCTTTCCAAATACATTGGATATGTCCTACTGGCCTTGCCGTTTAGTTAAATTGGTTGATGTTTCTGATTTTACTTTATTCATGAAATAAATACACCTGTTTGATACCCCTTCTCTTAAGGGTTCGAAGGGTCTGACTGCACACCACTGATGGACATATTCTCTGGTGAACTCCAATGTTTAAAGCAAACTTTTGATTAGATCCCACAAAATCCAAAAAGACTCAAATCTTTTTGGCAACCTCAACTAAAACAGGCCCTTTCCACAAGGGTAACAAGCTTGGGCATAACATACAAGCAAAGGGACATGAATGCCCCCAACACCCTCACATTCCATTAGCATAGGTAACATTGCTTTCCTGATTAATACTCTCTTTGACCTCTATGGGCAGGGCGTCGAAGAGGTGATCCTCCACGACGAGGCAGTTTCGGCGCAGGAGCCGGCACTGGCCGAGCGTCGCTGGAAGGCGATCCAGACAGTTTCCCTTGAGCTCCAGCTGTGCAAGCTGCAACAGCTGACCAATTTTCTCCGGCAGGGAAGAGATGCAGTTGTGGCCCAGACACAAGGTGCGCAGCTTTGTGCATTTGAAAAGTTGCTTGGGCAGCACTTCCACCTTATTAGCCGTGATAGCGAAGTGTTGGAGGTTCTGCAGGAATCCCACCTCTGGTGGAATGACCACGATGGAGTTGTGACTCAAGTCCAGATATCTCAGTTTAAGCAGACTGAACAAAGAGGCGGGTAAGGACTCGAGTTTGTTGTGTGAAAGATACAAGGACTCAAGGTTCTTGACATGGCTTATAGACTGCGGAATAGTGACTATACTGTTGTGCCACAGCTTGAGGCAGGTAAGCCTTTTCAGGTGCTGGAAGCTTATGACCTCCTCAATGGTGCGAATATTGTTGGATTTCAGGTCCAGCTCCTGTAAATTGGTCAAGCTAAATATGGCATGTGGTATTCTTTCTAGTTCGCAATTGAGCAACTCAAGGTCAGCAAGGTTCATCATCTTTTTCAGACTATTCAGTACAAAGAGTTTAGTACCGTCATTGTGTACCACAAGTCTGACCAGATGGGGGGCCAAGTCTGTTATGTTTGTCGGAATCTTGGTCAGGTTGCTCTTCAGATGCAGCACTTTGAGATGCCTCAGGTCCCTCAGGGATTCCAGACCGATCATCTTGTTATTTTCGGAATTCAGATTTCCGACCAAGTAGAGCTCTCTTAGGTTCTTCAACAGGTAAACAAAGGGAGGTATCTCTGCAACATCTGTAAACTTGACATGAAGGCACCGCAGGTGGTCTCGGAGGAAACTGAATGCAGTCTGCTCTACTTTGGCAGGACAGTGATATAAATGCAGCTCCTGAAGGTTGATCATCTGGGAGATCTTTGCTGTTATCCGTGCTTCGGGGATCAACTCAAGCTTCAGTACCTCCACGTCACTGAGGTCGAACACTGCATCGGGAACGCCCGAAAGCATGAACAAATGGAGCTCCAACTTGTCCTGGGCATTCCTAGTCACGTGCTGGCGCAGTTTCTCAAACGTCCACTCGTGATTTAAGCTAATTTCACGCAGTTTGTTCTCGCTGACCTCGGAGAGGAATACGCCAAAGCGTTTGGAATATAACTGGTCATACTGGTCCACCATGTGCAAGAGGAATGCAAAGTCGTTCTTGACGTCTGGTATGTCACTAAAGCTGCTTTCTTCTCTCACTTTCTCGAACGAGTACTCTTTCAGGGGCCGCCGGAAGAGCCAGAAAAGCGTATGAATGCATACCAGGCCATAAACACAAATGAGGGCGATGTAGCTAACAAGCAGCTTCTCCAACATGAACGCCATGTTATGAGTGCACTGGAATTTGGTATAGCCGGTTAAATGTTTAACATCTGGCTTGCAAACATGCTCAAAATTAATGGAGGCCACAAACGTGGTGGTGTAACACAGGATCAGAATGAACTTAACTGTCTTTATTATAGTCTGAGCAACATAGAGTTTGTAGATCAAGTCACTGTCCTCAACGTGCACACGAAACTTTCTGACCTTCTCAAAAAGAGCCTTGGCTTGCTCGCCATCTTTCTTATCCAGAATCGTCATGCTCGGAACTTCAACCACAGGCTTCTCTGTTGAGAATTTAACACTGGATTTTGCGATCATAGGTGTGGATTGGTTCGGACTCCCGTCCTCACTGCTGGTGGATAAATGCTTTGGTAACGAGGGCGCACCAGTCATCCTTTGCTTATTCTCTTCCGAGTCTTCACAAGCCGTCTCTGACAAAGCTTTGGTGGTCCAAGGAGACTCAAAACACTTTCCCAATATGGAAACAAAATGCTCAATTTTTGAGCTCGTCTTTGGATACTTGAACCAAAAGTTGCTGCTGACCATGAGGATAATGGTATGAATGAGTGCAAGATAGGGAAAGTACTTGGAATACCAGGGGAGCGCTTTATGGTAGCACATCTGGTTGACAAAGACATACTGCTGGAAGTCCATATTTGTTTTCACCCCTGTTGGCTGAGGATGAATCATAGCAGCAGGGTGAGAGAAGTCCAACTGGTGCACCACTGTATCAGGCAAAGGTGCAGCTCCTGATGTCACTCGGTTTCCTCCTGTCCCGAAGCCAGAAGCTGTTTCTGGAGGTTTCTGTGTGGTGACAGGTTCCCATGAATCCAGAACAGGCAAGCAAACAACCTGATCTTTGGTTAACTGCATCGTCCCGGCAAATATTGCCACCATGAGCATCACAACGCCCAAGTAATCCATGAACACATCCCACCATGGTTTCAGGATTCGATAAGTCGGCTGGATGTCGTTCAAAGAGGCAACTTCTGTGAGGGAGAACATTCCTACAGGAAAGAACATAAAACATAAGCATTACAGTGGCTGTGATAATATCATCCATACTTATATTTTTTTAAGGTTTTATGTACAAGATTTCCCCTTGGTGAGATTCATTATAGCAATTCAGAACCCAGCAATGGCTCAGGTGTAACAGCATTAGGTTAAGGATTATAGATTTAGTAGGTTAAGAAGTTGAGCAAGCTGTGGTAGCCTAGCGGTTAAGGTACTGGACTATGGACCACAAGGTCCAGGGTTCAAATCCCACCTCTGCCAAGCTGCCACCTTGAGCAAGGCCCTTAACCCACAATTGCTTGGATTGTGAGATTGTATCAATAGTAAGTCGCTCTGGACGTCCCTGAGTGTTATAGGAAGAAACCTTGCGAGGACCAAGACTCAAAAAGGGACCCGACCTCCTTGGGCGTCGTAGTTGATAAATCTAAGAACGAAACTAAAGTCATGGAGTCATAGTTCGAATAAAATGTGATATATGCACATCGGCATTAAGTGGCCCGGGTATGGTGGGGCTGGAGCTGGTGACGGATATAACCTTGTGTCTGTGGTTAAAATGCCCATTGATGCTGATAGTGATGCTAAATAAACCCCTCTATCATATTAGGGGTATTTAGTTTTACCATTTAAGATGCTCGCATCAGTGGTCTAATAACCTAGGCTTCACATGCAGACACAATAGGCTGTGCTGGAGGGAGGAAAGGTTGGTTGGAGGATCATTATCTAGCACTGCAACAACAACCCTGATCCAGCCCTGCAATGGACTGGCTGCTCATCCAGGGCATGCTTACTCATGTGCTGTCTTCTCCAGGGGTTGACCAGGAAAATGCGCAGTTAAAATGTGAAGAAAACAATGTTCTCAGATGCTCGTAGCTACAGCAGCCTACAGCTGATACACTCTTACAAGATACAATCCAAGCAGATCTGGACTGCTCAAAGGTCCAACAGGGGCAGCTTCGCATTGAACCTTCTGATTCATAGTACACTACCTTAACTGCTGCACCACCACAGGTAGTAACCCATCCCATGATACAAAACCACTACCTCCCTCCATAACAAACGCCATCCTGGAAAATCTGCCTGAGAAATCATTCTCTGCACCAAGCGAGTGTGTTTTGGCATAGGGTAGCATAAAGGATCATGCACCAAACAGTCTTTACTTAAATTCTTTTATTTACACATCCACACTTACCGCAGGTGACATTGTTAAGCTGCTGTCACAATAGACTTCTGCAGTTTGCTTGGCTAAACACAGGCTAGATTAAATTAGATTAGATTGGCGACATTCGCCCATTTTTTTGCAGTAAGCATAGCCTTGGCTAGCGATAGTGGGATGAGAATGAGGAGCACTGGGTTCATCATATTCTCAGCTTGAGAAACTGGTACGTCTCATCTCATCTTTTCCGCTAATCCATTTAAGGGTCATGCAGGCAGCAGGCCAAGCAATGAAACCCAGGCATCTCTGTCCCCTGCAACTTCTACCAGCTACTCTTGGAGGATCCCCAGCTGCTCCCAGGCCAGCCGGAAGGTACAATCCTGACTAGATGCCCAAACCACCTCAACTGCTCAACATGAGCCTCTAACTCACTAACCTTAACTAAAAGGTTACTAACCAAAGTTTTAAGCCTAGGCTAAAGACATACTTATTTACACAGGCTTTTGACTAAATTTAGACCAGGATGCATGGCTCGGGTCGCTGGGGCCGGAGTCTGGAGTCATGTCTGGCCTGCCTGCCTTGTCCGTTAGCAGGGAGTGTCGAGTGGGCGGTCTGGATGAACTGTGCTTCGGTCCTCTTGATCTTGACTCATGCATCCTTGCCTTAGACAATGGGCAGAGCTGGGGGTTCATAGTCAAAGAGCCTTACGGTGATCAGAGACGTTGGGTTGCTGTCTTCTGCCTCCCGTGGGGTTGCCAATGTCTCATGTGATCCCTCTTGGCTGTGTTACCTTCCAGTTCTCCTCTTTCTAGCTATGCTGCTATAGCTAATGCTGCCGGGGTCTCATGCTACACATGGCATCAGTGATTGTTAATAGACACTGTGCTCTTAATCAATAACTAATTACATTTTCTGTTTTCTCTCCGAGCTGTGTTCCGGTACCAGTTCCAGCCCCACATATGATGTTCATCCGCTTCAGCTTCACTCAAGCTGCTTCCGTCATCAGCTCCAGCCCCATCATACCCGGGCCACTTAATGCCGATGTGCAAACTTCACATTTTATTCGAACTATGACTCCATGACTTTAGTTTCGCTCTTAGATTTATCATCTACGCCGCCCAAGGAGGTTGGGTCCCTTTTTGAGTCTTGGTCCTCCCAAGGTTTCTTCCTAGAACTAGGGAGTTTTTCCTTGCCACTGTCGCCCTAGGCTTGCTCAATTTGGGATTGGACGTAGACATTAGGAGATAATCTAAACTTGCAAAGTTGCTTTGAGACAATGCTCCATTGTAAAAAGCGCTATATAAATAGATCTGACTTGACTTGACTTATAAATTCTAAAGGGGGGAGATTCACACCCCTATTAGGCTGACGTCACAAAGTACGTAGAGTGATTCAAATGTGGATTGGTGCATTGGTGCATTTGTATAGGACTACTATGGCTGCCAGTTCACTAGTCTAGGAACTGTAATGATGTTAATATTTATGAAGCAGGCGTTCTGTCCACTATCTCTTTTTGTGACAGATCTCTGCAGCTACAAGAGCCTACACCAGCTACATGACACTTCTTGATTACATTAATCTGACACTGGAGAAAACAGATTGCGCTCTCCGCAGTGGTGGGTGAGGTAAAAACAATGTTTTCTGGAATATCAAACTACAAGACTTGCTGTGATTCACATCAGTATTCTAGTAACACTAGGCTCTGCCCAGGAAGATTAAAAGCTCAAATACTTAAATGGGTGGAACAGAGACCACTTTCACATGCCTTAAGAGGATGGAACTTCAGTGAAAGCCTTTGTCTCAACAGCAAAAGTAGTGTTTGACTTTTACTTATTATGACCTCTATGGATAGATGAATCCTTTGACCGGATCCATTCATCATAGGACTTTGTGCACAAGAGCCAATCAATTGGAACAAATGAAAGAAATTGAGAAAGAGGAATCCGGCAATGAGCTACTAGCCATTAAGAAGCTTGAAGACCCAAACACAGGACACAATCTTTCTTAACCCTACAGGCTGCGCTCCAGAGCCTAACCCTGGAAAGCAAGCCTGTACCTGAATGGTGCATCAGGCTGTCATGTCTGCACCTGAATGCATTTATTGCTTTTTAACAGGGGTGTGGAGTTACATCGTGTCACAATGCAGAAATGTGAGGACGTGCATCGTCAAGTTGTATTAAGCATTCTTGTCTGTTATGCCATCTAATGCAATTGCATTTTTTCAACACCAGAGGGCAATAATACGTCAAGCTCTGAGACACACACCATTCTCAGTGAGAACTCTTCTATTTTTTTACATATGAACTGCAGGGGGCTTTCTTTCTTTTATTTAAGATAACCTACAATAGAACTTCTTTTTCCATTTTAAACTTTGGTTCTACTAATTTCTTTTAATTGCAGGGGACTGCAAACTTGTAGCAGAAAATGTGCTTTGTTTTGCTTTGTTTACACGTCAGGAACTTAAAAAGAAATGTCTTTCATCTTTATTCAAGCCTACTAAGACTTGAATAAAGGATAAGCAGAATATAAACTGAAAACTATAGAAAGCCCACTACTTTTGCTGTGCTGTACTGTACTATATGTCAGATCCTACTCTTTTAATTTACTAAAGTACCTCATAGTCCTGATTCAGCAGCACTACAGATGGAAAGAGACTGGTACCAATCAGGTGGATGGCACGGCCCGGCACGACACGGCCATGGTGACTGTTCAGCCCGGCAGTGGGAAAACGGCTATAACATCTACACTAGTTTCCTGGACTCCGAACCAGGACAGTACAAGCAGCATTAAACACTGATCTAAGATTTGTGATGCAGGCAATAAAAGTCAGTTTAGAGCTAATAAAAGGAGGAATTCTGTGTCACCCACCCCGTGAGGTCCTGCATATTTTCCGTTCTCAGATCTGACACGTCAAGACTTGCATCATCCACATTCTTTCCCGTCAGTGCACTAACTATTCAGGACTTTGCTCTAGTCCTTTGTTCGGCAGCCCTTAAGTCCTATTCCACATTTGTTAAGCACGGCTTTGATGTCTAGACAGTTGGACGTGAATGAGATTTGCATGAGAGTAACTGATGGTTTTCTCAACTAAGTCACTTAGTCACATTAGGCTTTCTGCAGCACACCAGCATGTTCTCACAGTAGGCGTCGTGGCAGAAACGCTGTCCTCCAAGGGTGCATTAACGAATGTATAATTAAAGGAAATTACACCAATTACAGCCTAGAACATGTTTGTCTGACCTACACCAGTATCAACAACAAACAGAATCCCGGACTACGTATCCATTATCCTCGCTGCGCTTTCAATTAGCTAATTATTCTAAGTCGGTAATTGTAAATCCATTCAATATTTGCACATGAAAATCCTACAGAACTCTGATCAAAGGACAAATGACTCAATCATAAAGTGACTGAATGTCTGGGTCTGTAAGATATCTGTGAAACAAATCCCATCTGTTAGCAGACTGCTATTAAAAACAACGCTTCTGAAGTCCATGCAATAAAACGTCAATGTCTAAGATCTTTGGAGAAATAAAAGGCACATCGAAGCAGGCTGTCCATAAAGTCACTCCAATTATTCCTGTTCAGCTGAGAAAACTGAAGATGGCTCCTCAACAGCCACTAACACTTTTAACCTGCTGAGGATCTGAAAATAAAGATCACTAGAAATTCTCTCACAAACCAGATGAAGGCTAAGAGGAAATGTTAAAGTCAGGACAAGATCTGTGTCAAGGTCTGCTTGCGGCCCAGAAACTCTTAAACCTAAAACGTGGAAGCCCCTGGTGAGGTACAACAACAACACAGATGGACAAAGGACCTTGAAGAGGACCGTGATGGAACTGGGAAGGAACAAATACACAATCTGAGAGACAGTCATCACCTCTCCAGAGGCAGGATACGAACCAGGGAGATTCCGCATTATGTGCTCTGTCTACTGAGCCACTCTGGTTCAAATCCTGCCACTGCCAATGTGAGTTCTGTCTGTCACTTGGTCCGGGCGTCTCAGACTGTGTTGCATTTTGTGTCTGGATGAGGGATCTAATCAGCGCCAGTTTCCAAACCAGCTGCTCCACCAGGGTGTGTGAAACCCAGCAAGGAGTCTCATGGCTGATCTAGATCTGTCTGTCTCTGTTCCGCCTTGCCAGAGCCTTCCAAGTGTTAGAGTTCCCTTGAGTTTTGGGTGTTGTCAAAGTCAAATTTATGTACAGTGGTGCTCGAAAGTTTGTGAACCCTTTAGAATTTTCTATATTTCTGCATAAATATGACCTAAAACATCATCAGATATTCACACAAGTCCTAAAAGTAGATAAAGAGAACCCAGTTAAACAAATGAGACAAAAATATTATACTTGGTCATTTATTTGTTGAAAATAAATGACCCAATATTACATATTAGTGAGTGGCAAAAGTATGTGAACCTCTAGGATTAGCAGTTAATTTGAAGGTGAAATTAGAGTCAGGTGTTTTCAATCAATGGGATGACAATCAGGTGTGAGTGGACACCCTGTTTTATTTAAAGAACAGGGATCTATCAAAGTCTGTTCTTCTCAACACATGTTTGTGGAAGTGTATCATGGCACAAACAAAGGAGATTTCTGAGGACCCTCAGAAAAAACAAAGTTCTTGATTCTCATCAGACTGGGAAAAAGGTTACAAAAACCATCTCTAAAAAGTTTTGGACTCCACCAATCCACAGTCAGGAGGAAATTCGAGACCATTGTTACCCCTCCTCCCCAGGAGTGGTCGACCAACAAGATCATCATCCAAGAGCAAGGCGTGTAATAGTTGGTGAGGTCGCAAAAGAGACCCCGGGTAACTTCTAAGCAACTGAAGGCCCTCTCTCACAATGATGTGCATGGCAGGGTTGCAAGGAGAAAGCCACTGCTCTCCAAAAAGACCCCTGCTGCTGCTGCCTCATCTGCAGTTTTGCTAAAGATCACATGGACGAGCCAGAAGGCTATTGGAAGAAGGTTTTTGTGGACGGATGAGTCCAAAAAATAACTTTTTGGTTTTAAAAGAAAAGCGGTTATGTTTGAGAGAAAAGAAAAACACTGCCATGCATTCCAGCATAAAGAACCCTTATCCCATCTGTGAAACATGGTGGTGGTAGTATCATGGTTTGGGCCTGTTTTGCTGCATCTGGGCATGGACGGCTTGCCATCATTGATGGAACAATGAATTTCTGAATGATATCAGAGAAATTCTAAAGGAAAATGTCAGGACATCTGTCCATGAACTGAATCTCAAGAGAAGGTGGGTCATGCAGCAAGACAGCGACCCCTAAGCACACAAGCCGTTCTACCAAAGAATGGTTAAAGAAGAAGAAAGTTAAAATGTTTTGGAATGGCCAAGTCAAAGTCCTGACCTTAATCCAATGGAAATGTTGTGGAAGGACCTGAAGTGAGCAGTTAATGTGAGGAAACCCACCAACATCCCAGAGCTGAAGCTGTTCTGTACGGAGGAATGGGCTAAAATTCCTCCAAGCCGGTGTGCAGGACTGATCAACAGTTACAGGAAACGTTTAGCTGCAGTTATTGTTGCACAGGGGGGTCACACACATACTGAAAGCAAAGGTTCACCTACTTTTGTCTCATTTGTTTAACTGGGTTCTCTTTATCTACTTTTAGGACTTGTGTGAATATCTGATGATGTTTTAGGTCATATTTACACAAAAATATCGAAAATTCTAAAGGGTTCACAAACTTTCAAGCACCACTGTATATAGCACTTTTTACAACAGAGCATTGTCTCAAAATAGCTTTAAAACAATCTAGACTCAAAGCCATAATTGAACAAGCCTGGAGAATTTTATAAGGAAGAAATCTTTGGGAGGACCAAGACTCAAAAAGGGAACCAACCTACTTGGGAAGCAAAGATGATATACAGAAGAATTAAGTTACCTAATCAATAAGTTTAAAGTAAGGGTTTAAATAAACAGAAGCTAAATAGAAAAATATAAAACAAGATTGAACATGTATAAAGAAAATATAAAAAAATATATAACAATATATATACACTATAATAAATTAAACATAATACAATATTATGAAGAGTACAAAATAAAGAACTAAAGAATATAAAACAATAGTATATGTAAATAAAATACTAAATATGCTGTTTTCAAGTTATATTCATTAAAAAACTGAATATAAATATTTAGACAGTGACAGTCTGAAAGTCTAAAAGTCTGAAAAATGGTTTGTAGGCTCTTTAGATACACAATGCAAAGCACTGCCAGCAACTTACAGGAAAGTGTTATGCACCAGTTCACTGATTTGCATGATTTGTGTGTAAGAGTGATGAGAATAAATGTGCTCTCATCACAGAGGTCAACACAGATGCAATGCAACACCAGTCATAAGAACATTGAAAGTGATTTGGTCTGATAAAACAAAGAATTTAAATACAAATCACCAAAGCTATGACTGGAGAAAAAAAAGAAGCCCCTTACCAACTATACAGGAAAGGGAAAACTCCCTATGACGCATGAGAACATAGCCGTAAGAGGAACAAGGCTCAAATGGACGACAAGATTAAATTCTGCAGATCCACGTCCACATGAAAGTAAAGGACAAAAAAATTAAGTGTAACATAGTGAGTCAAGATTCAAGGTGGAGCCCCTTTTAAGGGTGTCTTGCTCTGTGATAACCCTGAAGACACGGACATGCTGAATATATTCCATTTTCTAATGGGCAGGACCCGCACAGAGATATTAAACACTTCAGTGTCACTGCTGGACTGAAAATGACCCACGTACCAAAAATGTCCAGCCACCAGCATTGATGAAGAATTGCAAGATGACTAACACAAACTGCAACAACATTTGAACTACTGTCTCTGACTTTACTCTGCAAGGAGGAGCAATATAGTAGACATGTCTAATAATGTGCATAGTGAGTGAAAACTCCAGCAGCACTGCTGTCTGATCCACTCATACCATCACAACACACACTACCACACCCCTACTGTAACTGCACAACTACGTGCATCTACATAGTAAGTGAAACTGATAAATTGGACGAGTTTAGAAACATGGAGGTGTACCTAACAAAGTGAACGATGAGTAGAGTTGCAGTCACCAAACTCCTAGAAGCTCAGGCCAGAATTCTGTGATTTAAATCACTTACACTGTTTCAGTCATTAATGACACTTGAGAGACTCGGCTTAATTTCTTCGCTGTTTATCCAACATAGTTGGCTCATTATCAGTCTCATTTGCTGTTGCCAGACTTATTTAATGCTCATTAACTCCATAAAAGAGCCTACAAAGATTGCTATAAAATGTGCTATATCAGGAGGAAGCAGTACAGGACCTTAACCTTAAAAGCTAATTTAGCAGGGATGAATATAATGTACTTACTGGCAGACAGGTACTACACTTGACCCTGCTGCTCTTATATTTTATGGTATATGGTTTATGGTTTATGACTATGAGCAGCCACTTGCTTCAATACTTTTCTACTAATACAGTGCTTTTAACAAGAGAAAACCCCAAGCCTAGACCTCAAATAAGCAACCAGAGGAAACAGTGGAAACTCACTATGTCGCATGAGAACATACCCGTAAGAGGAACAAGGCTCAAATGGATGACAAGTTTAAATTCTGAAGCTCCACGTCTACATGAAAATAAAAATAAAAATCAGTGTAATGTAGTGAGCTAAGGGTGACTTGCTCCATGATAAACCTGAAGACATGGACATGCTGAATGCAATATAAAATCCAAATGAACTCATATTCGTATTAAAGTTGTATTATTAAGTCTGAAACAAAGTGACCTGTGAATAAATCCACAGACAGTCTAACCCCACTACCTGAACTCCCACTATCTATAGAGAGTTTAACATCCACCAAAACTTAGCAAAGTTTGGAAATGCACAAAAAAAACCCTGAATGGAAAAAGTCTACAAACAAGTTAAGGGTCTTGCTTAAGGACCCAACAGTGGCAGCTTGGCAGAGGTGGGATTTGAACCCTGGACCTTCTGGACCATAGTCCAGCACCTTACCCGCTAGGCTACCACAAGTTCCCAAATATCCCACAAATACCCAAATATCAGCCTAGTATGAGCTGGAAATGCTCGAATATCAAAATCCAAAATGCCAAAAAAAACAAGTTGAAAAAGTATGAATAAAGGATGACGTATCAAGCTGTAAGTCACATGATTCCATTCCACCTGATCACTCCAAACACAAAACACAATCGGTTCTGTTCCATGTGTGGAAAATGAGTCGCAGCGCAGAAGGGAATGACTGGCAAAAAGGAGTGACTGCATTTGGGCGTGCCAAAGGCCATATTGTGAAGGAAGTAGCTGAATTTGAAGGTGTATCGAATCGTAGTCATCAGCAGAGTGGCATGCGAGAGGCCTTTGCTCAGTTCTGCTCATAAAGTTGCCCAGTTACAGTGGGTGAAAAGCGGATTTACGAAGGGGATAAGTTCCGACAAATCCATCATAAGTTAAACGTATCATGAACTGGGGAGTATAACTCGTGTTTGGTGCATCATAGTCTCCGACAAGGCCGAAGTTGGCTTCTTATTTGCGCCTTAAATGACTGCAGTTACATTATTGTGCCTGTAGGAAATTCCGCTTCATGACAAGGAAGTAAGTCAATGTTTAAAACACTTACATTAACCTAGAGTTGGACAAAACCATTAACACAACATGTATTTTATATTTATGTTTTGAAAAATCTCATGTAGTTTACTGAGTAATGGATTGAAAGTGCAAAACACTTACTCTTTTGGTTAACTTGTTCTGGAGCATGCCATTCCTGCTTTGCTTTTGGTTTCCTTTCAGTTTGCTCTCATAAACTAACCTTGTTAGGACCCATGGAGATTTATTTGCACCACGAACACAGTACTGTAGATGGAAAAATAAAGACAACCTCAGCACAGATCTTCTCAGAGCGAGAGCTATTGTAATTATGAATCACTGAATCACTGTTTACTGAATCGTGAATCATGAATTCTGAACCGAGTTTCAGTGCCTTTACTTGTACTTGTACCCTTGCATTTACTGGTAAAACTCTCTTATCGAAGCTGTAATAAAGTCCAATTTCAGCAAGTTTGCAGTGATTGATATGTTGTGGCCAACGCCACGAAGCTAAAGCTAGTGGAGAATAGAGCCGGGTACAAACCAACAGCTCCTGCTATATTTCTTTAGTAATTGTTTCTGTATGCTGTCATTTATCATTTTTAGACAGAAAGAATCTCGGACTCAGCCAATCATATATTTAAAAATTGGCCAAGAAAATTACAAATCAGTGCATCTCTACCACCTATAAATATCACAGGATACAATTCAAGCAATTGAGGGTTTCAATATTCATTCAAACACCAGGTCATGTGTGAAGGTTCACCACCAACGTTCACATAACCTGCGGCATTGTTCTGTAAGAGCATAACCACTCTTCGCACTCTGGTGATGAAACCACACTTGAGCGTACAGAATTAAGTGCCATGCTGAGCCTCGTTCAACCTCAGCTCTTGCTCTTCTCCTAACTAGGTCACAGGATGCAACAGGTATCTGAGAAGCCGCCATTGTCTGGTAAGTAAAGCTTGCAGTAAGAAATCATAGCTCAGGTTTGTAGGAAATGTTTAAATGAACTGCCTTAAAAAGTATTAACATTAGTATAATATACACCAACATAAAACAGATTTGGATAGATCATTGGTGGTATTTTAGGGATACATTTATAAATCAAGATATAAGTTTATTTAAACCAAGATAAGTGTTTGTAGTATTTTTCCCCTACAAACATTAACATTACTTTTTTAAAGACATCAAAGGATGTACAAGGGGATCAGATTTTTCCCCTGCTGTAACCCCACTTATCCTGGTCAGGCTCACATGGTGGGGGGTTATCCCAGAATTCCCTGGATGCACTGGATCACTGGGCTCGGCAGGGGTCAATGCTACAGCACGAGGGGATGATTTTACATTATGACGAGTTTATTTCACAACGGACGTGGTGCAAGTCTGTACGGAATGTGGATGCACACGAAAGACCAGACCAGACAACGTAGCCTACTGAGTTCCTCTTTTCTTTTTCATAGTGTAAGGGTTTTTAAAACCTATATATGTGTGTGTTTGTGTGTATACACATATATAAATATATTACATACAAAGTAAGGGCCAAGAATCTGAGACCACTAATGAAAATGCTTATAATGCCAATGCCTTTCCTTACAAATATAATAAAACACACCCCAAAGTCTTGCAGCTAAAAGAAGATGGAGGAGTGCTGACTGTCATGGACTTTCCTCAACAGTCTCCTGACCTAAACCCCATCAAGTATTTATGTGACAGAGAAAGATAAGAATTCAGTAACATCACAGGATGTTCTCTGAAATATTGTCAAATCATGCTGGTATAACATGGAGTTCACGCCAGGTAGAGCGTCATCACAGCAAAAGGAGAACATACCAAACACTAATCAATCGTAAAACTTTTTACTTAAATTATTATGCTGATTACATGATATATAATAACAAGCATTGCATGAAATGCAAGATAAATGCAAAATAGAAGTGTTTTCAATAGTGGTCTGGGGTTTTTGGTCCCACATATCCTTAAAATAGCACTGAGATTTATAAATATTCCATAGGAAGACTGCTTTCATACTTTTATCAGGAGATCTAAGGGGTTCTGTATGAAAGATAAATCATTTTCTATTATTGTCAAGCAGTTACTGTATGTACATTACAGGTGATATCTATATATATATATATATAGAGAGAGCAAAATTATGAACTCACGTACCAAATATTCTATGTTCTTGTTCCTCTGCAGTATTTAAACGTTTGTTAGTTGTATCTCTGTGTTATTTTTTAGTTGTCAGCAGTTTTAGCTGTACAAGCTGCAGTAAAACGAGTCAGCACTTGATGAAGCAACTCGTGCACACCGCTGCGTGTGTGTGTGTGAGCGTGTGTGGTTCATGCTGGAGACGGCATGCAGGTGTTCATTCCATGCTGGAACTCATCATTCCAGAACAGCAGATCTTCAGGATGAGAGAGGATCTAATACAGAAGCACTGCTCCATGGCTGTGTTTGATTGAGAAAGAAAACCATACTTACTGCATCCTAAAGTGTCTTCTGCTGATGCCCTCACTATCTCATTTCCATCCTGGCGCGGCGACAAGACTGCCTAACGCAACCCGCACGCTTATCCCTCCGTGTCCTCATTATTAGGCTGCTTTCAAACAGCAGTACACGTCGACGTCTAATGGTTTCCAGGCTGCAGCAGGTCAGACCGGAGCAGACATTAGTGAACACCTTGTCGTGTCCCCTGCTTTCTCCTTCACGCTGCAGTCAGTAATAACCAGTCTGCGCCAGTTTGCGGCCGCCTCTCATCTCCCGTCTTTCTACCTCTACCCCCGATTAGCCACATTTATGACAGTCAACTTTAATCCCGAATAAACGATTCAACGCAGCACATTCTCCCACCGAGCACCGCAATGTCCAGACAAACAGCCTAAACCATAATAATATTATTTATTCTCAGAATCAGGAAGTCTACAATGGGCGGCGTTAAAGTTTACAAAATCCAGGCCGAAGCCCAAACCGCGCCATACTAAATATCTAGTGCACTTGGTAGCTCACGCAAGACTTTTATTCCACAGCCGATGTGGTGCAATTATGTAGGGTTTGTGGGCGGATTTGGGATTTAGCCCTGGTGCGTGTCAGTATAAGATCTCTCGTTGAAACAAGATTAGACAAGACGACGTAAAATACTTTCTTTCCCCCTTTCCGTTTCACTATGCAAGTTTTTAAGCAAACAAGAAGGACAAGATTAAGCCAATTTGAATAAAAAAGATGAGGTCGTTTTGCAACACAGCCTGTGGTGAACTTAATGTAGCCCTACTTATCGGTCGATTCTTTCTATCAATCTATTTACCTGTATGTTATATATAGATATACAAATATAGATCTCTCTCTCTCTCTCTCACACACATATATACATATCTATCTATATATATATATATATATATATATATATATATATATATATATATATATATATATATATATATATATATACATATACATATATATCCACAAAGAATATATATATGGTATAATGGTTCGGAGTCATTTGCAAACAAGATTTATTTTTCAGAATGTAGATTAAATATCACTAAACTTCCCACAAGTATCAGCTAGCTTACTATTTAGCTCTAAAGCTTCATAGGTGTGCTGAATTCGCATTACGTAGCACTGGCTGAACATTAAACTAACCAACCACCATGACTGCCAACAGAAAAGCCATCATTTCTTAGACATTTTACTACTAGTGACAAAGTCAAGGTCAAGTTTTGTCAGATGCCTATGGTACCTGTGCAGGAAAAACACACAAAACACACCATATCATCTTAAACAGACTACAGATGTACATTCACTGTGCAGTTTATTAGGAACACTATACTAATACTGGGTAGGCCCTTCCTGTTGTAGCCAATCTGCCTCAAGTTTTTACTGAGAAGTTTTTCTGCTTATCACAATTGTACAGAGTGGCTATCTGAGTTATTGTAGCCTACTTGTCAACTCAAACTCAGTCATCTGGCACCAACAATCATGCTATGGTCAAAATCACTGAGATCACATTTTTCCCTCCATTCTGATAGTTGATGTAAATGTTAAGTGAAACTGCTGACCCATATCTGAATGGTAACTGATGAAAAACTTACTCTGTGGCAAGATGGAGGCCTCATGACTTTATCATCAACAAACCTATTTCTATCAACGGAATGCAAAAAGTCCAAAATTTCAATTTACACCTGTGCAGTGACTGTTGATGTAATGACGGTCATCTTCCCTGCTACCAAATGAATGGGGAAAGTTCATATTTGATTGTTTTGTTCAGCCATTCATCTTAATATGTGTCATTAGAACAGCACCAGACAATGGAAATTGGCCAATGGAAATTTGTGATCCATTGCTGAATATCATTTGAATCCAATCATCCACACTCCATTAATGCTTCTATAACCTACAGTAACCATGTTTTACTGTGTTTAGGTTCTCTCTCAAACACTGACTCCTGTTTTCATCCATTTGTTTGGTTGTGCATTTTCTGTTTTGAGAGCATTTTTGCTTTGAGTTTTCTCTCCTGACAAGTCGACATCTTACTTGGTCTACCCATTTATTTTCCTTTTATATCCTTGCCATTTTATTTATACTTGTATTAAATTTTATTCACAGCTGACTGCGAACAACTAACATCTTCCTCCCCACTCGTGTTTGTTTCCATCCTGAAGGAGTTAAATAATCATATTCATTGTTTCAGTTGACAGCTCTCTTGTTGGCATCATGTTGTCTTTGAATTAGCCAAGTCCAACAGCTTGTTAAGCTCTGGAAGCACTCCCTGTTAACTACAGACTAATTTGCATCTTTAGGTATTTGTTTTCAAAATGCAAATTTACATGGTGATTCCATATTTTTTTTCCTCCACACTGATTCATTCCCTAATTTTGTCTTCTAATTCTTCTGGAAACAAATGCCATTAATTAAAATATTATTTAATTTTTGGGGGGAGCACAATGGTGCAATGGTTAGCATTGTCACCTGACAGCTCACAGACTCCTGGGTTTGATCCTGGCCCCAGGCTCCGCCTGTGTGGAGTTTGAATGTCCTCCCCATGTCCGCATGGGTGTCGACCCACAATCCATAATGTTGTGTATACAAAACTATTGCGAGATCCAGTAGTGGGTATTTTTTTCAGATCCTAGTTGACTTGTTAATTACTGTTCTTTAGAAACTGCTGCAATATTTCATATAGTCTCTATGCTAACAATACATGTAGTTAATATTTTTCTTAATCAAAGTCCTCACATGTTGGTTAACACATCATGGATGGAGATTTTGTTTCCATGGATTAATTTGGGCTCTTGGTTATTACAGTGCAAAAGTCACATTTCTTAATTTTAAACATATATTTACTGAGTGCAAATGAGTAAACAAATTCAGGGAGCACTACATGTTATGTGGGATCAAGAAACCCACAGAGAAATTGTGTAGGAATCCAAACACAAACCAACAGACAGACTGACAGAACAACGACATGTAGTAAAAAGGCGTGTTCATTAATAACCAGAGCGAGAGTGTACAGGTTTGGAATGGTGAGTGTGTTGTGCGTATACTCTGCTCAGGCCAGCTGAGAGCTCCAATTAGAGGGATCCTTGACAGACAGGCACCTCAGAGTGGCCTCAATCTCCTGCTTGGCCTGTTCGGCTTGCCCGTTGGACTGTGGGTCTTACAGAATGCTTTCCAGACCTGTGACATGATCTGGGGCCTCGGTCCGACACGATATCCAAGGGGATGCCGTGAATCTTGAAAACATGGTCGACTAGGGTATTGGCCATTTCGGACGCCGTGGGGAGCTTGGGTAGAGCGACCTTAGAAAAGCGGTCCACCACGGTCAAGATCACCGTATTGCCTTCAGACTCGGGGCGCCGCGTGACGAACTCAGCTGCGATGTGGCTCCAGGGACGTCCAAGGATGGAGAGCAGATGCAGGAGTCAGGGGCCTGGTGAGAGGATTTGCTGTGGGTGCACATTGGGCAGGCCGCCACGAATTCCCTTATATTCGAGTCCATGGCCGTCATAATTGCGCTCGACAGGGGAGAGGCATCTGGAGAAGAAGGCGCAGGGGTTCAGTTGGTTGTCTGGGGCTATGGGCTGGGACAGGACAGCCCACACGCCGGTGTCCGATGCGTCAACCTCCACAATAAATTGCTCGCTGGAATCTGGTTGAGCCAGGACGAGTGCTGTGGTGAACAATTTTTTGAGCCACTGTGAGACGGCATGGATCTTGGAAGGGTCTGCTTTGATCCTCCCCCTCTGGATGACAAATCCCAAGAACGAGACGGTCTCCACATGGAATTCGCACTTCTCAGCCTTAACAAAGAGGGGGCACCTGGGAGCAGATCGATAGGGCCTGTGGGGAGGCAGCTCCCAGGAGTGGTCCTTGCTGAACACCCGGCCGAGGTCGTGGTAAGGTCGGGGGACCTGGGAGAGGTCCGCAGGGTCTTTGGGCTGAGAAGTGCTCCACAGCATAAACAGAGACAGTGCGGGAGCCTTGTCGAAGGCCGATGAGGTGACTCAACACCGCTTCGCCGTGGCTAGGGTGGTTGAACACCACCCTGAACCGATGAGCAAAATCGGCGAACGAGAGGTCCTCAAAGTCCCCCTGGGAGAGCACGGCCTCAGGAAATGTCAAGGCCTTATCAGCCCACGGATTGAAGCACCTTTGAAGCATCGGAGACGAAAGCCCTGGAACGCTGCTGGAAGACCAGATCACACTGCAGCAGGAACCCCAACACTTGGACAGGTCCCCAGCAAACAGTTCCGGATGGGTGATGGGAGGCTCCACGCTCAAAGATCCTACTGGGCGAGTCGTGGAGGAGTTGTAAGTCGATGGCCCAGTTGGGGTGTTTAGAGGGGGAGGAGGATCCCGAATGCCGCCGGAGTGTTCTGTGAAGGAGAAAGAAGCAAGCGATTAAGTTTACTGTTTAGAGATTAAATTTGCTGATTGAGAAGGCGATTAGATTCCAGCAGAGATGCCAACAGCTTGTCATGCTGTTGGAGCCAGACCTGCTGGCAATCCAAGGCCATATCGACTGGCAGCGGGGGTCTGTCTGTTGATCTGCGGGTTCCATGTTGGCCAAATCGTTCTGTTATGTTGGATCAAGGATCTCACAGAGAAATTGCATAGGAACCCAAACACAAACCAACAGACAGACCGACAGGACAACAACGTGTAGTAAAAAAGGTGTGTTTATTAATAACCAGAGCGAGAGTGTATGTGTAAGGTGTGGAATTGTCTACAACACGGAGATGTCGAGTCCAGGAGAATGGAAACAAACGTGCGGTGGGACGGAAACTAACAGCGGAGATGCGGTGGCAGTACGGTGCTTGCTTCCAAAGGACCAGCTCAGCGAGCAGGGGGAAGAAACTCATGGTGCTGGCTGATGGCAAACAGAGGAAAACTGGGGCTAGGAGGAAGAGATACTGGCTGGGAGTACCGAGTGAAAATAACATGGCGTGAGAGCCGAAAACGAGCATTACAAAGCACCAGAGCTACAGGCTAGGATAACGAATAAAGTGTACTGGAAGTAGCGCAACGCTACGGCTAAGCTAGGCTAGGCTAACGCAACAACAACAACAACAACAACAACAACAACAACAACAACAACAACAACAACAAGAACAAGAACAAGAACAGAGCCAGGTACCGGATAAGACGGAGTACAATCTGGCAATGAGTGGCAGATCGAGCTGCAGTTATGAAGGCTGCCTTGATTAGTGAAGATGTGGACCAGGTGTGCAGAATAAAGAGGACTGGAGAACAGGAGCCAATCGATCTGTGGAAGCAAGCATAAACACACAAGCACGCTGCACTCGCAGAACCTAAACAAAACAAAGTAAGAGAGCGTTGGAAAATCTAACACTACACTACATGACATTACTACAAACAAACTACAATCAAGAACAATCAGCAAAGAATTATGAAGTCCAGATAAACTTGTTTCTTGCTAGCAATTAGCCAGCCTGCTAGCTGCCAGCCTAATGACTGCACGCTAACATTTCCTACATACAGTTTTGGTTATTATGTTTTATATGACAAGTTGTACTATTAATTAAATCCACGAGTATATTGAGGAACAATAAAGACTCTATTAATGAAATTCAACTGATTTTATCTGTGACAAATACAAGCTAGATTAATAGCAGCTAGCTAGCCTGCTATTCTGTCTACTTGGTTTTGGTGCCATTTTGAGTCCCCAAATGCCTGAATGTATTTTAATCTAATTTAATCTACTGTTGACTAAATCAGTGAGAATGTTCATGCAAATTGAGACTAAAGTGAAATATCATATCTTATTTTGACAAACTAATGCTAACACTTTAGCATATGTTTACCAAATTCATAGCTATTCATCTTTGTTGTTGAAAGTAAAGTTGCAAACCTGAAATTCCTAGTTGTTAAAAATATATTATAACTTTAAATTATATAGATTTAAAATGGTTTAAAATGATTCGTTTGAGTATACTGTAAGAGCAATGCCACTTGGAGAGAAATTGCGTCAGGCAGCTTGTTAAACATGTAATGGCACGGGAATATCTTTCTGACGGCAACATACTGATATGCTCAAGATTATGTGGCCTCGAGGTTCTCTGGCATTCATGAAACAGTAAAAAAAAAAGAGCTTTGTGAGAGCAATTAATAAAGACAACATAGCCAAATGAAGAAGACAGTCTGAATACTGAATAGTGCACTTGTTATCCACTTTGTTTTATTTTGTTGTAGGTTTTTATAATGGACAAAAATGGATAAAAAAATATTGTACATCAATTTACAATCAATAATATTTTACAACAAAGTGGAAACTTGTTTTTAGAACTCCTGTAAGTTTATTCAAATCAAAAGCTGACCATTTGCTTTGGCATGCAGTATGTTTGCATTACTTGCCCTTCAGATGACTCAAATTTCATCTCAAATTTCATTTCAAAAAGAACCATTGTTGTACTGGGCATAGTTTGGAAAAGGGGCGCTACTGTATAAATAAGGATCCACAGTACTAAAAAAAACCCAAAAACAATTCACAAAAGTAAAAGTACACTTTGAAGGCCGCATCGACGGCATAGATCTGGGCAAGGGTTTGTGGACATGGATATTAGTATGGAGATGCCCACTTTGCCGCTACAACAGCCTTCACTCTTCTGAGAAGGATTTGCACTAGGTTTAGAATTTTATGTCTGCATTATTCAAGTAATTCCTATGAATGTGGATGAAATATCACATATATAATTCTCTAATTAATTCGAGACTAGAAGTTTCTAACTAGAAGTCTATAATTAGTCTCTAAAGGGAATCATTCATGAAACCTTGAAAACTGCGAGAAATTTACATGTAAAACGAACCTTCGTGAAAGCTCTCCTCCAGATTCACAAACGCCATGTAAAGATTTATTAGTGGAATGTGTGTATATTAATGAATACATATCGTTCACAAATTGGGCACTTAGCATGCAATTACCATAATCCACACCCATAAATAACCATTTATGAAAATGGTGTTTTACAAGCAATATATGCATGAACTCGTTGAGGCCCTATGTGTCTATAGGCCATATAATGTATTACTAAAACAAATTGACATAAAAATGATATTAGGGCTGCCTTTTGACAGCTTAGCTCAGTCCAAAAACAAGTGCTACCAAGTACTGAATGGATTCCACCATAATGAAGAGCAACAACTTTTCTTTAGCCCTCATTGGAGATGTGCTTTGGGCTGGAACCTTAAGAAGCTTAATCCCTCAGGATGATTAAGCACACTGCTTATTGGGCTAGCCTTTATATTAGCAGAGTGCCAATTCAGGCACTCATCTTAAGTTGAAGTTCAAAGTATATTCTAGAAACACTGAGCATGAGTCAGGAACACACCCTTTTACAAAAGGTGAGACTAGACTCCAAATGAGCAAGCCATGGGTAACAGCGGTTACAGCTTAAAGAAATTGTGCCACTTTGACAGCAAAGTTGTACTTCACCAGTATCCTATTTGAAAACTTTTGGTTCTTTAAATAGAAATTTACATTTACAGCATTTAGCAGACGCCCTTATCCAGAGCGACTTACAATTGGTACAGTCTTACAATCCAAGCAATTGTGGGTTAAGGGCCTTGCTCAAGGACCCAACAGTGGCAGCTTGGCAGTGGTGGGATTTGAACCCTGGACCTTCTGATCCAGAGTCCAGTACCTTAACCGCTAGGCTACCACAGTCCAAATAGATGTTTGAAGAGGAGCCATTTGTCCCATGTTTATAATTCTTGAATAGTGTAATGGAGATATTAAGCTATATATATATATAGAGCAATGATGTTTATGGGACTGTGGTGTAAGGTACTGTACTATGGACCAAAAGGCCCAGGGTTCAAATCCCAACTCTGCCAAGCTGCCACAGTTGGGTCCTTGAGCAAGACCCTTAACCCACAATTGCTTGGATTGTAAGACTGTACCAATTGTAAGTCGCTCTGGATAAGGGCGTCTGCTAAATGCTGTAAATGTAAATGATAATGGGATTTTATTCGGATCCTGCTTGACCAATTTTCATTCTACAACACAGATCAGAGCTGGTCAGCTTTGTGAATGTGTGTAACGTCTTCTAAATCTAAAGCATGCAGAGGATGATAAAGAAAAGAGGATCTTAACCTCATTGTTGAAAGGTTTGAGCAGAACACAGACTGACATGTTCAGTCTTACATTCCAGCTCTGAACACGCCATGCTGGCAGATTGAGGGCACGCAGGGAGACCTCTTGGCTCGTTCACTATGAATGGGCAGGTATGAGCCAGTTCTAACTAGAAATACAAATGATCTAGCTGTGGTTTCAGTTGGGGAAATAAGAGCTGAGCATGTTTTCAAAGGCAATACAAATGAGCTGTGGTATGACCAATATGGAATAGCCTTTCAGCAGCGTCATGTGCAGTCAATGTTTAACCTTGAGATCTCTCTGATTTGAACTTTTTATTCATTATAGCTCACTTATGTGTACGAAGACTGTAGTCCATTGTTAGAAATGAATCACTGCTCTCCAAGTCAGGTAGTAAGCGTGATAAGTAAGATATAAATTGGTTGGTTTATGGTGACATTTCTGTTTCATGAAAACTATAAACAAAGTTTATAACATGCCCTCTGTTGGCACATGTATCGTTGCTTTGTTGGAGTTTTTAAGGCAGCATGACTAACGTTGGCCCGCATGTTTTTATAGATAATCATGTGATCCCAGAGCTGAACCACTTCTCAGTCTGTCTCAAGGTTCTACAGCCAGTCACCTCTCCCACATGCTTATAAGCTTCTGGTTCGTTGGGCATTATGTCATGTTCCTGTTGTGTTGTCAAATTAAATTTGCTGTTTACTGTAATAATATTGGTTTCTCTCACCTGACATGTACTGATGAATTTGTTCACATTACGTACATTGCATGACGTTAATGATAACTGGACTTTTGGATACAGTTGAATTGCTATATGAATTCCCACTACAAAGCATGGTGTATTCTAATACTCTAACCCACTGTCAGAAAACAAGATAAAAATAAAAATAAACTAATTTCACTTCCAGTAAGTGTGTACCAGTGTAACATCGCAGAAACAGGTGGTGTTCGGTAGGGGTGTCATCAGACTCACCTTACTGGGGCATGTGTCCACCCTACTAAAATCAAGTCATTAAAATGTAAACTTTATCTGGAATTGATGGGCAGAACTACAGGAGTCAGCACACAAATTCACTACAGGCACTCCATTTCCCGTAATGCCCCAACATATTTCTAAAAGCTTGATTGGCTAATGCTTTCAGGTTGTTTCAGTGTTTCTTCAGTTAAATTTATGTCATTTAGCAGGCACTCTTATCCAGAGTGACTTACAATTGATACGGTCTTACAATCCAAGCAATAGTGGGTTAAGGGCCTTGCTCAAGGACCCAACAGCGGCGGCTTGTCTGAGTTGGAATTTGAACCCTGGACCTTCTAGTACAGCACCTTAACCACTAGGCCACCACAGTCCCATACATTATTTGTATGGAGCAATGGACATCCTCAAATCTGTGTTTCTTTATTTTTACATCTACAGTACTGTATTATTTGTGCAAATAAGTCTCCATGGCTCCTAAAAAGGTAAGTTTATAAGAGCCAACCAAAAGCAAAACAGGAATTGAGTGTTCCAGAACACAGGCTGCAGTTAGCTTAGCAGGTATTCATCAATAGAGTGTCATCAATAGAGTGTCATCTTTTTCTTTTCATTTTCAATTCATTACTCACTAAATTACGTGAGATTTTTCAACACTTTATTACTCTATTTTTATGCACAGATGCGCCCCTATGACTGATAGGCTAGGCCTGTTGTGGCCTAGCGGTTAAAGGGGATCAAATCCCACCTCTGCCAAGCCACTACGGTTGGGTCCTTGAGTAAGGCCCTTAATCCACAATTGCTTGGATTGTAACATTGTAACAGCTTCCTGTTGAGATGGATAAGGCTGTCTGCTAAATAACTAGATATAGATGTAGAGGGGTACAGCTGTGCCCCAGTACAACAAGTAGTTTAGAAATGCCCCTGGTGTTTGGTATTTGTGCCTCTCCCTACACCTTCCAATCAGTGAGTAACCAATACTGCCAATTACATTGTTTGTTTATTTAGATTCCATGTTTTAACCCCAAACTTACCTGGTCATTGCTGCGGGTGCTCCGGCGCAGAACACAGGGTGCAGTTGTAAGCATGTCCTGGACAGGACACCAGGCCACACCAGTCCTGGACAGAGGTCACTTTTGGAGAAATCATTGGATGATCCTCTTACCACCTAGCCCCTCCTTGAGAGATAGCCAGTCGTGTCAGTATGTGTCACCTAATCCAGTACCAAACTTTTCCCACAGAAACTTGACTTCTGTGCTGTGGTTGTTTAGTGGTTAAGGTACTTGACTATGAACCAGAAAGTCAAGAGTTCAAATCTCACCACTGTTAAGCTTAGCTGCAACTGCTAAGATTGTGTCACTTGTAAGTTGTGTTTGCTAAATGCCTAAATATAGAAACTTCATACAAGACCTTTGATCTTGGATACTGTACTTAAGTATTTTTTAGGTATCTGTACTTGATTATTTCTGTATGTTAAGATTTTTACTTCTACTCACCACATTTCAAAAGAAAAATCTGTACTTTTATCTTACTATATTTCAAAACAGAAAATATAGTTTATATAGCTATTAGCTTTTATTACTTTATTTATGTTTATTTATGCAGGTTTCCATGCAGTGTGCATTCAGCATAATGCACTCTACTCCCAAGAATGCCTGTACACAATTTACACCGATTTTATTAATCAGACTATAGAGGTTTTTCCTTGTCCCTGGGACGGTGAATTCTATTTCTACGATGAATATAAGAAGTACATTTAAAAGCTATGGAATTATTTTTAAAGTCTTGCATAAGTATTTTTAAAATTTAATGTAGTGTTTAAAAGAACTTCTCTAATAAATTTGGTGAAGCGGCAGTTTGTTAGACTAAAATGCAATGAGAGTGTTTTAAAGAGTCGATGATAACTATTGTTTGGGTTAAATATGATGATATACTGCATTACTGAATATTGCCATGTCTAGTTATGAGCGATTTAGCAGCATTTAAAAAAAAACTTAAAAAGTATTGTGTATATTTTGTCTGAAAATGATTTATTCTGTTTTGGCTGTGGTTAGCTAAAGATGATAATGGCATTTGTATGATTTTTGCAGAAGATTCATGTAATTGTAGTACAAACCACTATGTATCCTTTATGGATGTTAACCCCTTACCCTCAATAAAAGACATCCTGTTTCAAAAATTGAGTTAGAAAGGCCTTTTAAGGGAATGTACTAAAATATATAAGCCATACTTCACCTTTCACTTAAGATCTTGTGTACTTCCGCCACGTCTGATCATTGTAACCACAAACTGCAACTCATGAGCAAGAGCACACAAGCACAAAAGGAGCTGAATTTATTCACTAGATTCATCAGTTAAATGTTGATTTCATCGCCGTTCTGCCTTCTAATGAGTTTGCAAAGCTCTGGGAGAGCAATGTAGCACTAAACGTTTTCTTTGGTCATTATGAAAGCTTGTTTCCACTAGATAAAGCAGCAAAAAAATTACTGTTTTCTTAGTTTCTGTTAGCAACCAATCAAATAGGCTTTTTACTGATTTCAATTTAGTCTCAGGAAAAAGTCCTCCTCCATCCCTGCCCCCCAGTCAAATTTTATTTTTGTTTATTCTGCATTCTGAACTAACTGAAGTTTATTTATAGATTGACTAGAGCATCCAGTAAGTAAGGCGTTACAGTAGTCCAACCTTGAGGTTATAAACGCATTAACCAGTTTCTCTGCATCATTAAAAAAAGAGAGGATATTTCTAAGTTTAGCGATACTACGTAATTGAAAGAAAGCAATTCAAGTGATGCTGCTAATGTGCACATCAAAAGAAAGATCAGAAACAAATGTGACCAGGTTTTTACAGATGGACTGGGCAATACTGGACAGCCATCTAGATTTAGGATAGATGTAGCCAACCTGTCTCTCACAGCCTTGGGTCCCACTAATAGAACCTCAGTTAAGTAAGAGAAAATTAAATGACATCCAATCTTTTATTTCCTTTACACAGTCCTCAATCGACTTTAGTTTCATTCTTAGGTTTATCATCTACGCCGCCCAAGGAGATTGGGTCCCTTTTTGAGTCTTGGTCCTCCCAAGGTTTCTTCCTCATAACACTTAGAGAGTTTTTCCTTGCCATTGTCACCCTAGGCTTGCTCAATTTTGGATTGGACATAGATATTAGGAGAAAATCTAAACTAGTAAAGTTGCTTTGAGACAATGCTCCATTGTAAAAAGTGCTATATAAATAGATCTGACTTGACTTGACTTTATTATGACTCGGGTGGAGCAGTGGCCTATCCACCACAGGGGCCCACATTTGAGTCAAGGTGGTGCCCTACAGCCAGGTCAGGTGTCTCTAGGCAAAAACCTTTACCCAAAGCAAATCCATGTACAGAGTTGAAGGCTAAAGTAATACAATGGCAATGAGCAAACATGGTATGGTTTACTTTCACCTGCTCCACCAAAAAAGCTCTCTGTATTACCATTAAGGCTTCTTCAGCGATCTCAAAACATTTGTAAAGTTCTTTTAAGGAGTGTATTAATGTGCAACCAAAAGGCGACAGTGGCAAAGAAAAATTGAGCTGAGGCACAAAAGGAAAAAACCTTCAGATAAACCTTGCGATAAACACAGCAACACACACACATGCACATAACCCACTTCAATTTGCACTCTGGAAAATTGTTCATCTCAAACTTTCTATCATTCAAGCCATACTTGTATTCATTACTTGCATAATTTTGCACATAAATCTGCACTCAAGATTCCAGTGTATATAATGGTGCTAGTTTTCTTCTTTTCTTCTTTATTTAATGTATATATTCTCTATAGTACAACAGCGAGGGATTGAGCACCCAAGCATTTCACTCACCTTTCACACCTGTGTTAATGTGATGTGACAATAAAGGATTTGATTTGATTGATAAAGCTGATTAGTTCATGGCTCATTATGAAATAAATGGGTTTAGTCACACTCCCTCATTTGACTGAAAAGCACCTGCAGCTTTAGCTACCATTAATCCTAGCTACACATTTGCAATTCTGACAAATTAGTTTGGCATATCAAAAGAATACAAGATTTAGTTCCATTTATTAGTATAGCTAATTAACAACAATTGTCAAAGAGCAACTTTACAATAAGCCAAGGTTAAACCCCATAATGTGCAACCAAAGGTGACAGTGGCAAAGAAAAACTGAGCTGATCTTGTCTGTGTGAGATTACAGCAATGCAGACAATAAATTTAACTTTACCTTGTACTGTAAAAATATTTTCACTTACAGCTTACTTATAATAAAGGCTCAGTGGTAGTTATTGGACTACTCAACAACCATTTTAATGAAACACTGAGTTTTTAGAGTGAAAAAGCAAAAATAGATAAATGGTGTAAAATTGATCCTTTCCCAGCAAGAAATGTGTTGCTGTTTGTAATGTGGGATGTACTGTATATAACCAAGCACTAGTGTTGGGAGGCATGATGACACTGTCGTCTCACAGCTCCAAAGACCTGGGTTCTAGTCACAGCCTGGCCATTGACTGTGTTTTCCAAGGTCTGAATTCAGCTCTCAGTCACTTGGTTCCTAACCCTCTATTTTTATACGCTTAGGTTCAATCCTGCCCCGCCTTTAAGTATCAACACTACTTTAAAGCCAGAATGCAGTATAAGCTAGCAGTTTTATTTGCTGTGCCCTGGCCTAAACTGGTATTATGAGCTATACATTTCTTCCTAGGGAAAAACAGCACATTTATTGAGGCATGCATTCCCAGTGGCTAATGAGTAATGACTGAATTTTTCAAATGCCTGTCCTTTAGAGTCACATGCCTATGAGACAAATATGAAACTCACAGAACAAATACAGTATGTAACCAGAAGATTAGAGAAGTTCTTCTTCCTTGTGCTTTTGCAAACACCTTTCCAACCATGGTGAATTATTTGTGTTGGCACACACTTAGAAGTAGTATCCTCAAGAAACTCCTGAATTCATACTGAAGTAATCAAAACCTCTACAGCTGTCAGGTGGGGGCCAGCTGACCTGGGGTTTCATCCATCATTTTTATAACTAAATTTATTAAAAAAGGAAAAACTCAAATTTTGCATGGGCTTATGTATTCAGACCCTTTGCTTAAAATTTAGCTCTGGAGGCCTCCCATATCTCTTGATCATTTTTGAGACGTTTCTACACTTTGATTGGAGTCTACCTGTCGTACATTTATTTGATTGGGCATGATTTGGAAAGACACACACCTGTCTATATAAGGTCTCACAGCTAACAATGCATATCAGAGCAAAAACCAAGCCATGAGGAGGAAAGAACTGCCTGTAGAGCTCAGAGACAGGATTGTGTGGCACATATATGAAAAAGGCTACAAAAATCTGCAGCACTGAAACTTCACAAAGAGCAGAGTGGCCTCCATAATTCTTAAATGGAAGAAATTTGGAACAACCAGGACTAGTCCTAGATCTGGCTTCCCCACCAAACTAAGTAATCAGAAGAGAAGGGCCTTGGTAAGAGAAGTGACCAATAACCCAGTGGTCACTCTGGCTGAGCTCCAACAATGCTGTGTGCAGATGGGAGAAACTTCCAGAAGTTCAACCATCACTGTAGCGCTCCACCAATCTGGGCTTTATGGCAGTGTGTTCAACCTTTATATCAGAGCAGATAATCGTGTTTCTCTCAGTCTGAGAATCCTTTAAGGTTTTTTTTGGGCTCTTGTGTATTTACTGAGGACAGGCTTCTGAATTGCCACTCTCCCATAAAACCCAGGTTGGTGAAGTGCTGCAGTGATGATTGAGAGTCTGGAAGTTTCTCCCATCTGCACACAGGATCTTTGGAACCCAGCCAGAGTGACCATTGGGTTCTTGGTCACCTGAACAAGGCCCTTCTTCCCCGATTACTTAGTTTAGTGGAAGAATAAAGAATAAGCAGAATATAAATTGAAAAATATAGAATGCCTAAGACTTTTGCACAGTGCTGTACACACAAAAAACTGCAGTGTTGTAAGTGTAGTTTTTACACTTAACACTTAAAAATGTGTAATTACATGCCATTAGAGTGCCATGTGTCTACATTACATTCAGTATATCAGTACTTGCACATAAACAAATTACTTCGAATGATAGCAGAACTCAGACTATTTGAATACAATCAGGTGGAATGTGATCAGGATCCCTGCTATTGATCACTGTTCCATCTCAGAGCTAATAGGTATAATGTACTCGAACATGAGGCTTTATATAATTTATATAATCAATATCAAAAGACTAGCATTTCCTGGGTCATTCCATTTGCATTCAGCTTCCCAGTGAGAGCTATCTGTCGTGCATGAAACCACTAGAACTTCTGTGTAGAGGGAATTGAGAGGAAAATAGCACTGAAAGAAACGAGGGAATTCAGGCATGGGGGGGGGGGGGGGGGGGTGGGGAGGGGTCAGATTAGTCTATCATCTACAGGGTGTCCCATAAGTATAGCATCTTAAGTGTCATATACTTTCTTACAAATCATTATGTTTATGGGGCACTCCGGTTACCACAAGAGCTGTGATATGCTAGCCTACCAAGGCAGGGAACTGGGTTCAAAGTTATTAAAAAAAGGGGGATGGGGGGCAAAAAAAAAAATTAAAAAAAAAACAAAAAAAAAAAAATCAAAAATAAAAACAAAATAAAAAAAAAAAAACAAAAAAAAATAAAAAAAAAATAAAAAAAAACCAAAAACAAAAAAAAAAAAAAAAAAAAAAAAAAAAAAAAAAAAAAAAAAAAAAAAAAAAAAAAAAAAAAAAAAAAAAAAAAACAAAAAAAAAAAAAAAAAAGGGGGATGGGGGCAAAAAACGATAATGTTCTGTTGTCTGATTTAATTTCTTTGTTTTATTTGTATCCAATGTGACCACTGCTTTATGTAATGCTTGTAGAAGACACTCCACACCGAGAAATGATTTACGATTAAGAAGCTCGCTTTGTTATTTTTGCAGACCAAACCTACTGTTACTGGATAGTTTCTAATTTTCTGACCATTCTCTGTAAGGAAATAGAAACTATCCAGTGAGGCCAGTTCTCTGGGAAAAAAATGCCTTGTTGATACCAGAGAGGTTTCCCTAGAGAAGTTTCTGAAATACTGTAAAATACTAATATAGGGACCTCTCAAAGCATATATGCATATAGCATGGAATACATTCAGGATCATTTTGACCTGGCAGGACAAATTAATTACTAAATAAAAAAATATATATATGGGACCAGTCTTAGTACTCTCAGCTTGTAATCAAAACAAAAATAAGAAATGTGACCAAGATGACCCTGTGTTAAATGAATGTGTTTACAATATGGCATGCATATTTATATGACTTGCACAAAAAAATATATAAAAACTGCTTACGTTCGTAAAACTGTGACGAAAACATGGATGGGATCAGAATCAGATGATACTTGTAGTGCTGATACTGGCATTGTATCATATGATTTTGACAAGCCACTGTTTATATTACAGAAAATGTATACAGAGTCAAAGTCAATTCTATTTCCATAGCTCCAGAGCATTGTCTCAGAGCAGCTTTACAACCATCTAGGCCCATAGCCCAAACTGAGCAAGCCTACAGCGACAGTGGCAAGGAAAGTAAAGTCTTGGACACAACATCCTTGGAGAGCCTAGATTTTATATGCAAGAAATGAACTAAACTACTTAAAAATCTAAAAAGTAAGACATGTAGTTTATATACACATAAGCGTATAATAGAGAATATAATAAAAGAAAATATGACACAGAAAATATAGATTACAACAAAAAGAGAAGAGAGAATACAATATTACGGAGGATATAAAACAACAGAATATGAAAGTATATATTTTGACTTTAATTAAATTATTATTGTCTACCATTCCATCATCCTCGTGTTTACACTCCCACCTATCGTCATGCAAGTTTTTTATTTAATGACTGTATTACTATCAAATGTAAAAAGATGCTCTGGGACACTAGGAAATCCACTGCCTAGTAAACACCTTCATAAAAATAAAACACTATAGTCGGTTTAAAGCGAGCATGATGATTCTTTACACTGCAGGAAGTGTGGAGTAGCACGTTGCCATAGCAAAGAAGAGAAAACAGGAAATGAAACCAGAAGTAGGCGCACGGTTTAAGCTGCATCAATCTTTGGTGTTACACTGCCACCTTGGTGCAACAGTTGGAAAAATCTAAAAGTGTGTCCCACGAGCCCAGCAGCAGACGGTTATTATTAGGGATGTCATCGGACAAAGATTTACTCATATCAGTCACGTTTTTGCTTGCTCCCATTTAACCCTAAAGTAAAGTGTTTTTCCATTAAACAGCATTACGCCGCCATATTAGTGGGCGATATAAACGTTAACTGAAGACATTTCTTACTCTTAACAACTCAGTAACACTATTTTCATCATGTCTTACATTGCTTGCCGAGCTCTCTGACGGAGGGCTGCCTGTGTAAGCTATCTCATGTACGACACGACGGTGTGTGTTAGTGTGATGATGTTACAGAATCAGCTGTCGTTCAGAAAAGATCAACATGTATGGGACGTGTGGAAAAACATTTACTGCCCTCAACAATTCTGTTCCCTACACGATAACAGTGCTCTATATGGTATGCTCAATTCAGCTTCACAAAAGCTAAGTCTTGACCACGAATGAGCAAGTCAGCCCAGGAAAAAACGTACTGTGAAATTTGACAGTAGAACCATGAAGTGGCCAAATTACCGCCAAAATTTACAGCACAACTGTGAAATAATCCATGGTCAGTTAAAAGGCAACCAAGTTTACAGTTGTACTATGAAATTTCACAGTAGAACCATGAAGCAGCTGTGTGGAGCTATGAATTTCATGGTCAAACTCTGAAAGTTCACATTAAAACTGTCAAGCAAGTCACAGTTTTACTATGAAAATTGACAGTTTCCTGGGAGTGGTAAGGAAAAACTCTGTGGAAAAATGAAGAAACTCAGAGGAATCTGGCTCAAAATGGGAACCCAGCCTTCATGGGTGAGACCGGACAACAACATTAATACATTTACATTTACAGCATTTATCAGACGCCCTTATCCAGAGCGACTTACAATTGGTACAATCTTACAATCCAAGCAATTGTGGGTTAAGGGCCTTGCTCAAGGACCCAACAGTGGCAGCTTGGCAGAGGCGGGATTTGAAGCCTGGACCTTCTGGTCCAAAGTCCAGCACCTTACCCGCTAGGCTACCACAGTCCCCAATAATAATTGACCATTAGTCAGTATAAACAGAATCACTCCAAGTGGTGATTGCGTATAGAAACAGTACACTTCTGCATCGTTTAAGGATCATCCAATCAACGTCAGTTCACTTTAACTAGTCTTAAAATTATAATAAATTATAAAAGAAAATAAAAAATCTTTTCGAACTGTTCTAAAAGACTGTTCTAACTCGGTTGAAGTGTTTAGAGACTGTTTTGTGTAACTTATTCAAGTTTGTGCGGATGACTTTATGCCACTTACTTGTAACAAGCTGTAAATGGTGTTCGTAAGTGTCCAATTGTAAGTAGTACTCCTTTATGTCCCCCCTAACCTGTATATTTTCTCTCACTTATAACTAAATATACTGGATAATCTTCCATGTTGTTCATAATACTGTATTTCAATGCATTTTTGGCTTCTGTCAAAAGTATCAAGTCCATCATATGGCTTTCCCCTACACAGGGTTGTAACAGTACATTAGTATAAATTCTATAATTATTCTGAATTTCCATAAATTAAGATGCGGTAAAATTTGGGATGCTGTGTAGATTGTTTTTTTTACTACACTTATTTGACTACATAAATTAGTTGCATTCTAACATCATCTAAGCCGCTACTTTTACTATTCAGTATTAGAACAATATTTGTCTCTCAATTGCACCAGCATACTAATTATATACAAAAGTTTCTGGACTGTGAACCAGAAGGTCCCAGGTTCAAATCCAACACTTGCCAATTTGCCACTGTTGGGTACTTGAGCAAGACCCTTAACCCACAATTGGACTATAATCTGCATCAGATACAAGCCACTCTGGATAATGGCGCCTGCTAATTACCAAATTGTCACCAACTTTCAGTGAATTAAACGCAGTATTTATTCAAGCATGTGACTTATAAGTGACGTTAGTGTATGTATATTCAGTTCAGTTTTAGTCCGTGTTCTGTCGAATCTTAATTGTGCACTGTAGTGTGTAGCATTGTAATTGTTGCTATATTATTATGCTACTGGGACCTTAATTTCCTTTGTGATCAGTAATCTATTAATCAATCATCACACATGCACTCCATTGACGGTGACTGCTCTTCAGGAATCCTGGCCATTTCTCCACCACTAAAAATAGATCCAGCATCTGGTACCATTGGCCTTCTTGTTCTAAGAGCAGCTCAAAGTTTTATAATCACGTGACGACTCTAATGCCCCCCGGCTTTGATCCTGTGGGATGGGTGTTTGTCTGGTATGGCAAGTAGGCTCAAACAACACATGCCAGGCATGAAATGAGCTAATGTGTGAATCCGCTGTTCTGCCAACACAGTTTTATGCTCTGCAAGTAGCGATTTATATGTACAGGCAGGATGGAGTGGGTGGAGAAGAGTGTCAGGAGTGCTGTGTGACAAAAGGGTCACAGCAAAAGTGAAAGGAAAGATTTATACGAGAGTAGTGAGACCAGCCTTGTTGTATGGCTTAGAGACAGTGGCACTGACAAAGAGACAGGAAGCAGAGCTGGAGGTGGCAGAACTTAAGATGTTGAGGTTCTCTTTAGGATTTTGACATAGATTTAGCCTTTATTAGATGATCGTGCCAACAAAAAGATTTCCTCACCATCCATGATGATTTCGATTTGAAAGTTATTCTGTTGCTGAGTTTGGATTTGAACTGAATGGAAAAAACGTAAGAGTGCATATTTTTGTAGCATTATTCCTCTGTGCAGTTTGTTAGGGAGTTGAATAAGGAAGCAGCATATGAGGGGAAAGCCTCTGTCACTCACAGGATGCATCATGTTTAAACCTTCTATGATGAGTAACAACTATTTAAAGCCAGCAAAAAGTTGTGTAACCAGCAGGGGTCCCAGCCATCGCTATACTCCACGTTGGATATATTGGTTGGCGCCATTTATTTGACAAGTCTGTACTAAGACTACGGGTTAACGTCCACAATACATTTTGTGAAACTGCACGTTATGAGACCTGGATATAACACCCTATTAAATATAGAAGTTCTTATAAACTACTTATTATATACCAAAGCCATATAGCCATATTGTAGAGTCCCAGTATTGAATAAATGGCAAAGATACTGCAGTGTTTCCTATACACTGACCACCACATTATTTTTGTACTATTATAACAGGTAGGGTTATTCCAGTCTAAAGCTGAACGTAGTGCATTACTTCCAGAACAAGTGCATAAAAGCCCACCATTTCAAAAGCAAACTTCATAGCTAGCATTATCAAGTAACCCAATATGGCTTTTTATACTTCAATCAATAATCATGCCTGTATATTATTTTGAATAATATAATCATAATAGTGGCGCTCAATTAGTGGTGTTAAGAATGGGATTAAATCCTCCTGCATGAACAGTGTAAACACCTTCAGTTCACGTTTGCCTGACTGGCCAATCACAGTGTGATGGAGAGACTTGTTTACATACCAGCGTGCACCGTTTACTTTGGCTGGAGTGAGATTTTGCCAGGCTGCAACACATTTAGCAGAGCTTTCCACTGGAATGAACAGGATGCAGCATGGCAAATGTGAAGGACACCACACATGCTTCATTCAGATTGACAGACAGATAAATGACACCTTCACTGGGACTGGCGGCTACAGAAGGCCACCGCCCTCACTTGACTCTCTCACTGAAACTGATGACTACAGCAACCCATCTCTCTCACTGCGACCGACAGCAGAAGCAACCCGCCTACCTCACGGTGAGCGACAGCTACAGTAACTCACCACCTTCACCAGAACCGACAGCTGCAGCAATCCACCTCCCACAGAGACTCACTGCTTCATCACCCACCTCCCTCACTGGAAATGACAGCACCAGCAACCTGCCTCCCTCACTGGGACTGACTGCTACAGCAACACACCACCTTCACCGGGACCAAGGACTACAGCAACCCGCCTCATTACTGGGACAAAAAACGTCTACAGCAACCCACCTCCCTCACTGGGTTTGATGGCTACAGCAATCTGCCTCTATCACTGAGACCGATGGCTACAGCAATCCATATCCCGCAATGGGACCAAAGTCTACCACAACCCACCTCCCTCACTGGGTTTGATGGCTACAGCAATCTGCCTCTATCACTGAGACCGATGGCTACAGCAATCCATATCCCGCAATGGGACCAAAGTCTACCACAACCCGCCTCCCTCACTGGGTCTGATGGCTGCCTCCTCTAACCTGCCTGCTCCATTGAGACCAGCTTCACCAGCAACCTGCCACCTTACTGGGACCGAAAACTACAGCAACCTGCCCCCTTCAGTGGGACTAGAAGCACCAGCAACCTTACTGAGATCAAAGGCTACAGCAATTCATAGCCCTCAATGGGATCATGGCAAAAGCAACCTGCCTCCTCCATTGCGACAGACGGCTACACCAGTCCGCCTCACTCATTAAGACTGACAACTACAGCAGTCCACCTCATTATTGGGACAGACTGCTACAGCAACCTGCCTCCCACACTGGGAATGACAACTACAGGAACCTGCCTCATTACTGGGACCGGCGTCTACGGCAACTTGTCTGCTTCACTGGGACCAACGACTACAGCAACCCACCTTCACTGGGACCAACGACTACAGCAACCCGCCTCATTACTGGAACCAAAGTCTACAGCAACCCGCCTCCCTTGCTGGGACTGACAGCTACAGCAACTAGCCTCTCTCACAGAGACCGACGGCTACAGCAACTAGCCTCTCTCACAGAGACCGACGGCTACAGCAACTAGCCTCTCTCACAGAGACCGACGGCTACAGCAACTAGCCTCTCTCACAGAGACCGACGGCTACAGCAACTAGCCTCTCTCACAGAGACCGACGGCTACAGCAACTAGCCTCTCTCACAGAGACCGACGGCTACAGCAACTAGCCTCTCTCACAGAGACCGACGGCTACAGCAACTAGCCTCTCTCACAGAGACCGACAGCTACAGCCATCCCTCCCTTTTACTGGGACTGATGGCTACACAACCCCCCTTAATTACTGGGATTGATGGCTAGAGAACCCTACTCATTTACAGGAACTTACGGCTACAGCAACCCGCCTCCTTCACCAGGACCAACGGCTACACCAACCCCCACTCATTCACTGAGGCTGTGAGCTACAGAAACCCTACTCATTTAAATGGGACTGACAGCTACAAAAACTCCCTCACATTTACTAGAACCGATGGCTATAAAAGTCCCCTCAGTTACCAGGAGTGACAGCTAAAGAAACTCATTGACCCACTCATTCACAAAAACCGATACACGGGATGGAAACCCCCCACCTCTCCTGGGACTGATGGCTAGAAAACCCCATTCATTTATTGCAGGCTGATGGCTACAGAAATCTGCTTTCTTCACTGGGACTGGGAGCTACGCAAACCTTCCTCCTGTACTGGGACAGATAGCTACTGAAAGCACACCTTCATTCCCTGGGACTGGCAGTCAGTGGCCAAGTGAAGTTAATGGAAGCCTGTAACGTTTCTACAATACAGTACACTACATGTACATTGCAGATTTGACCCATGTAGAGAGATAACCATATTAATTCAATAACCACCTCTAACTTTGACCCAATATATAATGGAAACTGTGTGTAATTCAGACTATATGTCTTTGGATAAATGATAAATATGAAGATTTCAGCGCAGGGAATTTTACACCCATGTCTAATGTGAAACCAATGATGAACAAAAACAAAATGCATGGGCAGAATATTTTTGATATAGGATTTATTCTTGAATTAATCAGATCATTTTGCACAATAGTTAAAGCCACAAGAAATACTCGAGTATAAAACGTACAGTATACCGGTGCAAAGGCAACAAGAGAGCCCAAATTTAATGGTTTGTGTTGTAGGCACA
The DNA here is from genome assembly GCA_025084515.1 of Ancistrus triradiatus. Classification (NCBI taxonomy): domain Eukaryota; kingdom Metazoa; phylum Chordata; class Actinopteri; order Siluriformes; family Loricariidae; genus Ancistrus; species Ancistrus triradiatus. The sequence continues at coordinate 531,738 of JAJAGP010000146.1, read as the reverse complement.
GTTTTCGATTTCAAATTAATGCGACTGAACACTTAAAACACTTCTACATTAAAAAAAAAAAAAAATCTAGAAACACACCAAGGAAAATAAATGGCAAATGGCACTGATATGACTGGCATGTAGTTTAATAGCCGTGGAATGTGACCTGCAGAGAGATGAAAACCTGAAACAACGTGGTCATAATCCCAGTAGCAATGTGAGTAACGACTGAGCAAAATGTTTAAGGCAAGAGTTCCAGCATATTAGTGTAGCTTTGTCAAATGCGGAAAAGAAAAAGCTTAAAGCACAAAGCAGCACGTTGTGGATTTAAAGGAGGTACATTTTGAGATGCTTCCCTTCAACTCGTCAGAAACAGTTAACTTAAAACAGTGATTTGAAAAGAAAACCTACGTTGATTACCTGAGAAAATGTAGGTTATTGTGGCACCGCCATACCTTCAGTCCTTCTCATGCATGAACCAACAAGAACTTGCTTGAAAACGATTCAATAACCCACTACTATTGTAGATATAATTGCAGTTCTAATACAGTTTCTGCACGTCATGTTGCGCGTACAATTAACATGCTTGGTCCTGATGTGCAACATGATGGAATGTCAGTGTAACTATGCTGTTGCTGAGCCTGGCATGCCTTATCGTTTCCCGACAAACAATCACCAACCAAAACGGGTGACTGGTTTAGCTTGATAGACTGAAAGAATGAGATTTTACACGAGGACTGCTACAGACAGACTCATGACAGAAATACACCACACAATGAGTGAATGAAAAGACCATGAACTATGAATACTCCCCATCACTTTACGTTTTGTCTGTAGTGTTTGTGAGTACCACCGTCAGAAATTCAACACGCTCCCCTGTACTGAGAATACAATAACTTACTCAAAACACACAAACCACTTCTACACCAAACAACCACTAAAACGTTTGGTCCTTTGTTTGGATTACACCTTGTAAGATAGTAGCACAGGTAGTGCAGTAGTTATTGCTGCCTCCTCACAGCTCCAGACATCCCTGGTTCAAGATTCTCTGCCTGTGTAGGGTTTGAATGTTCTTCCCACGTCTGGGTGGGTTCTCCTGGTACTCATTTCCTCCCACTTTCAAAAAACATGATCAATTACCATCTCTAAAACATCAACATGCACACAAGTGATCTTCCCTGCGATACCTCTATATATACACTCCGATATAATATTTTTACTCCATCACCCACCCCTACTTAACCCACAACTGCGTGGATAAGACGTCGCCCTGGATAAGGGTGTCTGCTAAATGACTAAATGTTGTGTAGTGTGCCCTAGGAAAATGTGATGAAACCACTACATAGCAGCTTTGCTAATGTTCTCACCAGTCTTATTCTCACACCCTTATTATTAAAGCTTTCGTTTGGATTTTATTCACATGTACAGCATTTAGCAGACGCCCTTATCCAGAGCGACTTACAATTGATACAGTCTTACAATCCAAGCAATTGTGGGTTAAGGACCTTGCTCAAGGAGCCAACAGTGGCAGCTTGGCAGAGGTGGGATTTGAACCCTGGACCTTCTGGTCCATAGTCCAGTACCTTACCCGTACCTTATTCCTAATTTATTAACAGTTCTGTAGATTCCCCTAGACTTCCCTTTAAGAACATTTCTTTCTGTAAAGGAGATGTGTTGAAAGTGCAGTAAATCAAACACTACAGAGATAAGGTAGACGCTGGAGTATTCCTTTTAAGATCATGGTGTATTCTTTACAAAGGCAGACGTCTGTAGTTTGGCAGGCTAGTGTTATACAGTACTCTAGGTAAAACCTTCATGGCTAAAGAAGTCACAATTTGAAATGCAATACATGCAATGCCTCATGAATGTTAACACTGATGCTATACAGGTAGTCCGCGTTTTACGATGGGGATTCGTTCCAACAAATCCTTACTAAGTTAAATAGATCGTCGTCAACTGAGGAGTTAATAATAACAACAATAAAATATACTGTACATGCATAAATATATACACATTAGCCTACAGTTGGACAAAATTATTAATACAAAGCTTATTTCATAATAAGTGTTGAATATCTCTTGTTATTTATTGAATAATGTATTGAAAATGAAAAACAAAAAAATGGTTGTCGTCACAACTGCTGCCTGCCTCACTCTGTTTCCCAGCGCTCATTGCTCCTGCCATGTCAGGCTCTCCTGATCTCCTCATTTAACACGGAAGTGTGTGGAAGAGTATTGTACTGTGTATCGAAATTAATTTCCCAAAACTCTAAATGATAAAACAGTTAAAATGTGTACATGAGCATCATCACGAAAAAGTCGAAGACATCGTAGACCGGACCATCACAAAATGGGGACTACCTGTATATCTATTAGTTAGACAACGCTAAAAAGTAAGGTGCTTATAAAAATGAACCTCATCAACATTCAACCCTCTAAACAACTAGATCCTACTCCAAAGAGATATCCTTAATACACGATTTCCCTTCAGTTCAATAGTTTAATATAAAACCCAGTTTATTAAGGGTTTAAAAGCAAGTACTCACCCGTAAACGTCAAAATTGAGCGTGGGGTGGGACAAAAGTTCCATTAAAAAGCATTTCTACACTGGAGCATTTTTACCAGAGCTGAACATCATTCAGCTTTCATCTGATCCCTAACATCTGAAGGCAGAGTGTCAAACAGGGCGTCTTCTACCATCAGGCCGCTCCTCTTCAAGGCTTGACAAGAGCCCAGTTCTGCAGGCAAAGCCTCAAAATGATTGCCCCTTAGCTCCAAATGCACCAGCGACGCCAGGTAGGAAATCTTTGGCGAGAGCACAGAAAGCATGTTCCTCCCCAGCTTGAGGGTCTTCAGCTTCTTGCAGAAGAAGAGTTCATCCGGGAGGATCTCGATTTTGTTGGAAGACACAGAGAAGTACTGAAGGTTTTGGAGAACGCCGACTTCCGGTGGGATGAAGCTGATGACGTTGTGGGACAGATCGAGATAGCGTAGCTTGGTACACAGGAACAAGTGTGAGGGCAAAACCTCAATTTTGTTGTGGCTGAAATAGAGGCGATCCAAGCTGCCCAGCTTCTTGATATGCTCAGGGATGTGAGTGATCGCATTGTGCCAGAGCTTGAGGCAAGTGAGTTTCCTGAGGTGCTGGAAACTGATGATCTCCTCGACAGAGCGCAGGTTGTTCTCCTTAAGGTCCAGCTCCTGCAAATGAGTCAGACTAAAGATGGCATGCGGGATGCGTTCCAAATCGCAGTGCACCATCTCGAGCTCTATGAGGTGCACCATTTTCTTCAGGTTGTTCAGCATGACCAGTTTGGTGCCGTCGTTGTGCACGTAGAGATGCTGCAGGTGGCTGGACACGTCCACTACTGACTGCGGGATCTTGGTGATGTTGCTTTTGAGCGTCAAGGTCTTCAGGGACTTGAGATCCCTTAAGGAATCCAGAGCCATGTTCTTTGAGGTGTCAGGACTCAGCGAGCCGATCAGATGGAGTTCCTCCAAGTTGCGAAGACCATAGAGCCACAGAGGGAGCTCCCGGCTGTCATCGAACTTCACTCGTAGGACCTTCAGGTTTTCCTTCAAAAAAGAAAGAGCTCCCGTGTGGATTTTGAGCGCGCACTGGTACAAAGAAAGCTCCTGAAGATCCTCGAGCTGGGAAATCGCCGCAGGAATGGTGACATTATTAATAATCTCCAATTTCAATGACTGCAGCTCAGTCACCTCGAAGACGGTGTCAGGAAGGCCCGAAAGCATAAACAGCTGCAGCTCCAGTCGGTCGCTTGCATTGACTTGCAGCCTCTGCCGAAGTTTGTCTACCGTCCACTCGTGGTTCAGGTTGAGTTGTTTCAGCTTGTTTTCGCTCACTTCAGACAAAAAGACAGCAAACCTCTTGGAATACAGCGGATCGTACTGATCGATCATGTGCAACATGAAGGCAAAGTCATTTTTGACATCAGGTATGTCATCAATTCCAGTCTCCTGACGCACATACTCAAACGAGTACTCTTTCAGGGACCGGTAGAAAAGCCAGTAAGACGTATAAAGGCACGTCAATCCATAGACAATCACAAAACACAAATAACAGTAGCAGAGCTTGGAGAAGAGATGGGCCATGGTGTGATTGCACCGGAAATTACTGTATCCTATGTGCTGCATATTCTCTGGGCCCACGTCACACTTAACCGTAATTTTAACCTTCGACACCAAGATGCTGTTGTACGCGACGATAAGAATGAACTTGAACACTTTGAGGACGTTCTGACGTACGTACATGATATACAAGAGATCGCCTTCCTCCACGTGAAGTCGAAACTTCTTGACTTTCTCAAACAGCGCTTTGGCTTGCTCGCCTTCTTTCTTGTCGAGCGCACTTGCAGTCGGTTTGTCCACCACAATCTTCTCGGGAATAGATCTCAAGGATTGGGTTTTCTCCAGGTTGCCCTCCACAGCGGAGGCATCGAGATTTGATCTGCTTGCACTGTTCTTGCTGTGTTCCTTCTCTTCCGGGTTCTCGCCTGAAACCTCGGATAGCGCCCTCGTGGTCCATGGAGAATCAAAACATTTGCCCAAAATGGATATGAAGTGCTCGATTTTTGAACTGGAGCCCGGGAACTTGAACCAGAAATTACTGCAGACCATGAACACCAGTGTGTGTATGAGCACCAGGTAAGGGAAGTACTTGGCGTACCAGTGCAAAGCTCTTTCGTAGCACAACTGGTTGACAAAGCTGTACTGCTGCAAGTCTAAATTGGTTTTCAATCCCTTCATTTCATGGGGTGCAGATGCTGGGGAGCCAGTCGGCAGAGGTGAACTAGCAGGCTCTCTGGTCAGCTCGGTCTGGTTCAGCGGAATGACCGTTTGGTTTGGGGAAGACGTCCTTTGAGGAAGACAGATGATTTTATCTTGCATTACCTAAAACACAGAGAGGCCATGTCAATATTAAGGCATTAGAAAGTGGCTTTATTGAATCTCACCCTGATGTATGGATTTTCTAATGAGATTCAGCCACTTAAGTCTGCGTGACTTTCCTTCGGAAAGATGATAAAAATACTGTCTTGTTTTAAACAAAACAATAATCATTAAAAAACAATCTGATTAGAAGACTAGCACTATGTCATATGGTCAACAGGATGGGCTGGTCGATTTCAGAAGGGATTTCTATTTCGGTGCCTTGACATCAGTGTGACTCAGGCAGGAAATGAGTGATTACTCGGATGACACCACAGTAAGACATGCACACTCCATATGCACTGGAAGCTTGCTCAGATACCCTCAGCACAAAATACAGGACGCATTTAACTTCACAATACTGCTGGTCATTAATGGCTCAATTATATTAATTTATACAACAAATTTATTATAAACAAATTTCTCAGAACTGCTCTTTATGTTTCACTGCACTTCCATTTCTACCCTATTTTCTCACCTACTATTATTTGAGTCAGTTTTTGCAGTTTATCGTATCTGTATCAGCATCTGGGACTGTGGTAGCCTAGAGGTTAAGGTACTGGACTCTAGACCAGATGGTCCAGGGTTCAAATCTGCCAAGCTGCCACTGTTGGGTCCTTGAGCAAGACCCTTAACCCACAATTGCTTGGATTGTAAGACTGTATCAATTGTAAGTCGCTCTGGAAAAGGGCATCTGCTAAATGCTGTAAAAGTAAAAAAAAAAAGGTTTGGAATCATAAGATGCTCTACTGTGGCTTCACCATATATTAAATAACCAAATTAAAACATTATTTCTGTCATTTCTGAAGAACAACCACTTTTCTCTGTGTACTTTCCTTGTATAAACCATTAAACAAAAAGAGTATTCAGTTCAGTACCTTAATTTCTAAGCCACCACACTCCGACAAATGACAGTTGGGTCCAGTGTGTTGATATAGTATGTCCAAAGCAAATTAAATCATGATGTCATATTAGCCATGTCCCGAAAATAAAGTAACTGCACTGTGAATATATATAAAAAATTAACATACAGTATTGTGCTAAATTCTTAGGCCACCATTAGATTAGATATAACATTATTTTAGCAATGGTATCTTGACCATGACCTGAGAAGTCATGGTCATCTATACTATAAAAGCACTCCCTGTATTGGTGAACTCAGTGTTAGCATAGCTGCTAATGCTAACTGCAGCCTGTTTCTTTTGGAGCACCGAGTTCCGGTTTCCCTTTCGGTTGGCAGTCAATACAACCCCTTTTAGGACCCATGGGGACTTGTTTGCGCCAAGAATACAGTACTATAGTGGTAAAAAATAAAGAAAAATAGTGGAGATCTGCACTGAGAAAGGGGTATTGTGAATCTGAACCACTGAATCGGGTTTCGACTGAAATGAGTCGCGTGGCTTGACTCGTACAAATTTAAGCAAGTGTGCCAGGTACCGAGCCAATCAACGAGAACAGAGAAATGTTTCTAGTCTAAATGCACCGAGGTACCACTACCGAGGTACCACTGTTTATGGTCATTACACCATTGTAAAAACAACAAATCTAATGGTGGCCTAAGATTTCTGCACAGTACTGTATAGGCAAAAACAATAGCAGACATGACCGAAATAGCTCTAGATCCCCAAGGGTTAGGCATATGAGAAATACATTCTGGGTCTAATCCACTAAGCAATTTATAGACTATTACGAGCACTATTTTGTAAGTAACTGGAAGGCAGAGTAGAGAATTTAGACCTGGAGTAATGCTCCCTGTTGTGTCTGTCCTGGTTAAAACTCATGATCATGATTAACACTGAGCCAGTGGTTTGATTATGAAAGGAAACCACTTGAGGATTTCTGACAAACAGGCATCGCTACACAGTGTCCGGTATTTATCTCATGACAAATAAAGGCATGTCTGTTTTCCTCTCGGCGAAAAGCCTCATGTCTGGCACTTTAATTACCGTCTGGTTTGTGTGTGTGTGTGTTTGAGTGGGGGGTTGTTAGGGAGAAGACCCTAGCTGAGGTTTGTTCCAAAATAAAGGGCACCATCAGGAGGAGGGCAGAGCAAAACCCACCCAGATCAGTCCAACTGCTCAGTGAACCCAAGGGCAAGAGTCTCCTCGGAGTACACACCATTCGCTTCTGTTGCCCATGTTATTGTGTCGACCACAAAAGAACTCATAAAATGTGCATTATGCACTGTAGGCTTGCTCAGCCACCCCTTCAGGCTGACCCAGCTTTTTTCAGACTGGCATGTTTATATTTTCTATTCCTAACAGTCAGTGTGTCATAATGGCGAGGAAATTAAGCTTCTGACAAGTCACTGTTGGTCCAAGCCTGATGACGCAACCGCGTACCAATCGTCAGCTACTGTTTACAAGCTGGAATGCAAGCGCTGCAAAGCACTAGCGCAGCCCTCCAGGGACCATCAGGGGATATTCCACCCACATCCACTAGCTCCCATCAATGGACTTGGTTAAAATAACATTAATAACAACCGCAGGTATTTTAATAACGGAGTCTGGCATGCCTGGATCCACATCACGAGGTGGGAGGCACTCCATTTTATTAAAAGAGGGCAGGGATTAGGTGGCAGCCAGGGAAGAAGGGGCTGCTCTGTGTTTGTGAGAGCCTGCTGGAATTGCTTCCCTTTCCTGTAAGCAAACCAACACTCCACTATTAGCAGACGTCGGACAACAGTGGCCCGTCTGTGCACAGATGGAGCTGTAGAGAGCAAACTGCAGCACAGAGGCGTTTATTTTCCACCATGTATACAAGACGAGGGCTGTGTGGCTCTGGAGCCTGTTTATTCTCATTTTGCAAGAAAACAGTCCTAATTGCTCAGAATTAAATCCTTTCCTGCAACAAGCATCAGGGTTGGGTGAGAAGTCAAAAACATTATCTACGTTTCTAGTTACTAATCTGGTACGTTTTATTTGACAAGTACAGTGCTGTGCAAAGTCTTAGGTCATCATTAGATTAGCTATATCATTTTAGCAAGGGTATAATGACCATGTATAATTATCTCTCAGGCTCTTTATTAAAATACAATAACAACATACAGGAAATATGTAGGTAGTATATAACAAAAAAAAAAAAAATTCTACAGGTTACAGTGTTAAGTATACTTGAGCAATAGCAGCATGTAGCAGCTTCATCGGGATGCCAAGTTGATCCTTCTACAGTCTGAAGAAGCCTGATCAGGAATGGTCTTTTTTTGGAAGGGTAGCAGCTAGTTTTGTCACGATACTGAAAATTTCAGCTGTGATACGAAACACTGGAATCATAATCTCCCACTCTTGACACGCTGATAGCAACACCGCAGAAGAAATGCTAGCACAGGCTTCCAGTATCCGTTGTTTCAGATGCTGCACATCTCGTATCTTCACAGCATAGACAATTGCCTTCAGATGACCCCAAAGATAAAAGTCTACGGGGGTCTGATCGGGAGAGCATTTCTTCTGCGGTGTTGCTATCAGTGTGGGAGAAGAGGGTTGCATTGACAATCCAACACAATGGGCAGCACTTTGAACACATTTTATAAGTAGTCATAAACTTGTAAATAACTCATGAAAGAATAAATTTCCGTTAAAACCAAGCACACCATTGTTTTTCTTGTGAAATTCTCAATAAGTTTGATGTGTTACATGACCCTCTTCCCATTGGATATAATAAAGTTGGATCCAAAATGGCCGACTTCAAAATGGCCACCATGGTCAACACCCATCTTGAAAAGTTTTCCCCCTCCCATATACTAATGTGCCACATACAGGAAGTTGGTATCACCAACCATTCCCATTTTATTTAGGTGTATCCATATAAATGGCCCACCCTGTATATTAATAATACACTATAATACTATTTACTACTGTTAATCTGTGATTTCATTAATTATATTAATTTAGACCACATCGTATTGTATTTATATTTTAATAACATCTATACTGTACTGCATATTGCCTTTGAGTGTATCTGTATACTTTCACAAACATAGAAACAACTGCCAGTGTCTCACTATTTGACTTTTATTTGCTGATTGTTACATTTTTCTCAGTGACGGTCAATTATAACAATTTAAAGATTCACTATTTGCATATTTCTTTCTGCATTTCAAAGCGAATGAGCTGAGCTCTGACCTGGAGCAAAAGAAAAGCTAAATTAAATGAGGATATGGCAGAAAAAAAAAAAAAAAAAAAAATCTCTCCACAATATTAAAAGATTCTGCATATTTCATATGCATTAAATAATAAAGGGATGATTCCACACATTAACCAAGGGAAATAATCCAATTACATGCTTTACAAATGGGTTTTCACAATTTTTTTAATTATTTGCCACCACTTTAGCTATAGCTCTCCTAAGGCTGAATTTAAAAAGCAGTTCTGGACTATGAAGTCCAGGGTTCAAATCCCACCACTGCCAAGCTGCCACTGTTGGGTCCTTGAGCAAGACCTTTAACCCACAATTGCTTGGATTGTAAGACTGTATCAGAAGCAAGTAGCACTGGATGAGGGTGTCTGCTAAATGACATAAAATGTAAAAACAACCCATTAAAATCAGTTGAGAAATGTAGATTGTGCTTTTTTTCCAAGCTGCCGGCTTGTTCGTGTCTCCGAGGCTCTTGCACAGTACTGTACATTTGCCCATGCTGGGTATATTGCAACTATCAAAAACAAACACCATATGGATGGAATATCGTTCCCAGTCATATACGTATTAGGTTACAGGGGGTGTAATAATTACAAACAAACCAAAAAATCTGAATATAACTGCACACATCTCCACTGCTCAAACAGAAACTTACGAACTGGGAAACATTCACTAGAATTGCACTCCAAATACAAATGCAGTGTAATCATACTCCCATGTCCCATATCTTCAATCTAACCTGCATGCTTTATTACAAGTGCATGTTGTAGGGCTTCTTTCTGCCTGGGCTTGACCGTAAACCATTATGAGCAGCACCACTTATCTGACAGATCTTTTAAAGGCTTTTAAAAACATTAGCTTTTAACGTTACCTATTCAGCTATACATTGTTCAGCATTAGCCCGACTCAGATGGAAGATAAAGGGTAACAGCTGGTGTGCGTCACCACAGGGCTCTACACTACAAGCGTTTTTGTTCGTATTTACACCTTTTTTTAAAAAAGAAACTGCAAATGGAATATTTACAACCCCAAATCAGTACACATTACAAAGGCATGGCTGTGGATGAAGAGGGTACGGGTACTGGACTGGTCCCAAAACAGAATGTGTGGACAATTTTGGAAACAAAATGCGACAACGACCATGTACTGTTACACACCTTCAGACATTTTTGCAGGAAGAATGGGACAAAATAACACCTGAAATACTTCATCGCTTGGTATCCTCAGTACTAAAACATCTTTTAAGTGTTGTGAGAAGGAATAGCAACATTACAAAGTGGTAAATGCTTTACCGTGCCAATTTTTTGTGTGTCGCAGGCCTGAAATGTTGTTTTGAACCTGTTTTGACCTGTTCTACTAATTAATGACATTTCTGCTAAAAGACTGGTGGGACACTAGATCATTTTCACCTAAAATTAGTTAATTAAGGAAGTCTTGTTACAAAAATTATAGTAGGACATTAGAGCCTCACTAAATTTACTTTCAACATAAGTACATTTGAAGGCATACTTTTACTCAAGTGAATGTCTAAAGAGAGGACATGACTTTTCACTGGAGTAATATTTTACCTTGGCTATCACTAATTTAACTCAAGTACATGGTTTCTGTGCTTCATCCAACCACAAGGTCCAGGGTTCAAGTCCAACCAGCACCAAGCTGCAAGCTGTCCCTGCCTGGTCCTTGAGAAAGTCCTGTAATCCATGATTGCTTGGATTGTATCCTCCCTCAGTTGTAAGCCCTTCTGGGTTTTTTTTTTCCAAACAGCTAAAATAAATAAATAAAATAACCTCAGACTGTGGTGGTCTAGTGGCTAAGGTACTGTGCCATGGACCAGAAGTTCCACGGTTCAAATCCCACCTCTGCCAAGCACCCACTGTGTACTTGAGTAAGGTCCGTTATCCACCATTGCTTGGAATGTAAGGTTGTAGGAGTTCCAAGCCGCTTTGGATAAGTGCGTCTGCTAAATGACTAGATGGAAGTCGTGACAAACATTGCGATGCAGCAAACAAGAGGAGATGAAAAGAACGTTAGTGAATTATTAAAAAGTAATAAATGCACTCTGTTGAAGTCTATATCGCCCACTCACATGGGATTGTACTGCTACTTTAATTGAAAAGCTTTCATCATGGCAAAATGGGAGCCAAAAAGCAATTGATGCGCTAGAATATTTTAACTGTCTGATATCACTAATAATGAGCAGATCAAATGTGTGATGGTATAGCCAAAATCAGTCCAGTAAGGAGAATGAACTGAATGATTACTGATACTTTGGATTTAAACAACACTACAAATCACAACTCATACCTGCTTGTGTAAAACTAATCCTGTTTGAACAGGGCTCAAGACTATTTAGTTTAAATAGATCAATAAAGCAAAAAAAGGGACAGAATATACTTCAAGGGAAACAGTGGGTGAATCCCATTTCAGGGGCTGCACCCTTCGAAGGACGCGGTCTATGAAGGTGTGTGCTTGGAAGGCTGGGTAGACCGCGGCAAAGACGGAACCGAAATGAGACGGTCTACTCTGCATTGGATTTCCTGTTTGCGTCACAGAACCACCCGCCTGCACCGTATCACAAAACAGCAATGAGTGTTATAATAATGCAGCCAGAAATTTGGAGTTTAGTTTATATGCTGTTTTTGGTTTTTCAATTATTGGAGGAGACGCTTCACTGCAGTTCACTGGCATTTGTTTTCCCTCAAGCAGTTTAATAAAGGTCTCCGTTTGCTCCTTGCTCCCTAAAACAAAACAAAAAATGTTGCGATTTTGCTTTTTAACATTTACCTGTTCGCGTTTTTAAATCCTTACATTTAAATAACGTATATTCCTCAGCCAATCGTTGCGATATCCCCAAGTTCCCCTCAGGCGCAATGCACCTCGGGATATGGTAGGTCGCGAAGGATACATCGGATGTATCCTTCGTTTTGAGGGAAAAGGACGCATTTGTAGGCCGCATACGAAAGAGCCTTCGGAATGGGACAGCCTAGGTGCGGCGCTATGACGTAATCGGTCTTCAAATGCAGCCTTCGAAGGACGCAGCCCCTGAAATGGGATTCACCCAGTGACAATATGTTAATAAGGATGTTAATTATGGTGCTAGCACATGCACACTGGCTTTTAATAGGGAGTAAAAATAGTGACCAGTTTCACTGTTGGCAGCTAAACAAGCCTGAGCACTGCTAACTAACGATGCAGGATCAGGCATAATACAACAAATATAACAAAGACAACATCAGCTGGACTCAAAGCTCTAGAATGAAATGCAGCTATATTGAGCACAACTGAGGGACCGAAAATTGATTTTGCTGGGAAGAGATTGAGTGGAGAGCGTGCAGTTGAAAGGCATTACGGGTAACCACTTAAAGTAAAAATAGGCCATGCTAATGTAACATGGTTAAACCAGCGAAGGTTGTCATGAAATAATGGTTTGATACCACTGAATAATTACACGTCATTGAGGGAGGATTTTTCCTGAAGTAGCAACCTAATCAGTTAACATATGGTACTGACTAAATAGGCAAGATACTGCAATGTTTCCCATATTTGTTTTGTATGAACATTAATGCCCACATTGATTTTTAACTTTTTAAGATCAAATCAGTTTACTATGAAGCTGCATGCAGCGCACTGATTTGCTCAGCTCCTCCTTAGCCCTTGCTCTCACGAACATGTATGGAATTACAAACTGCCTTTATGTGACAGCACAACACATTTTTATTTTATTTCCGAACAGAGCAGGGAACTGACTGAGAAGCAGGCAGAAGCAGCTGGACGAGCCAATACCGCAGCTGGATGATGACCCAAAACTCAAAGATCTGCAATGGACCTTCCTCTTTAGTCACCTGGTCTAAACCTCGTCAAGCATTTATGGGGGTACCTGAAGACAGAATGGCAAGCACTCGGGAGCATCTCAAGAGCAATTGACAACATAGACCGTCTATCAACTGTCATGCAAATGAAATATCTGGTCTAACCTGCTGCACTGCTTGCAGTCATCATTCATATATATATATATATATATATATATATATATATATATATATATATATATATATATATATATATATATATATATATATAGTATATATATATATATATCTATCTGTGTAGGGGTGTGCGATATGATCGTCTCCGTTAATATCGTAATTGTTGTTCTAACGATGTGCGAGCTGACAGAGTACATCACTCACTTTGCAAAATACTGTCAAAAAAGTTTTTAAGAGTTTACATATTCACTGCGCATGCACAAACCAAGCTAACGTTCTACTGAAAAAATGCAGGACGTTAAAAATGAGTGAACAAACTGGAGACAAATTACAGACACCACCAGCCTCAGTCTACGCTGTTAGATTCAATTGCTCACTCCATTCTCCACTTGCATGGAGGTGGTTTGGCTTTCAAAAAGACAGTTGTTGCTCAAAAGAGGGCAACCTGTTAGAAATCAGCTGCCATTAAGACAGCTCGACAACCAGCTTATTTCACCATCTATGAAATAACCCCCATGCAGAATGCAGATTATGACAAACTGTCAATGAAATGCTCCAAAGAAAGGCATGGCTTGGATGTTCTACTTAACCTGATCTGTGGTGGGCCTGACCATTAGGGAGTAAAGGGGACGCACAAAGTATGTAGCAACTCTGGCGTACCTGGAGTAAACCCACTTGGACACTGGGAGGACATGCAGACTCTACACAGACAGGACCCAGGTCTCTCCACCCAGGACCTTCTTGCTGGCAACAGTGCTACCCACAGAGACACGACGCTACCCCTAACCTTTAAGTGGCGTTCTAAAATTGTGCACTCCTATTCAATAAATGATAACATTGAAATTATACAGCAAAAATATTGTACACTAATCATAAACTAGAATTACTGTAGAAAAAGTACAAAACTTCAATATGTTATGCAATGTTTGAGAAAATCAATTATGGGCCCAAGCCTAGAGTCATCTCAGTTTTATAGGCAGACCTTAATGGACCAGCGTCCACAAAGACCTTTGGGAGAAGCTAATTACACACAAAGGTCTTTGACGTGCTTTGAACTACTTGGTCACTCCGATATACTTGCAAAATTCTGCTATAACAACAAGACATATATCCACAATAAGGATGGCTATTCTGGCAATGCATCAGTAAGTTCCACATTTAAGAACAGCCACATTCAAATCATATCCAAATGAGGAAACGACTCATGCAAGTTCAAAGCAACAGGTTCGGCACCGACCTGCAGCGTGCATCCAAACACCCCGATCATCAGCATGACCACGGACAGATACTCAGCGAAGACGTCCCACCATGGCTTTAGAACTCTGAATGCTGGCTGCTGTTCCGTGAACTGACGGAATTCAGTGACCGGAATCATTTTCCTGCAGGGACACAAGGAGGAAACACGACCTTTAATGAGTACATATGAACTTCATCAGCGTTTGTAGTCCGTTTTTGCTAGCTGCTCTTTCAGCACGGAGCTAATGATCTTTCAGAATCACTTTGTCATATCAAAGGCATCTCAGGTTGCAAGATGAATCCAGGAAAGTAGCTCGTCCACATCAAGGAGAACTGCACTTATAGCACTGTAAAATCCATTTACTGAAGTAGCCTTTATGTTCTGCATCATAAACAAGACACTCATCCCTCATGTTGTGCGTTTCAGAAACCTGCTCTAACGGAACAACAAAAACCTGAAACACCAAAGCATTTTCTGCATCACTAATCAGATGTTATGTGCATTGGCCTTAGCTAATGGCTGATGTGGATTATCATTTTGTTCAAACCCATTTTGGAAATTCAGGAACAAGTACATTTACATGTATGACATTTAGCAGAGGCCCTCATCCAGAGCAGCTTACAATTGATACAGTTACAATCCCAGCAATTATGAGTTAAGTGTCTTGCTTGAGGACCCAACAGTGGTGGCAAAGAAGTGGGATTTGAACCCTGGACCTTCTGGTCCATAGTCCAGTATCTTAACCACTAGGCCACCACAGTCGGTACATTGTGACACAATGTATGACGATGCAAAACTATGATGAAGTGCACCGTGGAGCTGGACAGTGGGTTCTGTTTCTTAAACCAGCTAATGAAATTACGTTTTTTTACCGCCAGAGGGCGCAATCATATGTCAACGCAGACCTTCTGTTCTCAGTGAGATTGTTTGTTTACTTTGATTTCAGTTTAAAGATAGAACTTGTTTAATAATTAAACAATTTAAAAAGAAGTTGTTGAATAATTTAATTTAAATACACAATTTAGAATTGTTATTCTTCAGAAAAAAAGGAATGTTTTCACTCATTCATTTTCACTCACCCACACAAAAAGGAATGTTATTTAAGATATGGTGAAGCTACAGTAGAACATTTTGTTTACAATTTTAAACCTCTGTTTCTACCATTTTCTTTTAATTGCAGGAGACAAAAAAAAAAAAAAAAGAAAAAAGTACAAAGAAAATGTGCATTGTTGTGCATTACTTACATTTCAGAATTATAGAAAGAATTCATATTGAATGTGTAATCAATTAACCATGAGAAAATCGAATTATGATTTGAACCGTGGGCAGATTGTATCGTTACACCTCTACTGAATATACAACGTCAAATACTTAAACAGAAAACCAACTTTGCATGACAAACATTTACAGCATTTAGCAGACGCCCTTATCCAGAGCGACTTACAATTGATACAGTCTTACAATCCAAGCAATTGTGGGTTAAGGGTCTTGCTCAAGGACCCAACAGTGGCAGCTTGGCAGAGGTGGGATTTGGTCCATAGTCCTTCTGGTCCATAGTCCAGTACCTTAACCGCTAGGCTACCACAGTCCGTTTAGAATGCACACAAGAGGAATGAGGAAATCGGGAGCAGGGAGTCACGGGGCGAGAGTGAGGAGTACCGAGATGTAGTGAGGAAATAACTGCGACAATAATTGTTTTTGTTTTTCACTTCCAATACATTATTCAATAATTACAGATGTTCAATACTTTATTAGAAACTAAGCTTTATGTTAATAATTTTGACCAACTGCAGGTTAATGTAAGCATTTTAAGAATGTTTAAGGCAGGTCAGCCTATGATATACACAGTATAAATTAAACTCTGTGGTTTACAATAAATTCAACTTACGATGAATTTGTCTAAATGTATCCCCATGGTAAATCGGGAACTACCTGCACATGATTAATTGCATGTTGGTCCTAGATCAGTCTGATTTAATTCTATAAGTCAACTACAGGTAGTCCCTGATTTATGATGGGGATACGTTCTGACAAATCAATCGCAAGTTGAATTTATTGCAAACCGAGGAGTTTAATATATAATGTAAATACATATATATATATATATATATATATATATATATATATATATATATATATATATATATATATATATATATATATATACACACACACACACACACACACACATACACGTATGTATGTATGTGTATATATCATAGTGAAGCGTTCCTTACACATTTAATACTTTACATGACCACAACTTTTCCTCACTACATTTCCCAGGGCCCATCACTCCCGCCACGTAACACTATACGTAACGTGGGGGAGCGTCCCAAATCAAACACAAGCGAGTATCAAGAGCGAAAAGTACACTTAAACATAATTTAAGGAATTGTAGTAAACTATACTTGGGCAAAAACGTTAACAAAGCTTATTTCATCAATATCTCATGCAGTTTATTGTATAATGTATTGAAAGTGAAAAATAAGATTACTGCATGAGCATGGCTTTTCTTCACTACATTTCCCAAGCACTTGACTGCCTACACGTGCGGCAGCATCCCAAATCAAATTCTGATCAAAAAACACCCCAAAACAAAATCAAAGCACTTATATTAAACTACAGTTGGGCAAAAACATTAACAAAGCTTACTTTATACTAAAGTTTTGAATAGCTCCTTCCATCAGTGAGAGCACTGAAGGTGGAACGTGGCTGGGTCTTCCAGCATGACAATGATCCCAAACACACTGCTCAGGCAATGAAGGAAAAAGCATTTCAAGGTCCTGGAGTGGCCTAGCCAGTCTCCAGACCTCAACCCCATAGAAAATGTGTGGAGGGAGTTGAAAGTCCGTGTTGCCCCAAAACATCACTGCTCTAGAGGAGATCTGCATGGAGGAATGGGCCAAAATACCAGCTACAGTGTGTGCAAACCTGGTGAAGACTTACAGGAAACGTTTGACCTCTCAACAAAGGTTATGAAACAAAGTATTGAGTTGAGCTTTTGTTATTGACCAAATACTTATTTTCCACCATAATTTACAATTCTTTAAAAATTCTACAATGAGATTTAATGGATTTTTTTCTTCTCTTTTTGTCTCCCATAGTTGAAGTGTACCTATGATGAAAATTACAGACCTCTCTCATCTTTAAGTAGGAGAACTTGCACAATCAGTGGCTGACTAAATACTTTTTTGCCCCACTGTAATTTATTGAATAGTGTATCAAAAGCGAAAAATGAAACGATCATTACGAGAACAATACTTTCCCCTCACTACATTTCCTAGCGCTCATCACTGCCGTACACCATACGATTCCCTCCCTAGGTCACCAGTACCAGCTTCCTCATCAGTGTGTGGGAGAGTACTTCATATCGTATATCGCTTGCCCAGGAAAATTTGAAATTCACAAGTCTGAGTATTGTTTCTGTTAAGTGTGTATACTATCAGATTCCCATTGAAAAGTCGAAATATTGCAAGTCGGGCCATCTTAAAATGGGGAGTCCCTGTATTCTGTTGATTCACACTTGGGTAACATTTCTAAGCCCATATAGAAGCACTTGCAAAAGTTTTATTTTGCATCACATGTGGAAAGCATCTAATCCACGCTTTTATAACCACTCTACTGCACTACTGTAATGGCTTGTTGGCAGGCTGCTCTGTGGTTTTTCCTCATAAGCTTCAATCCAGTGAATTCCAGGTTAGGCACAGGACCATATATGGAGTGAGATCACCATCTTTAATATGAGAGCACAAAATTATTTCAAATCAAGCAAGTCAGGCACATCGAGCACAAAATAAAGAAAACCGAGCGAAAACATCTACAGAGCACAGAAACAAGAACTGCATACTTCCAACGCGTTTTCGTTTTTTGTGCGATTCACTGTATTCAGCGCGCATTTCGTTTTTTTGCTCGCTTCTGAAATTTCTGCTCGGTGCGTAGAAAACAAAACGGAAATGCATCAGAGATCAAGGCTTGGTAGATTATTGGAACTACCGATTTCAAGATGTCGCTATAAGAAAATCGGCAGGAAAGAATAATATAAAGATTGAATATAAAATGCAGTTAAGAAGAAATTAAAAAGTATCATTAAGGCTAAAATGAAGAATAAATGGCAAAATCTATGACCACAAAACAGACTGGAAGACAGTTTTATAATATTATATATTTATATATAATAATATATTTATAATTTCATAATATTGAAAGTAAAGTTGGAAAGGGCAGGAATACAAACTGAATGAAGCAAGAGACCCTGTTACCAATAACATGATTAAAACAGCAGCTTGTTTTAATGAAGAAACATTGAGGGCAACCATGAACACTGCAATAACCAAGAAACTGTAGAACGTGCAATTCCTCATTGTCCTAAATATTAAAGGCAGACAATGACTAAATTCACATCTTCAGGGAACTCAAATTAAATTGAGATTACACGACATATCAAGAGTTTGGGCACTCCTTATCAGATGTTAGTTCATTTTCTAAGCAAAAATAATCTAATATAACCTCCACATGAAACAATAGTATGGCATACATCTGTAAATGTTAATGCACAGCATCTATTTGCTGAATTTAACATGTTGGGGAAAAAACAAAACAAAACAAAACACGAAACATGTTGACTAGTTAAGTAGCATTAAAAAAAAGCCGAAATCTATAACGCTTCTTTCTCATCATGTCAGCAAACAAACCGTTAAACATCTCTCAAACAAACCCTCGAGTGCCTGAAACTTTGAAGTATGAACTGACCTAAACTGAATTATGAATTAAAGTTAGTAAAAGCACTGTGCTCCTCATGTATATAATGAAGGCTTTAATTACTATAAGATTTACTTCGCCACACAAAATTACACAAATCAGAATGCGTGAATCAGTTGCTGCATGTAAATTGTGCATTTTATTGTGCAATCTGCAATGTCAAAGACAGAGCTTAAGAGAGAGGTGCCTATTTTTGGCTGAAATATTTTCGCTTCCTAAGACGTCCCCCGAATTCTGGGAGTTAATCATTACTCTGAATCAGTCTCCAGAATTACTGCGTTCATAATGTGGTGGTTCTTTGCAACGCCGATCTTGCTTTATAATCCAGTTCTGTTCTTTATCTGACGGAGCCTTTCCCAGCTGTTAACAGACTGTTTCTAGGCTGTTATCCTACCTGGATAGCAAGCTTTACCCAGCATGCTGTTCGGTGATGTAGTTCTACTCCACAACTTTAGTTTAGATAAATTAGTTTCATTCTTGCATTTATCATCTACGCCACCCAAGGAGGATGGGTTCCATTTTGAGTCTTGGTCCTCCCAAGGTTTCTTCCTCATAACACTTAGGGAGTTTTTCCTTGCCACTGTCGCCCTAGGCTTGCTCAATTTGGGATTGGACGTAGTTATTAGGAGATGACCTAAAATTGTAAAGTTACTTTGAGACAATGCTCCATTGTAAAAAGCGCTATAGAAAGAAATCTGACTTGACTTCTACTCAGAGCTCAGCAGCGCTCGTAGATATAATTTGCTGCCTATTTCTTAGAGCTGTGTTTCTGCTATGCACCAGTATGGAGGTATATGAAAAATGCATACCGTACGGGAAATTAACACCGGTGTACTGTCCAGCCCTACATGACACCTGCAGATTTGGACACGCTGCCAGTCAGTACTTACATTTACAGCATTTAGCAGACGCCCTTATCCAGAGCGACTTACAATTGGTACAATCTTACAATCCAAGCAATTGTGGGTTAAGGGCCTTGCTCAAGGACCAGAAGTGGGATTTGAACCCTGGACCTTTTGGTCCATAGTCAAGTACCTTACCCACTAGGCTACCACAGTGCCACAGTACTTGGCAACTCCTTCACAGAAACTAGTGATTTTCAGTTATGTTTTTTTTCCCCCAATATGTTAAATTCAGCAAATCAATGGAGGTATTACAATAACATGTAGACCTGTTTCCACTTTGAATTTAGAGATTTAGAATGGTCTTCCCAATGGTCAGGGCTAGTGTGTGAACATGTGATTTGATGTAAAGATAACTGTATGCATTCTCAGTGGATATAATGTACAGCTCAGTCGATTTCTGGACGCTGTGCAGAGAACTGGCCAGCCATCATGGTATGGTTCTTCTTTTGAATTAATTTCCAAGTTTACTTTTAATATTATAAAACTGTCTTCCGTTTATCTACGAACCAAGCAGAAATTTCAGAAGTGAACAAAACACACTGTAGCTGTTCTCTTGATTTTGTGCTCGATGTGCCTGACTTGTTAGATTCAAAATTATTTTGCGCCCTCATATTAAAGATGATCTCACTCCATAACTATACCCCAACACCCTGACCGAATGAGCAAGTAGAACCGGATGCTCAGCTTAGTCCAGATGCTTCCCAGTGGTTCCTTTCACACACCGACAACTGGCCATGTGTGACAGAAGGGAGATTAAATGGTGGTAAGATGGGCTGTAATGCAGGTACAAAAACTTGCATGCTCATGCTAACTCCGTAATAGGTTCCAGATAGACAAGCGACCCTGATCAGATTAAGAGGGGTTACTGAGTGTGGGGGTGTTACCTCAGTAATGATTTACCTCATCTATGTTGCCTCATCTAAAGATTTAACAAATTAAAATAAATGGGGTCTAATTAAACCTACATTATGACGAGCATAAATTGGATTTGGCACAGTGGAGTATTATTATGGAAACTTCCCACTTTTCTTTTTATAGGCTCATGAGAAACAGATAAATAAAATAAAAACTACTAAATCCACTTATTTACCACAGTACGTTCCACAAAAACGCACGCAGAAACAACGTTTGAATGATCACCCAGGTCTAGCAAGCTTAATAGCCAATAAACTGATATAAAAACATAAGTATCTGACCTAAGCTCAACACACTGATGCAACTACACATCTGGGTACAACCTAGCCAAGACCTACTGTAAGTGCTCTTTAGCCCAAGACCAGGCACATCTCCTCCATCCCAACAGATCCTGCATGATTTAATGAATTATTGAACACCACATTTGCTGCTCTCAGCTCTTGGCATTTGATCTGGCAGAGCATTTTGTGGTTGAAGCGTA
Organism: Ancistrus triradiatus; assembly: GCA_025084515.1. Classification (NCBI taxonomy): domain Eukaryota; kingdom Metazoa; phylum Chordata; class Actinopteri; order Siluriformes; family Loricariidae; genus Ancistrus; species Ancistrus triradiatus. The sequence continues at coordinate 510,394 of JAJAGP010000146.1, read as the reverse complement.
CACAGGTCTGTGAGCACGAGAATGATGCAACCGACCAAAATAGAAAGAGAAATGTAATGAGCTTAGACGAGGACCCTGTAAACGCACAGTGGAACACAATGACTCATCAGTTAGTCAGGGATTCTTTCAGTTCATGTCATTTCCACAATGCGTGCACCGAGTGCTTGGGCATCTGGAAATCAGGGCTGTACGTGCACATGGCAGCTTAATGACCTTGACTGAATGTAGCATCTGTATAACGCAATAACAGGGCAACCCGAGTTAGCAAATCTTGTTGCCACGGCACAAAAATCACATTTTCCAATATCGGAACAGACATGAAATCATGTAAGGGTAAATATAGAAACTTAAATAGAAAAGCAGCAGGGTTCTGACTCTAGCTGGAGCTGTAACACGAAGGTCGGATGATATGGTTAGAGCCTCACGAAGAGCCCTTTCACCTGTGCCCAACAAATTCTGGGACAGGACCCACCTCTGAGGCGATAGATGCTTACAATGTACAATCTACTGTGGGTCAAGGGTCTTGGTTAAGGGTCCAACAGGGGCAGCTTTGCAGTGCTGGGAACCCTGGATCTTCTGGACAAAATAGAGGCACAGGAACTGCTTTGGAACCAAATTCCAGGCATAATACCACACACTAATCTCCACAATGAACTCTTTACATTAGTTTTGTAAAAAAAATAATTAAATAAAACTACAACCCCAAATCAGAAAATGTTGGGATGGTGTTCCTTACGTTTACTTTGACTTTTATTTAAAAGCAGCAGCCACAAAAGGCTGAGTTTTTGAGGAGCAAAGGTGGTTAGAGGATCTCCAGTTTCTCACTGAATGCATGAGAACATGTTAAACTGGGGTCACAAAAAGAAATTCCGATATTTTCCGGGATTTTTGTCGAGAACGATAATTAGATGATACTTTGGCAGGGTATATCTTGGGTCTAAAGTATTCAAAAGTAGTTTGAATACCCATCTCTCTCAATCACCTGAATTGGCACCGTGTCTTTCGATGTAATCACATGTTACTTTTCTTGACGTAAAGCTTTTTTCCCCAGAATGATTCTGCTAAGGTTTGCTGTGTTTTTCTGCTGGTACCTTGGCTGGTTTAAGCATGTCATGGACAGCTGACCTGAAGTTAGTCATCATATTCATGTTCTGAAAAAAGTTGTCGAGCTGTCCTTACCCAATTTCCTACATAGTTTGCAGATTGCCACCTTGAGCAACGTGTCTTTTTAAAGCCACACCACCTCCATGGGAGTAAGGACGAGCCACATTTGGCATCTAAATCTAAAGACAAAGACTGTGAGGCTGGTGGTGAATGTCTCCTGGCCCAGTTTACCTGGCTACATGACGCAGTGAATACATGACCTTTTAAGGCGTGTTTTTTGAAGAGTGAGTGACATTCTATAACGTCAGCTCACACATTAAAACAACAACTAAGATATTGTAGACAATCTACTGATATCTCACAGCCATAATGACAACACTGGAATTTATTCTCATACATCAGTGACAAATCCATATGCCCCGTCACGGCTTTTAACTACCAAGCTTGTGCTCCATGTGATGCATGAGCTGTTTTGGCACATGCTCTCGAGGAAGGCTGGCTCCCAAACCACATACAACCATATTATTATGACACTGCTCCTGGCACAATCAATGCAATTGTTACCATGTTGACACACTATTTTATAGGTACTGTAATGTTTCATCGATTTGGCACCTTTAAAAATCATGAAAAACAGTAACGCTTCCATCTAAAAGGTGGAAGATCATGCTTAAGATCAAAATTTTCTATACATCACACAGTCTTGCACACAAGTCTGGGCAATGCTGTTGCAAATTATGCTTTGTTTGTATAAAAAGACCTTAACAACCTCTGCAGGGAACAAACAAATGACTTCAGTTGGTAGCACTCGATTCCAGAACGCCTCTGGCTTTTTCATGCGTAGAGTTCCATACATCAGACGTTCGCTTTTCTGATGGAGATCATGGCTAAGCTTTACTTCTGATGACACCTGCATGCAGGTCATGTTAGTGCAATAAATGTGGCATACTGGACTGCTGCAACATTAGTCAAACTGCAGGGCCATTACAGTGGGGTAAGGTTTTGTTTTGCATACCTGACCAGACTATGAGCAAGGGGTGGTCCTCCAAAGCCTGAGCTGAACAGTTACAGAAACTTGAGATTCTTAATGACTTTCCAGCCAACGGAAATTGCAATCTCAAGATTTGCACGACAGCACGTTATCTTTATTTTCAGATCCTGTGTTGGCTGATTAGGGGAGTGCATGGGAGTTGAGCAGAACCACAACATCCTGAGAGGCTCTGGGTCTGAGAATTTAAGCTCTTGAATGGTGTACATTAGACTTAGATTAAAGCCCAACATATCAATCAACCTTAAAAAAAAGGTGTCATCTGGAAAGATGCTCAAATGTTTGAGAATTTCACTTGCATTTCATAAACAGTAATGGTGCATTAAAATGCATTAATCTTCAGTTTGCTTCCCGCAGAGATCAAGTTCTCATTTTTATATTTACATGGTCAATAATGCATGTAATCTGATGAGGTTGTAATTTGCCTGTTGCAGAAGACTATCTGCTTAGAGCTACACATTTTCAAACAAGGATTACACAAAATGTCATAACAGTGCAGCAGCAATAAATGTATTTAATTATTCAGTTACGCAATCCGCTAAACTGCTCTTCAGCGTGGGCTTGTTAAGAGCATCACTAAGCCTTAAGCAGTTTAACCAAACAATGCAGACAGTTTAAAACATTATTTTTTAAGTTCCGATTCCCCTGTCACAGTATACATCACAAACTAGTTTAACAGAAAAGTGAAACTGAACCCCATATTAAATGTGTACTTACTCTAGTGCTCACATGGTTCTGCAGCAATTCCAAACCCCAGGACAATGTTGGCCTGGTTTCGAGTCCCAGCAGTGCCGGGTCGGGCATAACAGCCTTGATTGCCCGCATCTGAGGTAGGGGAAGCCAGGTACAATGAAGCCTGTGCTATGGACTGGTTCCCCATGGAGCTGCACACAGCTGTGTATGCAGCTGACCAGGATAAGCAAAAATAAAAAAGCTAATAACAAAGGTGGCCAAAATGACAAATTGTGCAGCAACGAGAAACTCACCAGCCACTTTATTAGTTACTACTACTGGATTGGATCATCTTCTGTCTTCAGAACAGCTTCAAGTCTTCGTTGCATAGATCCAACAAGGTCCTGGAGACATTCCTCAGAGATTTTGGTCCATACTGACATGATTCCATTGCTGCATGATGTGAATGTCCTGTTCCACCACATCTCAAAGGTGCCCTATTGGATTGAGATCTGGTGACTGTGGAGGCCGTTTGAGTACACTGTCATGGTCGAATCCAGTTTGACATTTGAGCTTGTGACATGGCGTGTTATCCTGCCGAAAGTAGACATCTGAAGATACACTGTGGTCATAAATGACTGGACATGGTAAGCAACAATACTCAAGTAGGCTGTAGTGTTTAAAGAATGCTCAGCTGGTGTTAAGGGGCACAAATTGTGCCAAGAAAGTATCCCCACACTATGGCACCACCACCAGCAGCCTGAACTGTTGATACAAAGAAGAATGGATGACCTTCATGCCAAATTCTGACACACACAGTGCGGTCTTCTGCTGCAGTAGCCCATCTGCCTCATGGTTCAATGTGTTGTGTGTTCACTGATGATCTTCTGCATACATTGGTTGTAACGATCGGTTATTAAAGTTACTGTTGGCTTTGTATCAGCTCGAACCAGTCTGGTTGTTCTCCTCTGACCTCCAGTATCAAAGCACTTTCGCCCAGAGAACTGCCCTCACTTTTTTTTGAACCATTCTCTATAAACCCTAGAGACAGCTGTCTGAAAATCCCAGTAGATCATCAGTTTCTGAAATATTCAGACCAGCCCATCTAAGACCAACAACCATGTTATGTTCAAAGTCACATAAAACATTTCTTTCTCATTCTGATCCTCACGTTGAACTTCAGCAGGTCCTATTGACCAGGTCTACATGCAGAGTTGCCGCCATGTGATTGAGAACCAGTTGAACAGGTGTACCTAATAAAGGCAGCAGTGAGTGTATGTATCATGGGGCACTCAAGTAGTGAAGTGGTCTAATATGCTAGCCCATCACTGCTGTACCTTCCAGCCTGTCAGGTGTCACACACAAAAGTGAGGCTTGCCAGGTGAACCTCCCTGCAGATACAGACCACTACCCAGCTCTGCTGGATCCTCAGAACACTGTATTGTGCTGATATCTTGCAGCACAAGTCTATCACGTTCACAAGCGCAACAGAGCAAACTGCTTCTCATGTCGCTACACCTCCTCACTTTCTGCCCTGGATTCCCCCTGTAAACTCTTCTGTTTACAACAGATAAACACAGCCTGTCATGATAAACACAGAGCAACCCACGTCCTTCCAACTTGCTCACAGGACGCTGAAAAAGACACTCCCATGTGACATTTACAGCCTTTAGCAGACGCCCTTATTCAGACAGGGTTACAGCTGAGCAGAACAAGTCAAGGTCAAGAGCCTAACAGAGGCACAAGGGATCTGGGATTTGAACTTACAGCTTTCTGATTAGTAGGTTAGCGCCAGAGCCAAACAGCAACACACTGTGCAAACATTGCTATGACTAAACCCAGGAAAGCTCATGCAAAATATTTCTATATGGTGTCTTTTAGGGTTCATTTACTCTGTATTCCTCTTTTCAACAAGTCAAGAAACAAACCTGTTTGGACCTTTGAGCACACCAGCAACAATAGATCAAGCGCAAAGCAGCCAAACGGTCCTTCTTAAAAATGCATTCAACCATAATGAGCGCAAACAGTCTGTGTTGGGAAAGCCGCCAGCATTAATGATAGTAATTCTCGAATGGGTTTTAAATTCTGAAGTTTAACCAGCTACAATTGTGGGAAAGCATAGCCATGCAGTTCCTAGGTCTGTGTGAGATGAAAACACTGGCTGGTTTCATGGAAAAAAACATGTGGCACTGATACTCCAGACAGAGCATTGTAAACTTCACCGATACCCAAATATCTGAGCTGCAAGCCTTGGTTAAAGCTGAAATATCCCAAGTGACTTACATCATATTCTGAACGCCTGAAAAGCAATCTCCAGGTTTATTTGAAAATCTTCACAGGCTGCTCTCTTGCTTGCCGTCCTGCGAGACTGGACCAGGGGTGCTCATCTGGGGACCTGGAAAGGCTTTACACTGCTTTATTCTCCGGTCGGTGCCTTTCCTGGCAGGAAACAAGACTGTGCTCGCACATGGTCGTGTAAAAAAGAAAACAGAAAGAAGACAATGTGGGTCTGAATCACTTCTAGTCTCCAGGATGCAGAGCTTTGTTATAGATGGAGCCATGTCAAACAAAGGATATAAAAGCAGGAGTTTAAAATGTCCTTGGGTCCAAGTGCGATTTGGAGGGAACTATTGTGTAGGAGCACAATTCACTATTTGGGATCAAGGTTGCTTCCCAAATAGGCTCTCGTTCCATTACAGGTCCGCGTTTGAACCAGAGCTCAGCCAAGTTTGGTCAATATAATTTTATATAGAAAAAAAACTCATACGTTTTGCCTAAAACAAAGCAATTCATTCAAACTAAAAACATAAAATCGTTAAGAACCATGACCGCGCTTCTAGAGTCCTACCAGGACCACGCTGCTTTATGGATGACGCAAAAAACAAAGTTGGAAACAACATATCCGTCCTTTAAACGCCAAGCGCGTGCCAACGACTCCGAGCTATTTGATCCACATTATCCCGGATTTAATCTGGTAAAGAGGGCTTAAACATGAATTTAAAGACTATTGCGGACAAAAGTGGGGACTTACCCGATGAATTGAAGTGCAGGCGCGGGTTTTTATGAGACAAATGGAGGAGGGAGGCAGCTGCATGTCCTTCAGACTGCGGTGTTTAAGCTCCTTATGCGCTCGCGCCTCTCTGCCTCTCTCTCCCTCCCTCATTATAATCAGTTGCAGTGCTCGACCTCACCACAGGAGGCTGTAGCCATTACAATTCATTTCGTTCATTTTCATGCACTCTTAACCCAGGACCACAGGGAGTCGGGGCCTAGCCGGTAGCACAGGGTGCAGGCCAGGAACTAACCCTAGACACAGCGCCAATCCATCCCAGGGCACACATATTCACACTGGGACACTTTAGAGATACCACATGGAGGAGGAACAAGGAGTACCAGGATGTGACCCACACAGACTGAAGCACACCATACAAACTCTACACTTGCAGAGTCAGGAACAGGAACCAACAAACTTTGGAGCTGTTACACGATGGTGGTAACCACTGCAGCGCTGTAACTTTCCCTGACATCAGTTCACATTGGTGTTAGGAATTATGTTCAATTAAAGTCGTTTCAAAGGTGAACCCCATGTTAAACTGAAACAGCAAGTTGTTCTGTGTGGCAAATGACTTTGCTGACTGAAACAACAAATGAAAGCCACTATCATCCCATCAATGATGTTCCTGGTTTTCTACCCAAAATGACCACCAGGGATGTCATTAGGGAAGTTGGTGGGAATACATTAGCTTTCATACATTAGCTGTATGCTTTCAGTAGCTTTGATTTAAAAGTATCCAACCCTCCCAGAGCTCTGTCTAGATTCTACTCTGTCTGACAAATTGCTTGTATAGTGAGCAACCTTTCAGACTGGAAGAACAAAAGAACAGTCCCGTCAGTTTTCCTAATTACGTCACTAGTGGTCCTACTAGGGCAGACGGCTGCAGCCAAAAGAGCATACCAAATACTACTGCCAGAGGTAGAAATAAAGAGAGACTTGTGGTAAATATTCTCTGAGATTTATTGAAAGGATGAATGTACATTTAAGTTAGAGTTAAATTCATAATCTGAAGTTTACATTTGTGTAGATCAGTCTTCTGCTTTGGAATCTGACATTGCACATTGTCTGTATGGTGGGAGACCTTTTATACTGAAAAAGCTACTGTCATTCCATCTCATTTTGCTAATGACATCGTTAGTGGTCAATAGGGGTAGAAAAGGACTGAAAGCTAAAAGCGTACTATATACCAGACATATGCGCATTCTCTGTTTACAAAATATTTCTTTTGCACCCAATGTCTGTGCTGTTAGTTACATTCTTGACTAGAAGAGCAAAATAAATAATCTACTCTAAGTATCTCAAAAGGTGAAGACTATCGTGGATAGGATACTTATAGAATACGTCTAGTGTATATACAGATATTGTCTGCTGAACAATCATCCGATCAACACTGTACACTTTAATGAGTTTTTAAGTCTTAAAAATTATAATAAATTATAATAGGAAATAAAAGTCTATCTTATAACTCCAAAAGTTGAAGCTTTAAACAACGGAGCAGGACATTTAGCATGGGAGCTGAGCTTAAATCCACTTTGTGATTTTGTGAATTTCAATGCAATAATCAATATGTATGTACTGATGTTCTTTTTTGAAATACACACATACAACCCCAAATCAGAAAAAGTTTGGGACGGTATGGAAAATGAAAAGACAATGCAGTGTTCCTTACATTTACATCAACTTTAATTTCATTTCAGACAGTTTGAATCCAAGATGTTTCATGTTTTGTCTGTTCAACGTCATTTATTTTGTTAATAAACATCCATTCCAGCAATTTAGTCCTGCAACATATTCCAAAAAAAGGTGGGACGGGCCAATTTAGGGCAAGTAATGAAAAAAAAAGGTGTAAAGGGCAAAAACACAAACCTAAAACCGTCAGATGGCACTGCATCAAGAACCATCATTCATCAGTAGCTGATAGAACCACACAGGGAAGGGATTACTTTATCAAACCTTTATCAAGCACCACAATACAGAGTTACATTCACAAATGCCACTTAAAACTTTACTGTGCAAAAAAGAAGCCTTATGTTAACAATGTCCAGAAGTGGCATCGACCTCTCTGGGCTCGAAGGCATCTGGAATGAACCACCACACAGAGGAAACATGTATTGTGCTCAGACCAATCGATATTCCAGATCTTTTTTGGATGAAATGCAGGCTGGAACCAAATACAGAAAGGACAATCCATACTATTATCAGTGTCCTTGGTAAAGGTTATTTACACTTCTGAGGTGGCAGTATTAATGCAACGTAAATTATGATTTTAGAGCTACATAAGCTGCCTTCAAGATGACATCTTCTCCAGGGACGTGCATGCATTTATCATCAAGACAACGCAAAAAATCCAAACCAGAAAAAGCTAGGACTGACATATGTAAATCCCTTCTTGTCTTTCTTTGAGGAACTTTGTTTTTAAACATTTCAATCATTTTCTTACACATCTGCTGACCACTGGAGATCCTCGGCCCATCTTTACTCCTCAAAGACTCAGCCTTTCATGGATACTGCTTTTGTACCAAATCATGATTATAATCACTTGTAGACATCACCTGTTTGGAACCCCATCAAAAATGTTGTTTGTTTTAACCTAATTACTAGCCCTAAATTGCGCCTGTTACAAGTTTTTTGGAATGTTCTGCAGGCCTGAAATGCAGGAATAACAAATAACAAATAAAACAAAGTTGATCAGACAACGCATTAAATGTCCTGGGTTCATACTGTCTGCAATGATATAAAAGGCAAAGTACATGTAAGGAGCACGGTGGTTTTTTTTTTTTATATTGGCATTTTCCATACCGTCGCAACTTCTAACTTGGGGTTGTAGACTGGGCACAAGCCCTTTGCGAGATATCATACTGTGCACTCACTCACACACCTGGGGGCAATTTAGAGTAGTCGCAGAGCAGCATGTTTTTGGTAGCTCTGAGAAAACCAAAAGAAACTCACACAGACATGACGACAACTTGGCAAACTCCACTGAAACAGTAACCATGAAATTAGGTCACTGAAGATGTAAGGCACCAGACTGCCCTACCCTCCTATTGTAAACCGCATTGCCTAATTTAGTACTGCAGCACATAAAATCAGACAAATTTATTGTATTTATACACGTGTGAATAAGTGCATGATCAATTGTTTTGGAGGCGCCATAAACTGTAGAGACAGAAATTGTAGAAGAAATTTATTGCAGACAACCTCACAAAGGACAGAACAGCATAATAAACAAACAACGACAACAATAATAAGTTTAGCTGAAAGCGGAATGCCAAACATGCAAATAAGAGTGAAAGGATAAATCTAGGTCAGCCTATTGTCCAAGCAGCCCTTGTCACAGTTCATCAGGTTTCAACCAGCTGAATTGGCTGAACCATCAGCCTCAAGTTGGATCGTATATTCTTTCTCAGTTCTCAGAAAGCTCTCTTTGATGCTGGGAGGCAGAGATTTTAGAAGCCCCTCCTCTGCCAAAAGTCCAAAAGGTTTGAGGTTCTGGCATTCGGCTACTTCAGGAGGTAAACTTTCCAGCTGGTTCCCTCTCAGGTCTAACAAATTAAGGTATGTCAATTCACTGATCAGTGCTGGAACTGTGCTCAGGTAGTTATGGTCCAGAATCAGATGCTCAAGGGTCTTGCATTTGAAAAGTCCATTTGGAAGAACACCAATCTGTTAGGAACAAATTGAAAGAAGAAACGCGCTCACAGAAAGGTACTAAACCTGAAGGTACCCAACACTGGTTTCTTACATTTAACATTAGATATGTATGGTTACCTGAAAAAGTAAATGCAGTGCAAAGTCATTGAACCATTTAAGGACCAACTTGATGCAAATAATAATATTAACAGGGCTCAGGGGGTGCAGTGGTCTAACATGTTAGCCTACCACCACAATGACCTGGGTTTGAGGGGGGGGCACTGCAGAAAGGTTTGAGACCCGTGGCTATAGACTGTTGGCTACCCCAAACTCTCTAATAATAACAAATAGTATGTATTACTTACTTTGTTGTAAGAGAGATTTAAGACCTGCAGCCTCTTCAGGTTTTGAATTTCATCGGGGATAGCAGATAACTTGTTATGGCTCACGTCCAGATGGTACAGTCTACTGCACAGGAAAAGTTGCGAAGGTAAACTGCTGATGCAGTTGTGACTTAGGTGAAGCTGCTGAATGGCGATGCAGCTGTAGATGTTACTATAATCAAGACTGGAGGCAAAAAGACCTGGGAGATGCTCATAACTGATGAGTCCATCGACTGTTTTGAGGCTGTTCCCTTTGAGGTCAATTTTCTGTAGATTCCTCAGACTGAACATTGAGATTGGAATCCTTCGCAAGCCACAGTTCACAAGTTCCAGGCAGGTCAGGTGCGACATGACGTTCAGATCTTGGGGTGCGATGAGGGGGGTTCCTTCATTGTCCACTAGAAGCTTCTCAAGGAAAGGCAATGAAGCTGTGATCGCTTTAGGCAAGGAACTGATTGTGAACTTGATACAAAGAACCCTCAACTCCTTGAGATTTAGGACACCATTGACAAATGTCTCCTTTTCCTCTGTCAAAAGATCTCCGTCTATGTACAGCTCATTTAAGTTCCTCAGATCTGTGATCCACTGTGGGATTTTGCACGTGTCTGTAAATGTCAGTCTCAGGATCCTTAGCTTCTCAGATAGAAACTCCAGGGCTTTGTCTTCCACTGTCACAGGAGACCGGTCCAGCCAAACCTCTTTGAGATTAGAAAGCTGCCATATTTTCTTTGAGAACTTGGGCTCTGTGATGGATTGCAGTTTTAAGACTTCTAGCTCTTTTAACTCAAAAACAGCATCTGGAATGCCACTGAGCAGCATGAGGTGGAGCTCCACCTGCTCCTGAGGATTGCTTTCCACTATCTTTGTTAGTTTCTCCAGAGGCCAAACGTTATTTAGATATATCTGCCGCAATTTTTTTTCACTGACCTCTGACAGGAATACGGCAAAATGCTTGACCAGCAATGGATTGCTCTGATCCAGGAGGTGAAGGATAAAAGCAAAGTCATTTTTGGCACTGGGAATGTCACTGTAGAGGTCTCCGTCCTGTACCACATCAAAGGAATATTGTTTAAGTGAATTTTTGACCATCCACAAGAAGCCATAGGAGCAAGTCAAAAAATACGCTACCACCAGCGCCGTGTAGAGCAGTGAGAGGAACCAGAAAATGGTGGCTAACGGGAAGATACAGTGAAAAGTTTGAAATGGAATGACCACATGAAAATCCACCTTGCAGTCTACATCAAATAACATCCGTCTGGACATATAAGGCAGATAAGCCAGCATGAAAGACAAAAGGACCATTTTGGCAATGATCTGCACCATGTAAATGTGATAGATGATGGCTTTTTGATCCACATGCCCCTTCAGCTTTTTGACCTTCTCAAAAAGAGCTTTGGCCTGCTCACCTTCCTTTTTGTCCAGAACATTAAGGAGGTCCACACCCAAAGGCTTGCTCCCATTCATCATGGTAGGTGCCTTAGTTTCGGGATGTCTTGAGGTCATTGAATTCTTAGCGTCTCCTTGCTCTGCAACAGTTTCTGAAAGGGCTCGGGTAGTCCAAGGCGAGTCACAACACTTCCGGAGGATGGAGATAAACTGACCAAGCCTAGAACTTGTGCTTGGATATCTGAGCCAGAAGTTGCTTAATATCACCAAAACTAAGGTTTGTAGCATCATTATGTAAGGGAAGAATCTCACAAACCAATGCAGGTAGAGTTGAGAGCATAAGGCATCGACGTAGCTGTACTGCTGCAGGTCGAGCTTGTAGATCCCAAAATCTTTGTCCAGGTAGCCGGAGCGTGATTCTGAGGCACCATTTACAAACATGCCATCATGGAAAGTGCTTCCACATAGATTTTCCGAAGTCATCTGACATGGAACGCAAATAATGTTACGTGCTGTGATCTGAAAGGTCCCTCCAAGTGTGGCAATTATGAACATCATAACAGAAAAATAATGGGAAAAAACATCCCACCAAGGCTGGAGAGCTCTGTACAAAGAATGACCACTGACAAAACTCCTCAAGTCCCCTTCTGAAATCATTGCAGAAACCTAAATAAGAAATCAGCATCATAATATTTATTAGCAGAAGGATGATACTGTTAAACTACTTTATTTACCTTATTGATTTTACCTTAATGGCACCCAAATTTTTGGAATAATGACACATTTTCCATCCAGTTTCCTCATTTTGGATGTAAACACTCCAGGTGCCAATTCTCCCTCATTCATTATTAAGTTTCTTTGGAACTGTTGCTTATGTACTTGCCTGGGTGCCAAATACCAGTCACTAAGCCTGGAGGACGTATTACAAAAGAGACAATTAAACTAAACAGAATTTCTGTCTTCAAATATTGATGTTAAATGTGAATTAGCAATGACACTTTCATTTACATAACAATGACGATTATATGCGGGTTCCATGAAACTGGGTTTTTAAATGGCTGACTACCTAGCAAGTGCTCATAAGCACAAATATCTGATCAGCCAATCATATAGTAGGAACTCAATGCATTTATGCATGAAGACATGGTCAAAACAACCTGCTGAAGTTTAAACCGAGCATCAAAAATGCCTTGTTGATACCAGAAGTTAGAGGAGAATGACCAGACTGGTTTGAGCTTATAGAAAGGCAACAGTAACTCGAATAACCACTCGTTACAACCGAGGTATGCAGATGAGCATCTCTGAACGCACAACAAGAACCTTGAGACAGATGAGATACAGATGTAGAAGCCACTCCTATCAGCTAAGAACAGGCAAATGAAACTACAGCTCACACAGACTCACCAAAACTGGACAACAGAAGATTGGAAAAACATAGTCTAGCCTGGCGAGTCTTGATTTCTGCTGCAACATTTGGATGACAAGGTCTCAATTTGGCATAAACAACATGAAATCATGGATCCATCCTGCCTTTTATCAACGGTTTGGGCAGCTGCTGGTGATTCAGTGCACAGGGATTCAGACAACAGCTCTTTGTCAGAGAAGATCTCTGCTATTATTATCATGTTTTTCTTTAGCATTTACATATACAGCACTATATTCTCAGTGCAAATAAGTGTCTATGGGTCCTAAAAGGGTTAGTTTATACTGTAAGAGCCAACCGACAGCAAAACAGGAACTGAATGCTCCAGAACACTCCAGACTGCAGTTACAGTGGTGCTTGAAAGTTTGTGAACCCTTGAGAATTTTCTACATTTCTGCATACATATGACCTAAAACATCAGATTTTCACACAAGTTCTAAAAGTAGATAAAGAGAACCCAGTTAAACAAATGAGACAAAAATATTATACTTGGTCATTTATTTATTGAGGAAAATGATCCAATATTATATATTAGTGAGTGGCAAAAGTATGTGAACCTTTGCTTTCAGTATCTGGTGTGACCCCCCTGTGCAGCAATAACTGCCAACTAAATGTTTCCTGTAAGCTGTTGATCAGTCCTGCACACCGGCTTGGAGGAATTTTAGCCCATTCCTTCTGTACAGAACAGCTTCAACTCTGGGATGTTGGTGGGTTTTCCTCACATTAGCTGCTCACTTCAGGTCCTTCCACAACATTTCCATTGGATTACGATCAGGACTTTGACTTGGCCATTCCAAAACATGAACTTTATTCTTCTTTAACCATTCTTTGGTAGAACAGCTTGTGTGCTTAGGGTCGTTGTCTTGCTGCATGACCCACCTTCTCTTGAGATTCAGTTCATGGACAGATGTCGTGACATTTTCCTTTAGAATTCGCTGATATCATTCAGAATTCATTGTTCCATCAATGATGGCAAGCCATCCTGGCCCAGATGCAACAGAACAGGCCCAAATCATGATACTACCACCACCATGGTTCACAGATGGGATAAGGTTCTTATGCTGGAATACAGCATTTTCCTTTCTCCAAACATAATTAGTTTCTTTTCAACCAAAAACTTCTATTTTTATCTCATCCGTCCACAAAACATTCTTCCAGTAGCCTTCTGGCTTGTCCACGTGATCTTTAGCAAACTGCAGACGAGCAGCAATGTTCTTTTTGGAGAACAGTGGCTTTCCCCCTGCAGTCCTGCCATGCACACCATTGTTGTTCAGTGTTCTTCTGATGGTGGACTCATGAACATTAACATTAGCCAATGCGAGGGAGGCCTTCAGTTTCTTAGAAGTTACCCTGGGCTCCTTTGTGACCTCGCCAACTATTACAGGCCTTGCTCTTGTGGTCTTTGTTAGTCGACCACTCCTGGGGAGGGCAACAGTGGTCTTGAATTTTCTCCATTTGTACACAATCTGTCTCACTGTGGATTGGTGGAGTCCAAACTCTTTAGAGATGGTTTTGTAACCTTTTCCAGCCTGATGAGCATCAACAACTCTTTTTCTGAGGCCCTCAGAAATCTCATTTGCTCGTGCCATGATACACTTCCACAAACATGTGTTCTGAAGAGCAGACTTTCATAGATCCCTCTTCCTTAAATAAAACAGGGTGCCCACTCACACCTGACTCTAATTTCACCTTCAAATGAACTGCTAATCCTAGAGATTCACATACTTTTGCCACTCACTAATATGTAATATTGGATCATTTTCCTCTTTAAATAAATGATCAAGTATAATATTATTGTCTCATTTGTTTAAGTGGGTTCTCTTCATCTACTTTTAGGACTTGTGTGAAAATCCAATGGTGTTTTAGGTCATATTTATGCAGAAAATTCTAAGGGGTTCACAAACTTTCAAGTGTATATACAAACCAATGCCGAAAGCTAAACATCTGCAGTTAATGTTCTTACATACGACTGTAGGTATTGTGTGAAAGGGATAAGCAATCAGCAAGGATACATTTATTCTACTTTACAATTTATTAATTGTATAATTGGCAGAGATATTTTTAACAGCCTGCCAAAATTGCGCTTTGTGGCCTCCTCTCGATAGAAAGCAATTTTTCACCATTCAGCGCTGACTGAAGGGCAATTAAAAATTAAGCACCACAGAGAAAAACTAAAATTCGAGGCATTAAGGATTCCTTTTAATTTGGATAAGTAGACCCCAAACGCCAGTGCAGCTGGGATATCCATGAGAACCTTTCAGTCAGGATTCATCTGTATTACAGCCATTAATAAATCAGTGGTGTAATGAACACCCACATTACATAAAAGCAGGGCTCTTTAACTTAGTAATAGCCTTAAACAGGGCGAGACATTTTAAATGATTTGTGAAGTGTAAAATTATCGAATGACGGAACTCCAAGTGCAAAGATTTGAGGGCTGAGAATGGAAAGCAATACTAATAAGCACTAAGTTATAAGCATTCCTGAGAGATTTTGGTCCATATTGACATGACACCATTGCTGCAGATTTGTCAGCTGCACACACATGATGTGAATCTGCCATTCCACCACAACCCAAAGGAGATCCAGGGACAGTGGAGGCCATTTGAGTACAGTGAACTCATTGGCATGGTCAAGAAACCAGTTTAAGATGATTTGAGCTTTGTGACATGGTGTGTTATCCTGCTGGTTATCCTGCCAACAGAAGATGATATGCTGTGGCCATAAAGGCAAAAAGGGATGCACATGGTCACCAACAATACTCAGGTAGTCTGTGGGATTTAAATGATGCTCAGTTGGTATCCATCACACAATTACACCACCAGCAGCAACCTGAACTGTTGATACAAGGCAGGATGGATCCTGGATTTTATGTTGCTTACACCAAATTATGAACCTACCATTTGAAAGTTTGAAATCGAGACTCATAAGACCAGACAACGTTATTCCAGTCTTTTATTGTCCAATTTTGGTAAGCCTGTGCGAATAGTAGCCTACGCTTCCTGTTCTTAGCTGACAGGGATGACATTCAATGTCGTCTTCTGTTGCTGTAGCATATCTGCTTCAAGGTTTGGCGTGTTGTGCATTCACAAATGTTCTTCTGCATACCTCGGTTGAAGCGAGTCCTTATTTGAGTCAGTGTTGTCTTCCTATCAGCTCGAACCAGTCTGGTCATTCTCCTCTGACCTCTGGCATCAACAACTCATTTTTGCCCAAAGATCTGCCCTCACTGGATAATTTCTCTTTTTTGGGCCACACTCCATAACCCTAGAGATGGTGCTGTATGTGAAAATCCCAGAAGATCCGCAGTTTTTGAAATACTCAGACCAGCCATACCGCATTCAAAGCCACATAAACACCTTTGAACTTCAGTAGGCCATCTTGACCATGACTGCATACCTAAATGCATCGAGTTCGATTCATTTGATGGTTTCCATAGCTGTGATCTGAAAGCTTGTTTGAGAAGTGAAAGAAAGGCCTGTATCAGAAGGTTGAGTTCTGTGGACGTATAATTATACAGGGCGGATGGAAGAAGTGCTGCAGTGCAATTTGGTGTTCTTCCTGTTATAAAGTGCCTAATTTGGTTTGTTAGCTTCTTATCGCACATGCTGAAAGAGCTGAAACGCTTAAGAGCAAACATTAACAGCGACACAAATGAACTGGGAAATGTATCTATGAAACAATTCATAGATAAATTATGTGATTTAAGGACAGGCTATTTTGTGCATTTCATATTTTCCATGTTTATATTCCTGGTTTATATAAGGTTGCAGGGGCTGTGGCACCTACTACAGAAAACACTGGGCCCTGGACTGAATGGCTGAGTTGTCACTGTTGCCCAGACTGGCCTTCCTCCCTCTGACACTGCCAGTCCTGTCTGCATGTAATGACCGACCCAGCCACCAACCCTCTGTCTATTAATTATAATAGCCAACCAACCAGTGGGAAGCATCCCTTAGTTCTGCAACAGCGACCCCTACCCAGCCCAGCCACCTTGGCCTTAAGCGAGAAAAATCCTCACACCCTGTAGGGACAAACACTCAAAAAGCAACTCAAACTCTTGCCAACAATGAGAAACAAACCTGGGTGGTTTAACACTGCAAACAAGTGCTCTACCCATAAGCCTCTCTGTTTTGTATCCCACTAGGGAGGTGAGGTTCAAGTTGTGGGGTGTGTGGTGTTTCCTAGCTTTAGGTCAAGGCTTCCCTGTTCCAACTGGACAAAACAAGATCTTAGTTCCATCAAATTAAAGGTTCCAGTTCTGTTCATGTTTCCTTAGGGCAGGCACCTTCATAACCCCAAAAGGAGGACATCGAATCTGGGGTATGATACTACAAGACACAGAATGAAAACCAAAAACTATATTTTAGAGTTGAAGAAAATAAGTAGGCTTCTATGACCTGAATTATTGTTTTTCTCACCAAACTTGCCTTCTTGCGATATTTAAGTTCTTCAAGGCCTCCAAAAGTTTGCTATTGACCAGGAATTTGAGTGCTGACCACTCGGAATTGTACGTTGTTTTTCTTTTCGGCATTTTCACAGCGTCACTGAGGAAGATATGAGCTTATTTGACTAATTTGCGAGGGAACAGAGAACTAGCAGCTCACAAAAATCAACCTAAACCCAGACGTCTGGCCACCCTATGTTTCATCGGTTCCTAAGTTCTACCTCACCAAGACCTTTCAAGTCTCAATAGTTTTTTGGGACATAGGGTTTGGGTGTGGAGGGTTTGAGCAGTCCAGAAATGTAACATGAATAACAAGATTGGTATAATAGAAACATATCTTAATAGAAATACAGTGGAACCTCAGAATTCAAACTCAATTGGCTCTGCAAGGCCGGTTCGAATTCAGATTTGGTTGAAGTTGGATTTCAGTTAGTTTCAGATGCACTTTGAGACGGGATCATACGCATGCAGGTTATACTGAGGTTCTAAGTCATATTTTTTCAAAATTGAATGGACTTTTTGAGGTCTGAATTGGTCGAATAAAGAAGACTACGAGGTTCCACTCTAACAGGACAGACTCTACAAATTTCATGTGAATAATGGGATTGACTCTCAATAGGAATGTCAAATATAGATAACTTCATACACATTGCTCGCTTTATATTAACCCCTAAATCCCAGCACCAAATAACTTTAATTTTTAAATCAATCGATTACTAAAAAGCGATTACCTGTTCGAATTTACCAATCTGGCATCCAGGATAAGCTTCCACACAGAGCTAACTGACAGCAAGCTAAACTAACGTTAGCTGCTCAAGGAAAGCATGTGTGTTTTATCTATAAAAGTCTAAAACGATTATATTTAATAAAGTATATGTATATACAAAGAATATAAATCATTATACCGTACATAAATCCGTACAATAAACGATTTTGTGCTTATGCTAGCAGCACACGGGTATTTATGCAGAGTTCGTCAGCAACCTCAATTATTGTAAAAATAAGTTCTTGAGACTTTTCATTACTAAAATTGGCAAAAGATGTGGCGTGTGTTTACCTCGAATAACGTTTTTAATAGAAAGAACGTACACTAAAGACATAATCCAAATTAATTAGTACATTACTACCATGTTACATCATCTCAATTAAGGTACTATTGCCTCTAAGCTTTTGTTAGCGATCAATTAAAAAACACATTATGATCAATCAAATGAGTCAAATGGTCAAGTTAGAAACACATTAATTTGAAAGGCATCATTTCAAACCCACTCTGTTCCCGTAATTAGTCGTTTAGACTTAATAATAACTCTTTAGTGTAACTATAAAAACTAAACAAAGTAGAATGTATTAGACGCCATACACTGTGGCGTATAATTCCTATGTTCACCACAAGAGGGAGACATTCTCATTCGCTTCAAAAATTGAATAAACGCTTATCATAAACGTACGTACTAAATAAAATGTGGTACATTCAGCCACTGGCACCACTGACAAAAGTATAAAAAGGATAAAAACTGAATTGTTTTATGCATAATTAACTTACTCTTACATTTAACACAGTGTGAAACTTCCCTTTGCCAATACAAGAGCACCGAATCTCTATTAGAACTAAATTAGATTAGAGACAGGCAGCAAGAAACCTGAGACTCTCCTCAGTCAGAACCTCTCCAGATTCTCCAGGGGGGAAAAGCTACCATCTACATATAAACGAACTGTAATACATGAAGAAATGTTTACCGTCCTACCCCACATCCTTACTGTGTGTAGACCACAGACATGCCCTTTTCCCATCTATGCCACCTGCTTATCCTGGTCTGAATTATAAGGTATGTCCAGAGCATGTACCCTGAATGGGACACCAGTCCATCACAGGGTTGGTCACTGTTGCAATGCTTTGAGATGATCCCCCTGCCCTGCTTCCCACTCCTCAGACGTGGCCAATTGTCCTGCATGACGCACAACCCAGCTAGAAGGCACCACCGAGAATTAAACCAGGGTCACCGATGTGGTGGGATAGTGATTTCCGAATGCCATTTTGTGTGGTTTCTTAAATATTGTTTTAGGAGTGGATATGGATGCTATCAGGAGCTTTACCTAATGAGGTTAACACACTTAGCGCTGTTACCTGACAGCTCCAGAGACCTGGCTTTCTAGTTCTGTGTGGAGTATGCATGTTCTTCCCATGTCAGTGTGGGATTCTAGAGGTCATCTGGCTTCATCTCACATTTCAAAGACATGTTAAATAAATTGATTTCTCTAGGGTGTTCCAATGTGATGTACTGGTGCCTTGTCCATGGTTGGTTCCTGTCATGAGCCCTGGGCTGAAGGTAGGTTCCTGCGAACCTGAATTGGATTAAGTGGGTATGGAAAAAGAAAGTGTACTACTCCCCATGTATAAATGACTGAGGGAATTTGACATTCATGTCTTCCTTGCATTTACAATAATTATGAAATTTTTCAAAACAACAGTTTTGTCATGACCAAGGGTGACCCTATTTCTGAATATTTCTATAGGTGGGTGTAATTCAGCTTGTGTTACACACCACTGCAGTAGCTCTACATTATGAGCAACATTTCGTTAGCTCAGCACTGTAACTTGAACGCTGTCCTCACCAGCCCTTTAATAAGGATGATGTCAGAGCGAAGCACCATGGTCACCACACCTGGACATTCAGATACCCGGACTGAATCTCAAATATCCTTCGATCAGACGTAGAGTGCACTAGGAAGGGTGTAAAAACCAAAGCTATTTTACTTCTGGAGATTTCACACTTCCTCTCCATTTCACTGTACCAAACTGCAATTCCCCAGATAAGCGATAGAGGGCGAGCAAGAAACAGTGAATGAGTGTGTGTAAATGAAGATAAAATGAGACAAGTGTCTGTGGCTGAGAGTGAGGAGCCTGGGATCAGTTATGGAAGAATCATGGATCGTCACCCAGTCCTGTGATGGTCTGGTGTTCCAGCATGGAAAGGTCTGTTCCCTTTATTTTCTGGGGATGGGCTCTGGAGACCCTGCAATCCTGGTGAGGAAAACGTGACTTTAAAAATAGGGGGAAAAGAGGTAGAAAAGACATTATAGAAGTCCTCTATCTTGTTTTTGTCCCCTTTCTATTTGGCTTTTGTGCATTTAAACTATTACTATAAATGTATTATTTAGGTAATTTAATTCCTATATATATCATCCAGGCTGCTCAAGGAGGTTGGGTCCATTTTTTTGTGTTTTGGTCCTGGTAAGGTTTTTCTTTTCCACTGTCACCACAGGCTTGCTCAAATGAGACTGTCGGCCTAGATATTTGTAGAGCTGCTTTGAGTCAATGCTCTGCTATAACAAGCACTATAGAAATAAATTAAAATAATTTAAAACAATAATTGAAAATAAAACAGATAAACAATAAAATAATGAAAAAGCTAAGCCCAGCATACCATCAAGGACAGTATATATTGTGCCCACACTTGCTTGTTAGGGAGAGTTAGGCACAGTTGTATGATGGCACTCTGGTCATAACTGGTCAACAAAACCAAACTAGCCAAGCTTCAGGCTAGCATGAACCATCATAAACAAACGTAGAATCTGTGCTTTGTTTGAGCTGCATCTGTGTGGCAACTCTGCAACATTTAGATTATTATGCATTATGGTCTCTTTCTTATTGTTGAAGAACGTCTTATGTCTGTTTGTGCCTATAATAACACGTTACAGTGAGAAAAAACGTTTTAAATTCAATACAAAAATGCGAATCATTTTTTTTTAATTCGCTTTTACGCCCTCTAGCGGACATTAAAGCATTAGGCGGTGTGAGAGTAGGCGTTCTCGTCACATTAAGGATCTTTGGTAGGAGCCATTACCTCATACCCTATGTAGTGCACTTGTGGAGGCAGTAGGCAGGCGTTTGCGCGGTCACTTCAGGGTAACTGGAGAGAGAGCACAGCTTCCGCACTAACACAGAAAGGACGGAATGAATAAAGCGGGGTGTTTTGATGAAAGTACAGATCTTTAAGCGCGAGCAGGGCGAAGGAATGATGGAGGCTTGTTGTGCACATGCTTTACAGGTCAGTGCTTTGTACTCGGCGTGGCTCGTGTGTTTGCATAAAGGTGTTGGTGGCTTGTTTTAGCACTGATTCTTGTAGTTTTTTTCTGGATTGCGTATAGTTAATGTATGATCCTTATTATGTAATGATCCAGACATAACTACGACTTGTAGTTATATCTGTTTTGCGTTTGATTAGCTGGATGGATGTAAGGTGTTAGGAGGTACGTTATTTCCCTTAGGTAAAATCACCAAGCAACTGTTTCTTGGTTTGTAGTCTCTTTAGATCCAGGTTTAATACCACAAGGTATTGCATTGTGTTACTAACGAGTGTCAAACCTCGAGACCAGCAGCTACCGTATCTCATATAATTAGGGCAATCTGTACACCTGCCCATGTCTCATGCCCTACCAGCAGCATGCTGTGGTCCTAAACTGTTCATGAAAGGTGACCCACAAGCTGCATCAATTATCTAGATGCCTAATAACGAGGGCAATACGTGTACACTGTTTAAAGCCCCAGTAACACTACACTACAGTGTTACTATCCCAAGGAGACCCTATCCCTTAGATATTGTAGTATTATGGCATAGTAATTTACGTTTTTAATGCAGAATAGATGTTTTAAGTGTTGCTATATGGTGCAAAGTTTGATATAGAAGCATTCAGATTATCCAGTGCCTATCCTGGAATCCACAGGGGGTGGTGCAAGGGGTTTGGGCAGTCGACTGTCTCAGAGATCCTTGGTTCTAGCCCGACCTCGGACTCCTTTGTGGAGTTTATGTCCTCCACATGGGTTTACTCAGGGTACTCCGGTTTCCTCTTGCATTCCAAACACATGCATTATGTTAGATGGTTGCTCTAAATGAACCCAGTGTGAATAGGTCTGACTAGTATCAATGACAAGAACCTTGCTCTTGTTATGGATAGCCATTGGTGCCAATGTACCTCTGTGCTGCGTGGTTGTTTTCTTTTAAAGCACTGAAAATGTATAGACAATAAAATGAATGAATACATGGAGACAAAAAAATGTCAGGCCACTGATCCACAAGCTATACTTTTGTTTTATACATAACCCGATTATTAAATCACCCTTGTTTTTCTTGCAGCTTGGTTTTTCCAAGGTAAATCTGACTTTGGCTGTAATTGCTCACTTGCAAAATAATGTTATAACACTGATTTATGTTTATCTTTGTTTGTCAGCAGAACTACAGAAAGGTCCTACAGATCTGGGCTGCATGCTGACTGTGGAGTGTTAGTCCGCTGCGATGCTGTGTTCCGAGGCGGTCCGAGAAAGCCAGGCTAAAGAGCGCAAATGCAAGCGAGATCTGAGCAAACATCTGGCCAGTGCTCTCTCTGCGGATCTGAACAGGTACATACTGACAGTTATAGCTCTGCACTTAAGATTAATGCAGATGTTCGGTCATTATGCTCACCGGACATTTCATTAGTTCAAACTGAGCATAAGAATGGGGAAGAAAGGTGATTTTAGCGACTTTGAACATGGCATGTTGGAGGGTATTTCAGAAACTGCTGATGTACTAGGATTTTCTCACACAGCCGTCTCTAGGGTTTATGGAGAATGGTCCGAAAAAGAAAATATCCAGTGAGTGACAGTTCTCTGGGTGAAAATGCCTTGTTTATGTAGGTTTTAATGCACCAACTTAACATCCACATGAATCCCGTGACTAAGGCTGTGCTAAAAAATCGATACAGCAATATATCGCGATATTATTTTCGTGATATACTACATCGATTTTCAGATCAAAATATAGATTTTTTTTTAAGGAAGAAAAAACACATATTTCAAAGGCCTTTTCACACAGAATCAGATTTTTACAGACGGAAAAATGCACGTCAAGTTTTGAAAAAGAACACACTTGTATCAGTACAGTCCTTGACACCGAGTCCGAAACTGACAGACTCCGACACTGCGTAAAATTTTTAATCGGAGCCTGTTCTAATTTCTGCGTAGTTTGGATGCGTTAAAATCAGGCTGACCAATCAGAGCTCGGTTGTCAGGCAGAACAGCTCACCCTGCTAGTAGCAGAGCACAGGAGATTATAGGACGAGCAACAGGCTGACTATAAAAACATGAAAGAAAAATCTGGAGGAATATACGTGTGTATGCTGCAGAGTAATACTTTTAGAGCGTCAGTCAGAGTCAAAGTCACGGGAAAATCGTCTCTGAGCCAATCAGACTGCGGGTCGCAACTTACCGTGGTATAATCTGCATCGTATTGCAATGTATCGTGATATAACCGTATCGTGACCCATGTCTTATGATGCGTATCGTATCCTGAAGTCCTTTCCAATACCCAGCCCTACTCTTGACCTTGGCCGGGTCAGCACGTTGAGCACTAAGGCTGGTCCATGACTAAGAAGCCTCATAGTCAGAAGGGTGCTGTGACTCATTCCTCCCAGTACCAGCATTTTCAACTTCTACACCAGTTGCTCTTCTGTCCATTCTGACCAGATTGGATAGGATTTTGTTGATCTTGAGTGCTGATCAGCCTTGATCTCCAACACTGGTTTGTGGTGTGTTTATTAAGGACACCTGTGGACTTACTGATTCATGCAGTTATCAGCCAATCATCTGGCAGCAGTGCAAAAATATAATACAGATACAAGCAAGCAGCTTCAGGTAACGTTCACATCAACCATCAGAATGAGGATTAATTTAGTCTCGGTGATTTTAACCATGGCATGATTGGTGCCAGGCGGGTTGGTTTGAGTGTTTATATAACTGCTGACCTCCTGGGATTTTCACACACAACCGTCTCTAGGGTTACTCAGAATGGTGCTGTAAACATGCTGAACCTTGAACATTTCAACACACTGAACATTAATGTCAACTTTATCTGAAAAAGTTGAAGGCTCCTGTTTGCGTGATTTTATGTATTGCACTGCTGCCAGACAAATGGATGAATAGATTTACATTTACAGCATTTAGCAGATGCCTTTCACCAGAGCGACTTACAGTTGATGCAGTCTTACAATCCAAGTAATTGTGGGTTAAGGGTCTTGCTCAAGGACCCAACAGTGGCAGCTTGGCAGTGGTGGGATTGAACCCTGGACCTTCTGGTCCATAGTACAGTACCTTAACCGCTAGGCCACCACAATCCCGAGTAGATAATTGCATGAATGAGGTTTACAGGTGTTGAAGGAGACACGGTCACATCTCCAGAGATCTTGTATGGAGTTTGCAGGTTCTCCTTGTGGCTTTGTGTTTCCTCCAGCTAGTCCAGTTTTCTCCAACATATCAAAGACGTGCATTGGGTCAGCTGGTTTATCTGTCTGTGTCTCTGTCTGTGTCTCTGCGTGTGCCGTGCCATAGATTGGTGCCCTGTCACAGCAGAAATTGAGACTCCTCAGACCAGGCAACGTTTTTTTTTTAGTCTTCTATTGTTCAAATTTGGTGAGCCCTTGCAAATTGTAGTTTTAGTTCATAGCTGACTAGTGGTACCTGGTGTGTGTTTATGCTTCTGTAGTCCAGCTGCTCCAGGGTTAGATGTGTTGTGCCTTGAGATACTCTTCTGCATACCTCAGTTGTAATGAGTGGTTATTTACAAAGGGCTTTCCCAGAGAACTGCCGCTCACTGGAAATTTTCCCTTTTTCAAACCATTCTCAGAACTCCTGCCAATCTGTGACAGATTTTTTACTAGAAAAAAAAACATTAAGAAAGATTATTTGCAGAAAATCTGATGATCTTTTAGGTCATATTTATGCAGAAATATAGAACATTCTAAAGAGTTCACAGACTTTCAAGCACCTGTGTGTGTGTGTGTGTGTGTGTGTGTGTGTATGAGCGAGAGATGGAGAAATAACTACAGATAGCTAGAGAGAACGGTATATAGAGGTATAATCTAGCCTTCAGCATAACATCTGCAGTTTTGCTGAAGTGTGAATTTCAGCACATTCGTCGTGAGCATAAATTTGGAAGCGTGGCTGATCGTCCTTGAGCTCCTTCTGACCTACTTCTCCATGACGGTTAGGCGGTCGTGGTCATGCACCCATAGCAGTACCAGTGTTATTATAGTACAGTTGTGGGTCACCCAGATAAGTCACATCTCCCTAGGGGACTTGAGTGATGATGGGGATGTGGAGTGGGCGCGAGAGCAGATGAGGCTTTTGTTCACATGCAGTGTGAGGATATTAAATTAGACACTGACTAACCTGACCTTGTTTTGACACCTGAGCTCTGTCCCATTTAATTCCCTTACTCACTCATTCACTATTCACTGACTCTTCTGTTTTGTTTACTAGTGGTCGACTTGTATGGGTTTTTTAATGGCCGATGCTCATATTTAGCGAGCAGGGTGATCGATGGCTGATAAAGTGTAGATTCACAAAACTGCTGAACTTAAATGATTTTGTTTACTGAATTATTTAGCATCATTATCAGCATCAGTGGCCATGTTCGGCAACACACGCAAGGTTACTTTGAGACAAATCACATATATACACTCAAGTCAATGCAAATGTAGCGTAATCAATTAACCTAACATGCATGTCTTTGGACTGTGGGAGGAGTAAACCCACGCGGACATGGGGGGACTCCACACAAAGGACCCAGGTCGCTCCACCCTTTTGTTGCACTTTTAATAACAGATAACAGATTATAATCTTGTTTGCAACAATAAACATTGTTAGAGTAGTACACATGGTCGCATCATCTTTTTGTTTTTGATTCCAGTTCCAGTTAAGGAAACAAGTTGTAATGCTGGAAACAGTTTATCTCCTCATAATTGGCTCCACTCTGTGGTCTCTCAGCATCTCTGTTTTTAGTCACTCAGTAGTCCCGGTTTATGAGATGTAAGTGGTAATGCAGGAAACAGTTTCTCTGCATTTTCTCCACTATTTTGAATGTCGGCCTCATGAGTGCAGATATGGGATGAAGCCGATTATCTCAAAATGTCTATCAATATTGTTTACACCATGAAACGGGGCAACATCAGAACCGAACAGTAACTCATCACAGTACATTGGAAAATAATGATAGATACAGTAGCTATACACTGGTCCATATTCTTTATTAATCATTAAACACAATTGAGAGAAATGCTGTGGTTTACTATTAGTTGAGGGACTGTGGTAGCCTAGTGGGTAGGGTACTGGACTATGGACCAAAAGGTCCAGGGTTCAAATCCCACCTCTGCCAAGCTGCCACTGTTGGGTCCTTGAGCAAGACCCTTAACCCACAATTGTTTGGATTGTAAGACTGTATCAGTTGTAAGTCGCTCTGGATAAGGGCGTCTGCTAAATGCTGTAAATGTAAATGTAATTGAACAGCATTTCCTACATAAATCCACTCATAACAACTGCCTTTCAGAGTTAGTAGTCATTAAAAGTAATTAAATGATTTTTTTTTTTTTGGTATGTAAGTTGTTCATACCATGATACACGTCTTCAAACATATGTCTTCAAGATCTGACTCCTCAAAACGATCCCAGTAGGAGTGTAACGAGAAAAGTACAATTTCGAATTGTTATTCTTCAGAAATAAAAAGTAATTTTGTGCCTCGGTTATTTAATATATGGTGAAGCTACAGTAAAATAAGTTGAGTTCTTTATTGTACAATTATACAATGAAATTATGATTGCTGTTCCAGAACAGAGCAAATCTACACACAACCAGATTAAGACAGTCAAATTTCATGGTTAGTATTGCACTGATGGAGTAAAAAGAAATATTGTACGAAGGTATTGCATTGATAGAATAGGGCATTTTGTTTACAAATTTAAACCTAATGTTTCTAGTAATTTCTTTTAGTTGCAAGGGACTAAAGTTGTATTGTTACAAAACATATACAAGAATATGCACATTGTGTACACTACAGGACAAAAATAATGTCTTTTGTCAAATGTAATATCAGTAATTGTGAGAAAATTGAATCGTAAACTCAGTATCATAAATCGAATCGAATCGTGAGCAGTATGTATCGTTACACCCCTAGATCCCAGTCCTTTAAATACAGTATTTGACTCACTCCTGATTGACATCCCATTGATTACCTTCAAATCTACTGCTAATCCTAGAGGTTCACATACTTCTACCACTCACAGATATGTACTTTTGGTTCTTTTTTCTCAATAAATAAATGACTAAATATAAGATTTTTGTCTCATTATGGGTTTTTTTAATCTACTTTCAGGACTTGTGTGAAACTCTGATGATGGTTAGGTCATATTTATGGAGAAATATAAATTCTAAAGCCTTCATAAACTTTCAGCATGGTATTATTATTGTTATGTGACCAATCATGTTTTTAATCTCTAGGCTTTCTCATATGGTTGCAGGCTGCTGCAGGAAGAGCAGGAGACGGATGTGAGTGTGTGTCTGAGCTCAGGTTTTCGGCTCAGGGCCCATAAGGCTGTGCTTCTGGCCCGAGCCCCTCACCTCCTGCAGGGAGCCGCACCAAATGCTACCGTCATCCAACTGCAGGGAACAGATCCTACAGCACTGAAAGAGCTCATCCGGTACGTGATCTGCTTTTGTACTGTACTGTGTGCTGCTTTTCCACATTTTGACTGATGAATTTCCATTCGTACCATTTTGAGTATGACTGTATGCAGATGCAGACTGGTGTCATGAATAAATGCTTTCTAAATAAAAAGTATAAAAGACTGCTATTTAAAGGGGAGATGTATCAGATGTATTATTTTTGTATTTAAAAATAACATAGCATGCATTGTGATATTGTAAACAAGTAGCTAAGCCATCACAGTAAGCAGATTCGAACCCTGGCTGTGTTTATTGTCACACAGGCACCATTTTCTGTGCATCTGAGGGGTGTCATACTCTTTAACTGCAGCAGGGACCCCTACTGAGCCCTGTAATGGACTGGCATCCAGTTCAGGATACATGCTCCCCTGCTCCCTGTGAAACCCTGACCAGGACAAATGTGATTTAATAAGTCAAGTCATTTATGTAGCACTTTTTACAATGGAGCGTTGTCTCAAAGCAGCTTTACAATTTTAGATTATCTGCTAATATCTACGTCCAATCCCAAATTGAGCAAGCCTAGGGCGACAGTGGCAAGGAAAAACTCCCTGAGCATTATGAGGAAGAAACCTTGGGAGGACCAAGACTCAAAAAGGGACCCAACCTCCTTGGGTGGCGTAGCTGATGAATGTAAGAATGAAACTAATTAATCTAAACTAATAAGTCTTGGAGTCATAGTTCAAGTAAAATGTAAACTATGCACATCGACATTAAGCAGGCTGATACACAGGATGAAATTAAGAATGAAACTAATACAAGAATGAAACTAATTTATCTAAACTAATAAATCACAATGGTGCTTAATGTGGAAAAAGCGTAACGTCACCATGAGTAACAATCAAGCAGCACAAAATCTTCTGGCAGCAGTGGTCAACAAGAATAGAAAATGTTCATATTAAGTGTTCCTTTTGCATAGTTGAATTGTGAGCTAAAAAGAGGTTTGTGACACATTTTATCCTATCTAATGCCCCAAAAGAATGGTTCAATTAAAACGTAAATCTTAGAACTCCATTTTAAACATTGCACATACATTAGGCAGTTAGCGGGCATCTTAAAGCTTGAGAGGACTTTTGTACGACATTGTTTTGGTATATAAAATTGTTTGTACAAGTACAAGGTGAACACGTTTGTCGAAATGAGCATTCACATATCTTCTGCTTGTTTATGTCCAGCCCCATTTTAGATGGCCAAAAACCTCCCGCTACTCTATTTCCTGCTTCACCAAAGTTTCTGTGTTAGCCCTTGGCAATAATTACAGTTAATCCTATTTTCTAAACAATGAAGCTTTGTGGGTTGTTTGGTGTTTCTCTGAGGCACTTTTGAGGGCTCATAAAGCAGACTATCAGTAGTCTGTGGCTGTGTGAAGCTCCTGGGCTTCTCTAGGGTTCAAATCTCACCTCTTTCCACGCTGCCACTGTTGGGTCCTAAAACAAGACCCGTAAGCTACAATTTCTTGGACTGTAAGACTGTATCATTTGTTAATCGATCTGAATGAAGGTGACTGCTAAATGATTAAGTAGCGTACAGAAGCACTGGAGCTGTAGTGTCATTGATTGGCTGATAGATGGCGCCGTACGACAGCATTTGCAGCTTTACGTTTTTTTCTCTCCTCAGTCGAAGGCTAATGGTGGGCTTTAGCTCAAATGAAGCTAGCTAACAGAAACGTTTAATATTATCGCTGTATGTGTTTTTTATTATTATTATTCTCAGTGGCTACTTAAAGTACTGTGTTAGTCTTTGTGCTTTATTTCTCTTAGTTTTTTAGTCAGCATTACATTCTATTTATGTCCTTCCCTTTTCTTTGCTCCTCCACTGAGCTCCAGCTTTAAGATCTAACTTCCAAGTATCTGGAACATAGTACTCAGTGGCTCTGAATGCTCCCCGAAATAAACACACCCTAGAGACAGAGCACACTTGCATGGTGAAGATCAGCAACTAAAAACTAAAGCTGCATTTATTAAGCAGGCTCGAAGAATGAAATAATGTACAGAAAAAGTGGTTGAATCGTGTACAAAAAGACATTTTTCTTGCAGTATACCTTGAAGTAATTCCGTGTACAGTCATAGTGCACATGTAGTAGTAGAGATTCACCAATTGCAATTTTCTTGGCCGATTCCGGTTTTTAAATTATGATTCTGATTTTGACCGATGCTGATTTTCTTACTGTCTAAGAATTATTAATGACAGCTCACAAAAACAATTGGAAAAGAAATATAGCAGGAGCTTTTTGCTTGTACCTGGCTTTCTTCTTTTTTGTGGTGTTGGCCACAAAATATCAGTCACTCCAAACTTGTTCAAATTGTACTTTACTGCAATTTTTTGCAAACCCTTTACCAGTTAGTGCAAGGGTACAAGTACAAGCAAAGACACTGAATTGAAACTCACCCCACTCAGGTCATACATTTACACAGAATACACCAACCAAGACAGTAAGTCATACAAACTGTAAGCCACTGAATGCAGTGAAAAACACTTTTTTTCAATTAAAATGGAAAAGACATTATACACATAAAACAGGTGATCGCAATAAACATTGGGACCGGGAAACAAACATGGAGCGGCTGAGCATTAACTGTTTAAGTTTAAAGCTCCTTACAGACATGAACTGAAATCTGAATTAACATTAGTCGAAGCACTGTGTTGTCCATGTGTGTGGATGTGTTTGTAGCGCTGTCGGCATCACACATGCACGAGTGTAGGCTAAATGTGACCGGCACAGAATCGGTTATATGAGACCGATCGTCTGATTACGCTGAAAACCGGCCGATTTCCGGACACCAGCCGATCGATCGGTGCATCTCTATTTAGTAGTTAGATAATAGCATGACCAGTATTTTAGTTTTACAGCAGCAGTAAAGTGTTAATGAAGGGTGTCTCAATGGCTCTGGATTAACAGGAGAGTGTACACCGAGGATAAATGCCTGGGGAAGGTGAACGCTGCCTCTGCTGGACTGCAGGGCCACTCTGCACTAACAAACGGCTCTGTGATGGCAGAAGATGGAGATCTTCAGCCCAGATCCGATCCAGGTCAGAACTGTTTGTTTACACCAGAGGAATTATGGGTAGATTTAATTGTAGTTACTACCTTTTTGGCACTGTGCTGAAGTCTTCATGTCACCGAAGTGTTGAGAAGAATCCATCATGACTAGGGATGCTCCGAAATGAGAATTTGTGGCCGAAACTGAACAAAATGAAACATTTGGCTGAATACTGAATACGTTTTTTTTTTTTTGCAGTTTTTCAATAATTTTGCCACTTTTTCACCATTGCGTAATTTAATAGCCTAAATGTATTTTTGCATTGCTTTTCAATAAAGACAATTATTTGTCTTACTGAAAAAAAAACAAAAATAGTTTAAACATAAATGTTATACATTAAAAAATAATTTAAAAAATTTTAATTTTTTTTTCCAAAGTAATTTGTTCCTACATATGAATAAAATTTAGTTGCAGGATTATGTGGAAGTGTTATGGTCAAGAAATTAAGAATAAAATGATTGAATTACATTGCACCTGCTGTTCCGTCTCAGTTGTTAAATATGTATGTAATTACGTAAATGTACTTTTTACCCATTTCACATATTAATACTTTGACTCTTGCTAGTTTTAATCAATTAATTTATGACCAGTTGTCAGCTAAATGTGCTAAACCACAGATCTTAGAAGAAGGCTTACAGTTCCCTCATGTTAGTCCTAATATTAGCTTCTGTTTACATTTATATGTTCCTCGTGTGCTACAATGTTCCTTTAAAAAGAAACCTTAAGGAAGGTTTAAAATTTTCAAACGGCAAAGAGTAGAATACAGACCTGTAAAACTTTGCTAGCGTTTGCGCAGACGGAGTAAACAATCGATGACGCAGTCAGTAACACAGTGTTCTGTCTCATTAACCAGTCTTGGAGGTCCACTCTCGATTAGGAAGCTTTACAAAAAGAATGCCCTACATAGGAAGTAGGCAGCAAGGGCACTCACTAGGTAATGAGCCAGACCCGGTGAACATTTGGTAAAGTGAAAGCGCATTCAGGTCAAGATCTCGATTTGTTCAAGGGTTCCTAAATAAATATTCCATTCTTTAAAAAGGAGGTGCAAATGCAAACAAATGCTCCCACTTTCGAGCCCGCTTCCACACTGGTTACGATTTGATCACGTAAAAAAAAAAAAAAAAGGCATTATTCGGTATAAATTATTCGTCTTTTCACTTATAATTTTGGTTGACGAATATTTGGCGCATCCCTAATCATGACTAATAATCTGTGTTCAGTAATAGTGGATAATGAAATTTTGACAAATAGTTAATTATGTTAATTAAGATAATGAAGAATTATCTTCAGTATTGTATCCTATCTTTCTCTCTCAGACTCTATGCGTTTAGAGCCAGCCTCTGGCCTCGGTGCTGACCTTTTAGGCCTGCTTGAACGAGGTGAAGCCTGTGATATCAGCATCCAGGTGGGAGATCGAGTCTTCTCAGCTCACAGGTAACTTTATGCTCAAACTAGGAAAGATTTCTCACTTCACTCACTGTGCCAGTCCTGGTGAATCTAGTTCGGAGTCATCGGGGAGGCTGGGGGACATGGGTGGGTGTAACTATGCTACCCAAAGATTTCTTCATGACAACATTCTTTACTTCGTACTTGGAGAGAAATTCGACCATAAAAATGTCACACTTTCTATTTGTTGTCCTCTCATATGTAAAACTGACAGGCATTACTGAAGTACTTTCAGAAACCCACGTCTGTTTCATGGCTATTTTTGGCGAGAGGCGAGTTTGGCAAATTAATGAGGTTATAAAAAATAGATAGTGTGACATTCATACCTGATGCTGACATAATGTGGTTTACCGAGTAGTCCCTGTGATCTTAGTCACATTTAGAATGTACATAAACGTGTACGTACATGTACAGTTTCTATTCATTTACGCAAATTTGAGAAACAGTCCGTGATCGACGATTGTTTCTGTGATGCAAAGTGCTTGAAGTCCAGTCTGTGATAAACCCATTAGATAAAGTCATTATAAGATAAGTCAGTTCACTCTGCCGCCATCTTGGTAATGCCACCAGTCAGTTATTTCCAGCCATACAAAACCAATCTCTTATCACTGGGGGAATGGGGAGAAACCTATATATCTGAATCTGAAAGAGAAATTAACATTTAAAATGCATATTTAGAATCACTGGTATGATCTGGCAAAAATTATATAACTTACTTGCATTGTTGGATTCAAATAACACAGAAAAATACGTTTTTTAAGGTTATTCTGACTACTGCACATGCGCATCCCGCCACTACAAAGGGGCCAAGACTTGCCGCCTCTCTCTAACACATTTACTAACATGTTGCTTGATTCTTTCTAATGATGGGGTGGGGCTTCTGTACTACAGTCCCATTCATATGTCAACCAGTGACCAGTCTTCTCCTTATATAAAACACATCTGATATCAGACGGCTAAACATTATCTGGCGTTGCAGGTTTAAAGTCGGATTAAAATGCCACCAAATGATGGTCTGAAACTTGGTGGCTTAGCGGGGAAGAATTTAATTATTGGCAAGACATTTCTCACATTTTAAGATGGGCGAGGACGAGAGGCGAGGTGAGCGGGTTTTCGAGGTGAAGTGCATGGAAGGAAATCCGTCCTGCCATCACAGGTGGCGAGAGATGAGGTTGGCGAGATGAGGGGGGTGAGATAACGAGGTTAGACTGTACTTAAATCTTACTAATATCATTGTTAGTGTGAGACTGCTGAATAGGAAGTGTAGGGTTCCATTTTTACACAATTTATATAGAGGAGGCACCTGACCAGCTTAAAATAATAATTAAGAAAATGATCTTCTTCCAAATACAGTTGGAAAAACATGACTAGGTTCATTGATAGATAAAACCCTCGATTATTAAAGAAAAATTCCCGCCACACACATAGCATTTGAGTAGCAGTTGTACCTAACAGCCACACAGTTGACCACAAAATGAACCCCCTTCTGACCAGGTCAATCTTCACGGCTGAAGCCTTTGCCCTCCAAACTGCTATAGAACATGCTAAAGCCTCAAAGCTACCAAAGATCCTTATCTGCTCAGACTCCCAAGTGCTGAAACGTCACCACATAATCCACTTATAGGACACTAGGTCCAGTCTGGGACCTAGTATTGAGACCATTGCTTTCTTCATTGAGCACCGAGACCATACTTTACTGGGACTGAAGGAAACTAGTGCTTCCTTCACTGACAGACGCAAAGACCATACCTCCATGACTGGCACTGCCTAAAACTGGGATTTTACCGGGACTGACTGGCACAGAGGGAATACTTCCTTTATTGGGACTATTGAGCATAGAGGATAAACTATTTTATATGCTATTGTACTGACAGGCACGAATGACACCCATCCATTCATTTTTACATTCCTTTATTCATTGGAAATAAGAGTGCGACCATGAAATGTTAGATTCTTTGGTTAAATCCGGTTATCTTGTTCCTCCAGGCATCTTTTCCAATCAGACAAATTGTACTGTTGTAGTGTTGAAAGGCAGATGTAATTTTCTATCTCTAGATTTCTTCCTAGGAATTACAGTTGACTCAGCCAGGGTAAGAGACGAGCTAAAAGGGTAATATTTTTAGACTGAGTGTTTGTCAGAAACATAAGGGACGGAAAGACAGGGAAGCTGGAAAGAAGATTTTTAGCCAGCTGTGTATGGGAGTGAAAAGGCAGTTGCAGTAACACCAGTAAAAGATTTATAGTATGTAGTTTGTATCCCAGTAGAAGAATGTATCATCTTTCCTTCCAGAGTGGTGGAGATGGTACCAGTTTGGACATTAAAAGAAAGATGTACAGTACTGTGCAAAAGTCTTAGGCCACCATTAGATTAGATGTCCCATTGTTTTATCAATGGTGTAATGACCATATGTAATTGTTCCTCAGTCTCTTGATTAGAAAACAACCAGAAAATACAGGAAATGTGTATGCAGTATTAAATTGAATAGAAATCAGAAAAACAGCCTTTTAAGGCTATGAGGAATGGCAGCATCTGGCAGCTTTATTAGGATGCCAAGTTTGCCCTTCTGCAGTCCAAAGATGCTCGATCAAGATTGGTCTTTTTGGAAGGGTAGAAGCCAAGGAACCACTTTTTTTGGAAGGAGAACCGGTTGAAAAGGCTATTCTAAATATTCTAAAAATATATTCTATAGCTCAAATATTATTCTATATATTCTAAAGCTCAAAGTTTTGAATGAAGATCAGTGGAAAAGGATATTATGGAGCAATGAATCCGATATATTTTTGGGTCCAGTCATCGACAATTTGTTATATACCATTATACCATTACCAAAACAACAAATCTAATGGTGGCTTTTGTACAGTGCTGTATAATGATGACAAATTGGTGAGTAGGAGAGGAATTGTATGCTTTCAACAACACAGTCGCAAAGAGAGGATCAAAAATGAGCAGCCAGAATGCATCGTCTGCTTTGATGTCTAAATATACCAACCTCTTTTGGCTGAGACTATTTTGGATGCTTCAGGTTCTCGTTAAAGCTCAAATGAGGCGATTTCTGCCAGAAATATCCTAAATAACTGAGGCAATATTTATAAATTGCATGAACGTATCCAGTCTATCCTGCTAAGTCACTGTCAGAGAGTAGATGAATCAGATTCCCTCCTTGTATTGCACTTTAGAAACTCCGACTTGCTGTGAGAGACGTTGCCCAAATTGCTCTGTCAGTCCACATACCCCTACGGAGACTGCTGTCACGTCAGCGCCTGAGTATCAGTCTGGATGATGCGGTGTGAAGTGTGATGGACGAACCTGACCTTTCTGTCTGTGTATAACATTGCGTATGTATGTGTGTGTGTTTTTCAGGGCAATTCTTTGTGCCCGCTCTCAGTATTTTCGAGCGATGCTGTGTGGCAGTTGGATGGAAAGTTCTCGGCAGTGTATCACACTGCAGGGGTGAGTCAAGAAGCTGACAGTTTAAAGAAGCATTTATTTTGTGCTGTTTACAACAGCAGATATTCAAAGCAGTTATCAGAGGCCCAGCTCTAGAACAACATATTGGGCCGTTGAGCAAGACAATTAACTCTCAAATACTCAGTCTTAAGTTGCTTTGGGTAAAATTAAATAGACAGTTTGCTTGAAAGTTTGTGAATGCTTAATAAATATGACCCAAAACATCAGATTTTCACACAAGTCCTAAAAGTAGACGAAGAGAACCCAGTTAAACGAATGAGACAAAAATATTATACTTGGTCATTTATTTATTGAGGAAAATGATCCAATATTACATATTAGTGAGTGGCAAAAGTATGTGAACCTCTAGGATTAGCAGTTAATTTGAAGGTGAAATCAGAGTCAGGTGTTTTCAATCAATGGGATGCCAATCAGGTGTGAGTGGGCACCCTGTTTTATTTAAAGAACAGGGATCTATCAAAGTCTGCTCTTCACTACACGTTTGTGGAAGTGTATCATGGCACGAACAACGGAGATTTCTGAGGACCTCAGAAAAAATTTTGTTGATGCTCATCAGGCTGGAAAAGGTTACAAAACCATCCCTAAAGAGTTTGGACTCCACCAATCCACAGTCAGACAGATTGCGTACAAATGGAGGGAATTCAAGACCATTGTTATCCTCCCCAGGAGTGGTCGACCAACAAAGATCACTCCAAGAGCAAGACGTGTAAGATCACAAAGGACACCAGCATAACTTCTAAGCAACTGAAGGCCTCTCTCACATTGGCTAATATTAATGTTCATGAGTCCACCATCAGAAGAACACTGAACACCAATGGTGTGCATTGCAGGGTTGCAAGGAGAAAGCCGCTGCTCTCCAAAAAGAACATTGCTGCTCGTCTGCAGTTTGCTAGAGATCACGTGGACAAGCCAGAAGGCTATTGGAAGAATGTTTTGTGGACATATGAAACCAAAATAGAACTTTTTGGTTTAAAAGAATAGCGTTATGTTTGGAGAAAGGAAAACACTGCATTCCAGCATAAAAACCTTATCCCACCTGTGAAACATGGTGGTGGTAGTATCTGTCCAGAGTTGCATTAATTTTTCCCCAAGATCTTGTTGATGATGGGAGATTTGTTCCACTGCACACAGTCAGACTCAATGGGGTTCAGCTCTGGACTCTGTGGTGGCCAATCCATGTGTGAAAATGATGTCTCATGCTCCCTGAACCTCTCTTTCACAATCTGACCCTTCGGAAACAGATGAACAGCTTTTCCACGACCACAGGATGCGTCTTTCGACATGGTTGTTTAACAAATGAGAAGCTACTCACTGCATCAGTTAAGGTTAAAGAACTTGCGGCCTAAGACTTTTGAACAGTACTGTATGTGTAATCTACATGTGGAAGAATAAAACCTTGTCCTTATTAAAAAATAGTTGATAGTTTGATTTAATGTGCAAGTTAAAACACGGAAACTACTTTTTTTTTTTTTTTTTTTTTTTTGTGTAAACCCACACTGTTTGTTTCAAGTTTAATTTATTCAATGGCTAACGCAAACCCAGTAGCAAAATGTACAAATGGCTTTGTTGGGCATGCATGTGTGTATTTCAGTCTGGGTCCGGATGAGATGGAGATTCTTTTGCACTTCATGTATGGAGCCATACAGGACCTTCCACCAGGAACCAATGTGAGGTATATAAGCAATCCATAGTGACACTTACATCAGTGCTTAAGCCAGTGATGGCACATTTTATGGTGGTGAACCATTGCAGTAGTAACTTAGTGATATGTTGTGTTCGTCTCACAGTCAAGTCGTTTTAGCAGCAGATATGCTGGGTCTGGAGGGGCTGAAAGATGTAGCAGAAATGGTTCTCACCAGAGATTACTGCAGATTCTTCCCAAAGGTAAAAAACTGACCTCCTTGTGTTAGTTTCACACCAAGACAAGTTCAGTGCCTCCTCCAAAATACATGTGATGATGTCCAGTAAGATTGTTTAGTATAAGTACACTCACCAATCACTTTATTAGGTTTGCCGCCTTGTTGCTACACTAGTTGTCCATTTTTATCAGCTAAAATTACTATATAGATGCATTGTAGTCCATTTGTTTCTCTACATACTTACGAGTCTGTGAGTATGACCGCGCCCTCTGGTGTTAAAAAATGGAATTGCTTCTGATGGCGGTCTGATCAAGAACGTATAATCCTACTAGACGATGCATCCTCCCACCTGACGATGTTCATAATCCTGTTTTTGCATCGTTACACCCCCTATTGGTTAGCAGTCGGGTCTGAGATTCACTTTGAAAAAATATTACTGACACATAATTGACTCCTAATAGTCATGCCAGGCAGTGTATCACTTTGGCTTACCACCAGAAACACTATCATTGTACCATTATTGCCTTCCAGGGAAACATTATTGTAATTTAGATTTGTCAGGGCATGCATTCTGGGCATTGGCTCAGCTTTCCCAGAATTGGCTGCCCATCAGCTTGAGTGAGACTCCTGTAGCCAGAGGTATAAATAACATCAGACTTGGTTAATGCGGCTATCGCTCAAAACAAGATTTCTAATTCCTGAGGAGTCTGCTGCTGGAGTTTCATTAGTGTGTGTTGTGAAGGGACTGCTGACTAACTGCAGTGTGTAGAAACTC
The DNA here is from genome assembly GCA_025084515.1 of Ancistrus triradiatus. Classification (NCBI taxonomy): domain Eukaryota; kingdom Metazoa; phylum Chordata; class Actinopteri; order Siluriformes; family Loricariidae; genus Ancistrus; species Ancistrus triradiatus. The sequence continues at coordinate 472,128 of JAJAGP010000146.1, read as the reverse complement.
TGCCTCTTTGAAAAGCACTGCAGAACTCGAGCGCACTCCATCTGTTCTACTTTCACAAAGGCACTTTTGAATTAGATATGAATACAGGCTAAGTAATTGAAATGGCTGAAAGCTGCTCGCTCAGGGTGATTGGTTCTGTTTGATTCAGACAACAGAACTGTTGAGCCAAGTACCCCATGCAGTAATATGCAGTCTGTATCTGGATATCAGTATTTGAATAGGGCTGGTATAGCCTAGCGGTTAACTAATTACTAAGGTCTGGGTTCAAGTCCCACCTCTGCTGTCACAGTGTGGTCCTTGTGCAAAGCTGTTAACCCACAACTGTAAGATTGTATAAGACGTAAGTTGTTCTGGATGAGGGCGTGGGCAAAATCACTCAAGCATTATCCACGAAAGTCTTTGAGGAGCAAACATGGGCAGAGGATCTTTGGCTTGTTTTACGTTGTCTTGTTGAAAAATGCAAAAGTCATCTTGAAGGCAGTTTGTGTTGCTCTAAAATCTCAATGTGCTTTTCTGCATTAATGCTGCCATGACAATGTGTAAATGACCTGACCCAAGTTCATATCATGACTGGCCTTGGCTTTAAGACTTGGTGCTGAGAACAGTCTGGATGGTCCTTTTTGTCTTTATACTGATTGGTCTGAGCTTCCATTGTGTGATGCTCCATCCCAGATGCCTCAGAGCCCAGAGAAGTCGACACACTTCTGGACATGGTTAACATTACATTTACATTTACAGCATTTAGCAGACACCCTTATCCAGAGCGACTTGCAACTGATACAGTCTTACAATCCAAGCAATTGTGGGTTAAGGGCCTTGCTCAAGGACCCAACAGTGGCAGCTTGGCAGATGCAGGATTTGAACCCTGGACCTTCTGGTCCATAGTCCTGTACCTTAACCGCTAGGCTATCACAGTCCCCGTTAACATAAGGCTTCTTTTTTGCACAGTAACGTTGTAAGTGTCATTTGTGAATGTAAAACTGTAATTTAGTGCTTGACAAAGGTTTGCCAAAGTAATCTCTTGCCCATGTGAATATATCAGCTCTTGATGAATGAAGGTTCTTGATGCAGTGCCCTCTGAGGGATGGTAGATCACTGGTCGTCAGTTGAGGCTTGCGTCCTTGCCTTTTACGAACTGAAATTCCTCCAGGTTCTTTGAATCATTTAATGATATTATGCACTGTAGAGGAAGAAATGTGCAAATCGCTGCCAGTCCTTCTTTGAGGTACATTGTTTGTAAAAATTTGTCATTTTCTCACACATTTATGTTACACATTTCAGAGGTACAAAGACTTAATCATTCCATTATTTAAACATGGTAATGAGGCTTGGGGAATAATTCAAGTACCAAACAGATCAACGTTTTCTCTTGTTCAAGAGTGCCGTTTGTCTGTGTGGTGTAATTCTAGTAAAGTGGGTCCCTGTTCCGTTTGTTTTCCACCCGCTGCGCTTTTGCAGCTGTGATTGCACACATCATCGACTGCCTGCCTCAGGGGCAAAGCAAATACAGAACTCAACTTTTGCAAATGAGAAAGAGGAAAAATTGTAATAATTGTTATAAATAAATGCGAATTTTCCAGTCAGAACTAATCACTGATGAACAATGTTCATTCACTTCTGATGATTCTTATGGTGTGTGCTTATCTGACTGACGAAGCACGTTCATGCAAAAGATGCATGTTATTACAAAGTGTAAACAAACCCACACCCATGGCAGCATTTCTGTTTGAAGGAAAACTAGTGCGCTTTAAAAGTAAGCCAGTCATTTATCCGCCTGAATCGTATAATGACAGAGCAGAGATGGGATTGACCTGCCCTCTTCCATCTCACACACACAACCCATCAATGTGAGGCTTTGCTCAATTCCACTGTGAAATTGCACCAAATCCAGATATCACTTCATGGAGGGGTGTTCATTTGGAAGCGGGTTCACCCACGACTCAGCCACTGACCTATGTGAATCTCTCAGATTTGCAGAGCTGGCGTGTATTAGTGGGAGATTGCATTTACCCTCTCCGCAAATGTGTTTTTATATACATTATATAGACAAATTTATAGGGACACCTACATATTGCACCTACATGCGCTTTTACGGCATCACATTCTAGGTCCATAGGTATTAATATGGAGTTGGTTCCTCTTTTCAGCTATAACAGTGCCACTCTTCTGTGAAGGCTTTCTGCAAGATTTTGGAGAGTGTCTGTGAATTTTTGCCCATTCATTCAGAAGAGCATTTGTGAGGTCAGGCATTGATGTTGGTTCAGAGGGCCTGGCTCACAATCTCCATACAAGTTCATCCCAAAGGTGTTTGACAGGCTTGAGTTCAGGGCTCTGTATGGGCCAATCGAGTTCTCCAAACTCACCAATCATGCCTTCATGGACCTTGCTTTATGCACTGGGGCACAGTCATGCTGGAACAGATGAGGCCTTCTTCAGATTGTTCCCTTAAAGTTGGAAGCATACTTTAAGCATATTAAGATTTCCCTTTACTGGAAATAAGGGACCCCTGAAAAACACCGGGTAACACGTACAGCAAACCCAGAATCGTCCGTCAGACTGCCAGATAGAGAAGCTCCATAGTCCAGTGGTGGTGTGCTTTACACCACTCCGTCCGACACTTGTCATTGACCTTGATGATGTAAGGCTTGAGGCTCCCATAAAGGCATAAAGTATCATGCCCAAATTCAGTGAGCCCCTTAGAATGACCCATTCTTTCACAAAAGGTAGAAGACATGGCTAGGCGCTTGATTTTACGCACCTCTGGCAAAGGGACCGAAATAAATACCTGATTTCAATGATTGAGGTATGTCCGAATACTTTTGGTCATATGTGTGTGCTTTCTCTGCCAGCATGAATTCACACCTTTTGGATTCATGTTTGCTTCACTTGTCAGAGGAAGCATGTTTTAGCCCTCACCCTTCCCTAATTGTTGATCATTGTGCAAAGGGGAACTTGGTTAGATGAAAGTGGACATATGAATGAGGTTTCTTGTTCTTGTTATTAATGTTGCAGCCTGTGGAAGGAGTACAGAGGACCATACTCGAGTGCCTTGCCATCAGCCATTCCATCGGCCTTCAGAATCTCTACGGTTCATGTGTCAGGTACGTATGTCTACCGATACCAGACACGCACACGACCACTGGCCTGCATGTGATGACAGACCCGGCTGGACACTGCCACCAGGACTCGAACCCATGTCACTACCGTGGTGAGCTCGCATCTTCGACTGCTGTGCCATCCGAGCACTCGCTGTGTTTTGCTTTCTTACATAATGCAGTGTGGTGCCATTCTGTACCACCAACTATCATCTACTGCTCAATTTGTTACAGCTACAGCAGTTTGTCCAGCTCAAGTTCAGAAACTCAGAATGCACAGCATAACATTAATAATAGAATTGGTTTGGAGGGCTCATTTGCATATTGCAGCCCTCTGCGCTGTGTATTTAATAGAACTGCACTAGCAATATGGTACAGCTGGGGTTTTCCATATATTAACAAACCTGTTTCATCTCATAACGATGATGAACTAACGACTCATCAGAGTTGTGTATTAATTGATGGTGTTTTTTTCTTCAGTGTTGTGGTACTGAAGCTGAGCTGCATGAAGTGTGAGAAGAGTGCATAATTATAACCCACTCGACTCTTTTAGGTCATGCAACAGAGGAAAGTAGGTCGACGTGAGACAGTTATAAAACCCCGTAGACACTAAACAAGTTCATGCGTAGACAATTCAGAAAATACAGCACGGACTGTCTGCCTGTCTGTATTTTATCCATACAGTGGGGCAGAAAAGTATTTGGTCAGCCACTGATTGTGCAAGTTCTCCTACTTAGAAAGATGAGAGAGGTCTGTAATTTTCATCATAGCTGCACTTCAACTATGAGACAAAATGAGGAAAAAAAATCCAGGAAATCACAGTGTAGGATTTTTAAAGAATTTAATTGTAAATCATGGAGGAAAATAAGTATTTGGTCACCCACAAACAAGCAAGATTTCTGGCTCTCACAGACCTGTAACAACTTCTTTAAGAAGCTCTTCTGACCTCCACTCGTTACCTGTATTAACGGACAATCCAGAAGAGGATTGGGAGAATATCATGTGGTCAGATGAAACCAAAATGGAACTTTTTGGTAAAAACTCAACTGGAGGAAAAAGGATGCTGAGTCGTGTCCCAAGAACACCATACCTACTGTGAAGCATGGGGTTGGACTGACCAGACATGAGCCTCTAGTCAGTAAAAGACACATGAAAGCTCACCTGGAGTTTGCAAAAAAAACACCTAAGGGACTCTCAGACTGTGAGAAACAAGCATTTTGGCTTCAAGTTTAAGTGTCATGCCTGGAGGAAACCAGCCGCTGCTCATCACCTGTCCAATACCATTCGTACAGTGAAGCATGGTGGTGGCAGCATCATGCTGTGGTAGTGTTTTTCAGCTGGCGGGACAATGTGACTGGTCAGGGTTGAGGGAAAGCTGAATGGAGCAAAGTACAGAGATATTCTTAAGGAAAACCTGATCCAGGGTGCTCAGGACCTCAGACTGGGCCAAAGTTTACCTTCAAACAAGACCGTGACCCTAAACACACAGCCAAGACAACATTTGTGAATGTCTTTGAGTGGCCCAGCCAGAGCCCTGACTTGAACCCAGTCAATCATCTCTATAGAGACATGAAAATGGCTCCACCTTCAGTCCCATCCAACCTGACAGAGCCTGAGAGGATCTGCAGAGAAGAATGGCATAAAATCCCCAAATCCAGGTGCACAAACCTTGAGGTTTCATACCCAAGAAGACTGGAGACTGTAAATGCTGCCAAAGGTGCTTTTTTTTTTTTTTAAACACAAGGCCTCAATGTAACAAAATGGGGCAAAAAAGTGAAAGGGTCTGAAGACTTTCCGAATTCATTGTGTGTGGATAAAAAGTAAGACAAAGATATACAGATTAAAGACAAAAACAGGCAGGTAGATGGGCAGATGTACAGCTAAAAATACAGACATGCAGATGGCTGTACAGATAAATATACAGATAAACATTCAGACAGATATGCGAATAAAAAATCAGACAGACAGATGCAGCTAAAAATGTCTTGTCTAACTGGTCTTTAAGCCCATTCCTGACAGTGTTGGTATTGTTTATAGCGGGTGATTTGTTTTTACGTTACAGCCAAGAAAGTAGGTCGGGATTGTTCTATTGCCTTGGATATGGAAAAAACTAAGCGGTGTGATTTGATTTGATTTATGTTGCTTCGCTGTGAGTAGGAGTGGGAAATGATTCAGTTGTGAAAAACCATGGTGTTAGGAATCATTCTGAGAATATAGAGCTGCTCTTGTTAGCTTTTCTAGTGAAGCTCCTTACCAACTATGGACAGCTGATTAGCTTTAACTGGCCTTACGTGCTCTAGTTGGCTTTAGTTGTTCTCTGAGATGTTTGGACTTTGAAAGTTTTACATGCTTTTAGCTCTTTCTTGAAACTTTCAAGCTAACAGTTATGCTTTTTCTTCTTGTTTTTCTTTTTTGTCTGCCCATGTTAGCATTGAAGTGATCTCTATATAGTTAAAGTTGTCATTTAGCTTTTCTCAGAGGTGTTCTGGTTAGCATTAGCTGTTGTCATTAACCTGTACTTGCCCTACATAGCATTTTGCTGTTCTATTAGCATGTAGTTAATAATCAGGAGAAGTTGCACAATCAGTGGGGCAAAAAAGTATTTAGTCAGCCACTGATTCTCCTACTTAGAAAGATGAGAGGTCTGTAATTGTCATCATAGGTACACTTCAACTATGAGAGACAAAATTAGAAAAAAAAACCAGGAAATCACATTGTAGGATTTTTAAAGAATTTAATTATAAATCATGGTGGAAAATAAGTATTTGGTCACCCACAAAACAAGCAAGATTTCTGGCTCTCACAGACCTGTAACTTCTTCTTGAAGAAGCTCTTCTGTCCTCCACTCGTTACCTGTATTAATGGCACCTGTTTGACCTCGTTATGTGTATAAAGACACCTGTCCACAGCCTCAAACAGTCAGACTCCAAACTCAACCAGACCTGCAGCATTCTGGGAAGAGTGAATCTACAATAGGCAAGCAGGTTGGTGTGAATAAATCAACTGTGGGAGTAATTGTAAGACATACAAGACCATTGATAATCTCCCTCGATCTGGAGGCCTACGCAAGATCTCATCCCGTGGGGTCAAATTGATTATCAGAACGGTGAGCAAAAATCCCAGAACTACATGGAGAGACCTGATGAATGACCTGCAGAGAGCTGGGGACCAAAGTAACAAAGGCTACCATCAGTAACACACTACGCCGAGAGGGACTCCGATCCTGCAGTGCCAGGCGTGTCCCCCTGCTTAAGCCAGTACATGTCCAGGCCCGTCTGAAGTTTGCCAGAGAGCATATGGATGATCCAGAAGAGGATTGGGAGAATATCATGTGGTCAGATGAAACCAAAATAGAACTTTTTGGTAAAAACTCAACTCTCCGTGTTTTGGAGGAAGAAGAATGCTGAGTTGCACCATACCTACTGTGAAGCATTGATGTGGAAACATCAAGCTTTGAGGCTGTTTTTCTGCAGAGGGGACAGGACGACTGATCCGTGTTAAGGGAAGAATGAACGTTGCCATGTATCGTGAGATTTTAAGCCAAAACCTCCTTCCATCAGTGAGAGCATTGAAGATGGAACGTGGCTGGGTCTTCCAGCATGACAATGATCCCAAACACACCGCTCGGGCAACGAAGGAGTGGCTCCGTTAAAAGCATTTCAAGGTCTTGGATTAGCCTAGCCAGTCTCCAGACCTCAACCCCATAGAAAATTTGTGGAGGGAGTTGAAAGTCCGTGTTGCCCCAAAACATCACTGCTCTAGAGGAGATCTGCATGGAGGAATGGGCCAAAATACCAGCTACAGTGTGTGCCAACCTGTGCGGAAACGTTTGACCTCTGTCATTGCCAACTAAGGTTATGTTATAAAGTATTGACCAAATACTTATTTTCCACCATGATTTACAATTAAATTCTTTAAAAATCCTACAATCTGATTTAATGGATTTTTTCCCTCATTTTGTCTCTCATAGTTGAAGTGTACCTGTGATGAAAATTACAGACCTCTCTCATCTTTCTAAGTAGGTGAACTTGCACAATCAGTGGCTGACTAAATACTTTTTTGCCCCACTGTATATACATGTAATGTCCTGGGAACGGAAATGATACCCATTCAGTGGAATGGCTCATCGATGTAACCTTCCTCCTGTCATGGGTAGCCATTGATGCTTAGGTACCATTAAATAAAACAAACACGCAAACAATTTAGCTGTGTTTTGTCCTATTAATCTAGTACCATAAGGTTATTGTATGCTATTAGTTATCTGAACACAGGAGAATAGCTAATGCCATTAAGCCTGTGTCATTAACTGTGTGTGTTGAATGTGTAAAATAGTTACATTTGGGATAAATGATAGAATTATTGAAAGGATTTTGTCATTTCAAGCTGTCTGTTTAGTCTTTATCCTCCTGTGATGCTGCAATTGCTGGATGTATAAATAGGCAGTGTCAGAATCACTCAGTACAAGTGTGTGTGTCCTCAGGTGGGTAGCTGAACATTTTGTCAAGTGCTGGTCAGAAAGGAGCTTTGCCATCCTTCCTCAGGAACTACAGAGGGATTGCCTCAACGCTGTCACCAAAAATATGGTGAGAGGGACACACACACATTTACACACTCCCTTCCCTTCCAACTTATCCATGTGTCCACCCTCAAGGCAGGAAATCAGTAAACAGCCCCGGCTGTGTCCTAAATCACAGCTGCTTCACTGAATGATAGTGTGGTAATTAGAGGTCATAATTGAGTTGTTGTACATCTCTGCAGCTGGAGGCAGACTGATCATGACCTCTAAATTTGTGATCTGGCTGCCTTCCTGCGCAGGCGAGATGCACATGCACGTAGGAGGTGTTATTGGATTACAACTGGAAATGGTCACTGCTGAACATGGAGGCCGTTTATCATGCTGCCCAAGTGGATTTCTTTTTTCACCTGGAGAGTTTGCGTGTGCATTTGTGTGTTTATTGGATGCAGGAAATGGTCAGTTATGTTGGAGCAGTATGGGTACACGTAGAAGGCAGACGTGTGTATGCATTCGTGTGTTTATTATGTGTAATTAATGGTCAATTTCATTAGAGACTACAAAGAGTGTGTGTGTGTTGCAGACAGTGCAGACGGTGGTCTCTGTGCTGTGTGGCAGCGAGCAGCTGATTGGCTCTCTGCCTGAGGTGAAGTGGGCAAAGCAGATTGCGTGTTTGGCAACCGAGCTGCAGGAGCAGTGTTTACACACCATCGTTACACACCTGCCCCGCGTCATCCACACCACCGCCTTCCACAGCCTCCGAAGGGTAGGAACACACACACACACACTGCACTTCCACAGCCTTCATGGAGTTTGAATAGATGAACACGTGCACACACAACCCACACACCGTGCACACACATCCCACACGCGCATCCCACATACTCACACACTGAGTTATACACGCCTCTGCACTCGGAATAGACACACATACTCACATAAAACTTAATTTAGGCTACGATCAAGCCGGTCGCAGGTAAGAGTGGTCCAGTTCTGATCTGGGAAACTTTGAGATGTTGTACAGAATTTGATCCATATCTGATATGTCCACTAGTCTTGAGGAAAATAAGAATGGACGGAGCTGATCGAACCTGAAACTCTCCCATTCCGTTTCTGACTGATCCATAAAAACGATGTAGAAGCTGATTCTGTCGAGCTGTGAATCCATTAAGAGCTCAGGACGTTTGATTTTGATGACTCCATGACTTGTTAGTTTAGATAAATTCGTTTCATTCTTAGATTTATCATCTACGCCAGCCAAGGAGGTCGGGTCCCTTTTTGAGTCTTGGTCCTCCCAAGGTTTCTTCCTCATAGCACTTGGAGTTTTCCTTGACACTGTTGCCCAAGGCTTGCTCAATTTGGGATTGGACGTAGATATTGGGAGATGATCTAAAATTGTAAAGTTGCTCTGAGACAATGCTACATTGTGAAAAGCACTATAGAAATAAATCTGACTGGACTTGGCTTTATTTCTCTGCCTTTCAGCTCATATCCTTTCCTTGTTCATTAACAGCTTCGTCTTCCAAATTGAAACTGAAATGTTCAAACGCAGTGGATTTTATCAACTCATTATTATTCATTTTACTTGTAAAACAATGCTGCTTTGTTATGGCTGGCATCGGAATACTTGAAGAGATCGGCCAAAAAAGCTTCGGTGCAATATTGGCACTTTTAGAGCGTCTCTCAGCCAATCAGATTGCAGGGTCGGAACTAACTGTGGTATGACGGCTTAAATTTGTTGTTCCGAACATCTTTGGCATTGCAAACCTATGGACAGTCAGACAAACTGAGGGCTTGGTGCTGCAAAGTAGGTTAGTCAGCATCCCGTGTTGCCAGTCAGTACAATCCCACCCCTACTCGCTTTTATAGTAACATGATATAATATGTTTTTGCTAACTGAATTTTCTCTGACATCCTACAATTTTAGACGAATTGTTTAGATTTAGCCATTTACTAAGCTGTAATGCGATTGGCTGTCTCAGAGGGAGGAGTTTACGCGTGACCCAACCCTGCTGAGGAAGGTGTGCGCTGCGGTGCGGGAAGGAGTGAACGTGGAGAACTGCTGTGAACTGTTTACCGCCGTGGACCAGCTGAGCGGCTCGCCAGACACTGACGCACTAACAACGGAGTCGGCCCCTCAGGAACAAGAGGAGGTGGAGGTAAACAGCCAAGGATTAACAAGTAACGATGTGTGTAATTAAGATGATTACAGTTATGTTACATAAGAATAATTGTTTTAATATTTGTTGAAGATTCTTTGAACTGGAAATGTCGGGATGGTGTGTGTGTGTGTGTGTGTGTGTGTGTGTGTGTGTGTGTGTGTGTGTGTGTGCATGCATGTATGAGGGCACATGGCGGGAGAGTGGGAGCTCCATTTGATCCGGAGCTTTAAGCTCTGTCTAATGTCCCTGGCTGAGGACATGTGGCACTACAAATAGAACAGATCAGGAGCGCCAGCCACACCCACTTACCCCTGCCTGGCATGTATCCGTTGTCTATACATGAACTGTCTGCAAAATTATAGGAACCCTTGATAGGCTGAAAAATGTTATGAACCCATCTAACCTTTAAGTACATTTATCCTAAGAAATAATTGTTTTTAAGAAAAATGTGTCAGTTTGGAGATTGGAGTCTCCTCGATACAGAGCCTCTTAAGATCCTGCAGGGTTCTTCACCTCATTTACAGGTTTTCAGTCAATATAATAATAATCTTTATTTGTATAGCACCTTTCATACATAAAAGCAGCTCAAAGTGCTTTAAATTAAGTGTTTTAAATGAAAAAGGGTAAACGCTGTACCCACAAATCGAATTGTGCATTTAAGTAACTGTCTGTATAAAGACAATTAAAAGAGACTGTAAAATTAAGACTGAAAATGAGATAAAATGGCAATAAAAATACAAAAAGTTATGGCAAAACATATACGTTTCATATGTAAGCAATTAAAAACAGTCAGTTTCTGATAATACATCTTCAGCTGCTTTTTAAACTCTGGGACGTTGGTGGCCTAGTGGTTAGGGTACTGGACTATGGACCAGAAGGTCCAGGGTTCAAACCCCATTCCACAAAGCTGCTTGAGCAAGACCCTTAACTCACAATTGTTTGGACTATAAGATCATATCACTTGTACGTCAGTCTGGATAAGGTTGTTTGCTAAATGACTAAAATGAATGTCTTCTACTGCTATTGCTTGTCTAAACTCAATTGGTAAGTTCTTCCATTTTTGGGTGCATAAAAACAAAATGCTGCTTCCCCACTTGTCGTCTTCTTAACTCTTTGTGCTTTAAGCAAACTTGCAGTGTTGGATCTCAAAGAATGACTAGCATACATAATGTATGATGGTGCCAATCCATGTAATGCTTTAAAAACCAGTAGTAGTACTTTAAAATCGATCCTAAAACAAGTGTGGAGCCGGTGTAATTATACTAGATCTGGTGTGACGTGTTCTCTCTTGCATGTTGCCGTTAACACTCTGGCTTCAGCGTTCTGGATGATTTGTCGGTCATCCTTTTTGTAGCCCAGTGAACAGCGAGTTACAGTAAACAAAGCATGTGTAAGTTTCTTAAGCATCAGGCAGACTAATGTATGGTCTAACACGAACAATGTTCCTCAGATGGAAAAAGGCAGATGGAGTAGCATTGTCAGAGTCTAGAAGAAATTGGGTTTAGAAGCTTGATTCTGAGCAGTGTGTTTGGAACATCCAACCATGACCACGTTGTAGCTTGCTGGCTGGCAAATTTTCATTTTAAAGAACAGTGCTGGGAATTTGGCATGACCTAACATGCTAGCTCCACAACCATGGTCGCCCTGGCTTGATTCCCAGTGGGGCCTTCTGGCTTTACATACAGGCTCTGTTGACTGTGTGTGAGGGAGCTGACCACAGTTGGGGGTCCCCCACTGCTGTAACAGTGACCCTTGCCTTGGCCTTCTCAGGGGATAGATGCTGGAGCTCCCATAACCCTTTCCAGAAACTGTGAACAGGGATACATTTTGGTGTGGGAAGGACAGTGGTGGTGTGTTGGATTGGCATTGGGCATTGGACTGTTTGCCACAAAGTTAAGGGGTTCCAGTCCTTAATCTGCTAAAGCTGGCACTGTTAGCCTGAGTGAGGCTCTTAACCTTCGGGTGCTAGGAATGTAGGTTGTTGTAAGTCGTTCTGGATATGAGCGTCTGCCAAATGCTGTAAATGTTAACGTGTTATTCTTCATCCCTGAGGCTATGTACACTAACTAGTTTGGAGGAAGAACAGACCTAAATCATTACATACAGTATCCTCCACATTACATAACAGTGGGTATTGGGTTCTTTGCTGTTTAGCCATCCTTAATTTTACACCAAAAAACTGTTTTCATCTTACCTTACTGTAGAACCTTGTTCCTGGTTGAGCTCCTGGTGATCACATCTGTAGTTAGGACAAAGAAGTCTTCGTTTTTGGTACACCTTCTTTGTACAGGTCTGTGCTGTTTAACAACCGCCCGGTCAAGGCCTGTTCACTTTAACGACTGAGGTCTTAACAATTAGAATAAATTATTAGGAAATAAAAATCTACAACTGTAAACAGCCAATCAATGCTGCAGATCCACGAGCAGAGGTGGGAGTTTAAGACCAGAAGTCTGCCATGCCTGTGTGTGTAAGAAACTACCTTACGGTTCATGTGCTCGCTTGCTTGTTAGCTCACGTTTGGACTAGACACTGTTGTCGGTTGATGTGTTCAGAGACTTTTTTGAGTAAGTTACTTGTGTTTGAGGGTATGATTTTTTAAATTATTATTATTTTTTGTCCACTGCTTATTTATAACAAGCTGTAAATGGCATTCATAAGTCTTTTTGCTTGTCCTATTGTGACTAGTACTCTCTGTTTTCCCTCCACAACCTGTATATTCTCTTTGACCAATAACTTTACGAACTGGTTCATCTGGCTGATCTGCCATGTTGTTCATAATACTGTCTATCGATGCATTTTTTCTTCCGGCAAACAAAGTATCAGTCGTTTCGATCACTCTCTGATGCATTTATGCATCGTTTGCACGAAGTTTTCTTGTGAAAATACCCTTTAAATGAATATTAAAGTAGCATAAAAAGACATTGATACAGTCTTACAGTCCAAGCAATTGTGGGTTAAAGGCTTTGCACAAGGACCCGGCAGTGACAGCTTGGCAGAGGTGGGATTTGAACCCTGGACCTTCTGGTTCATTTGTCCAATGTCCATTTCGATCAATGACCACAGATGTAACTGATGTCTTAAACGGTGCATACCTGTAGCTTTCACCTGATGGTAGATATGGAGCCTTAAATTTCCAACTTTGCCATTTTTGGCGTTCCAAGTAAAGTAGTTGTGTTACTACTTTCTGCATCATTCACCACAGAAAGGCTTTGTCCGGCTGCCATCGGTTAGCTGAACTAAGAAGAAATCACTAGAGAAAATGTATGTGGCCAAACACTTGCGGTTCCGAGCAGCTTTCGCAACAAACTTATAGCGAAAGATAGAGGCAAGACCACCGTCAGCTGCAGCTTCTGACATCATCGCTGCGGCTCAAGGGGAATTCTGGGAGGGGTGTGGGAGGGTTGCCACAGCAACTGGGCTCTCAAGCAGCTGCACATTGGCTCCTGTTTCCCTGCTGTTGTTCTCTCTCTCTCTCACTCTCTCTCACTCTTTGGCTCACTCGCTCGTTCACTCCATCTTTCTTTCACTTACTCGCTGGTTGTTCCCCAGCCGTTCAGGCATGAGGTGTGTTCTCTTCGAGCACGGCTCTGGACCTTCCTGCTTCAGTCCTTCTTTGCAGTGAGACACACGCGAGGATGGGAAACGCTGCCACCCAGGCACCGAGAACGCATCCTTGCAGGTAAGGAGGAGTTAAACACGCATTGCTGTTGGTCAAGAATGAAACCTGATGCTTTGAGCTCTGACGTGCAACCTGAAAAATGTATTGATGAGGGAACATTTGGCTGGTTTTCACAAACAAAACATGCGCTTTTACAAAGGCTAAGCTTTGATTGGTATTTGATCAATAGAGACCTCGCAAATACAGGTGTGTGTGTGTGTGTTGCATGCTTTCATTCTTATGCTAATGTGCCTCTGTACGGCTTTGATGAAGTGTAACATTAAGGCTAGAATGCGCTGGGCTCAGCAGATTTAAGGGACCAGTGTAGGAGGTTCAGTTCGGCTCTGTTTATTAATAAATGCTCTTTGTAGATTTGGTCTTCATAGGCATCATAAAGAGAATGCATTAGTATTTGTTACATGGGTCAGGCAGTTTGTTGGGACTCCATGATTATTATGACAGTGTACATAAGAATATGCATTGTTTAGAGTTTAATGGGTCATTTTGTTTTTATTTTTATAACGCTTACCAACTCCATTGTTTGGCCAATCTAAATCCAAATGGATTAGAGAAACATGACGTCCATACCTTGTATAGCACTGTTGTATCAAAACTGTACACCTAATACAATACTGTGCAAAAGTATTGGGCCAGCATTAGATTAGCTGTACCATTGTTTCAGCCACGATATAATGACCACATAATTATTTCTCAGTCTCTTACAGTACAAGAAAATACAGGACATTTGTGTGACCTCTCTTAAGGCGTTTTCACATCGAGCCTGATTTTTACGGAGGAAAAAAATGCACGTCAAGTTTTGCAAAATGCGTGTATCAATGCAGTCCTTGACACCGAGTCCGAAACTGATGGACTGTGACACTGCGTGAAATATTTATTCGGCGCCTGTTCTAATTTCTCTGTTGTTGGGATGCGTAAAAAACAGGCTGACCAATCAGAGCTCGGTTGTCAGGCAGAACAGCTCATCATGGTAGCAGCAGAGCACAAGAGCTTATAGGACAAGGAGCACGCTGAGTATAAAACTATGAATATTAAAGAAAATGTGGCGGAATGTAACTGAAAGGATATTATACTGTTGCTAAAACAGCAAATCAAATGGTGGCCTAAGACATTTGCACAGCACTGTATGTCACTGACTGTCAGTGCAGATTAATATGCTGTTCACACTCAGGCATGGGCAGCTGTATCTGTAAAATGACTAGCATGCGGGCACTCGGACGAGTCGTACTGCTCAAATATCTTGTCGGGATTTGTTGCAAAGCATTATTTTAGTGTTCCAGTCAAAGGATTTGGCCCTGAAAACGTCTGGCCCTTAGTTCTGACTACATGCTAGGAAACCACGAAAGAAGCACCTTTATTTTGGTATGTTTTTAGAAAACATTAAGCAGCATATCGCATTAGACGAGACCCTGAGTGGGCATTGATCATTGGTAATTTGGTTCATTTTACCTGGCTTGACAACAGGATCTGAAACTGCCCTTGTACTTTATATAAAATGTTATAAATAAATTTTCACAATATTCAATGTGGACTCAGGTGATTTGTTTAATCATGTACAGGTGTGCATTTCTAAACGTCCACTATACGTTCTGTGAAACTGCATGTTATGTGATCTGGACAATGTCCAAACACCAACATCTAGGTTGCCCAAGGAGGTTTGGTCCCTTTTTGAGTCCTGGTCCTCACAAAGTTTCTTCCTTATAACATTTAGGAATTTATAACACTTCCTTATAACGTTTTCCCGGCCACTGCCACCCTAGGTTTGCGCAGTTAGGGCTGTGAGCCTAGATAGTTAAAAGGCTTTGAGACAGTGTTCTGGATATATTGTATACAGTACAATCTGTACAATCTACAGTTGTAGTTTCTAGTATTTGGTATACACCAATCTGCCAAAAGTTTCAAACCACGCACAGATTAAATGACAGATAATGTTAATTATCTCATTTTAACTACAGTGGTGTGAAAGTGTTTGCCACCTTCCTGATTTCCTATTTTTTTGCATGTTTTGTCACACTTAAGTGTTTCGTAACATCAAACCAATTTAAATATTAGTTGAAGACAACACAAGTAAATACATAATGCAGTTTTTAAATGAAATTGTTTATTATTAAGGGAGAAAAAAATCCAAAAATACATGGCTCCGTGGGAAAAAGTGATTGCCCCAGAACACCTCTTGATGATCCTCAAGACTTTTGGGAAAACATTCTGTGGACTGGTGAGACAAAAGTTGAACTCTTTGGAAGGTGTCCCATTACATGTGGTGTAAAAGTAACACAGCATTTCAGAAAAAGAACATTATAGAAACAGTAAAATATGGTGGTGGTAGTGTGATGGTCTGGGGCTGTTCTGCTGCTTCAGGACCTGGAAGACTTGCTGTCATAAATGGAACTATGAATTCTGCTGTCTACCAAAAAATCCTGAAGGAGAATGTCCGGCCATCTGTTCATGACCTCAAGCTGAAATGAACTTGGGTTCTTCAGCAGGACAATGATCCAAAACACAGCAGCAAGTTCACCTCTGAATGGCTGAAGAAAAATAAAATGAAGGCTTTGGAGTGGCCTAGTCAAAGTCCTGACCTGAATAATATTGAGATGATGTGGCATGACCTTAAAAAGGCCGTTCAAGCTGGAAAACCCTCCAATGTGGCTGAATTACAACAATTCTGCAAAGATGAGTGGCCAAAATTCCTCCACAATGCTGTAAAAGACTCACTAAGTTATCCCAAACGCTTGGTTGCAGTTGTTGCTGCTAAGGGCGGCCCAACCAGTTATTAGGTTTAGGGGGCAATCACTTTTTCACACAGGTCCATGTAGGTTTGGATTTTTTTTCTCCCTTAATAATAAACACCTTCATTTAAAACTGCAATTTGTGTTTACTTGTGTTGTCTATGACTAATATTTAAATTAGTCTGATGTTCCGAATCACTTAAGTGTGACAAACATGCAAAAAAAAAAGGAAAATGTGTTAGAAATGTTCTGTTATTTATTCACTTGAATGACTTTAGCAAGGGACAAATTATGGCCAGACGACAGGGTCAGAGCATCTCAGTAATGACGAGTACCTACCAACAAAGCATGGATTGGTGACGATGTTGGTGCCCGCCGCCCATCGATACAATCCTAGCAACGAATCCTGTCCTGTCTGGTGAAGCAGACAGAGTGGACAGATGAGCTACTGCGGTGCAAGTCATAAATGTTTAATGCTGGTTATGAGAGGAATGTATCACAACACAGTACAGCTCCCTCTGCTGAATGTGAAGCTGCCTTGTCAGCAGAGCTCACCATGCTGACCATTTTCAAGAATACCTACAAAGGGTACCTTGGCGTGTTGCAAGAAGGTGTTGCAAGAAGGCACTGTGTTAAGAATACAAGGTGGTGGAGGGAGTATGATGCTATTGGTAATGTTCTGCTGTGTCCAGCTATTTATGTGGAAAATAGTTTGACACGTAACACCTACTGAAACATCATTACAGATCAGTTTCATCGTTTGGGTGATCGGTATATACACGCGAGATTTGGAGGGTGAAATATGCTTCTCAATCACCTCGGAACTAGTGGAAATGGTTCTCGACACATTTTAACTGGAAAAATTTGTCTCGGTTCTTGTAGTTTGCTCAGTACTTGCCGCAACTTGCTTAAACTTGTACTAGTCAAGCCGCGCGACTCGGTTCAGCAGAATCGCGATTCATGATTCAGGATATAAAATATATAAAAATATATGCAGTGTTTCTTGCGTTTACTTTTATTTCATTGCAGACAGTATGAACCTGAGATTTCATTTTTTGGTCAGCTTCATTTCATTTGTTAATAAACTTTCAGGCCTGCAATACATTCCAAAAAAATTGTGACAGGTGCAATTTAAAGCTAATAATGAGTTAAAGACACAAAACAGGATGTGATTTCAAACAGGTAATGTCAAGAGGTGGTTATCATGATCGTGATGCATCAAGAACCGTCATTCATCAAAAGCTGGTATAACCATATGGGCAAGGGATTACTTTATCAAACCTTTATCAAGCACTACAACACATCACAAAAAAAACTTAACTTTACTGTGCAACAAAGAAGCCTTATGTTAACAATGTTCAGAAGTGGCATCAACTTCTCTGGGCTCAGATTTATCATGTATTGTGCTCAGACCAATCAATATTCCAGATCTTTTTTTGGAAGAAATGGACATCGTGTGACGAAAAGGACCATCCAGAATGTTATCAGCAACAATCCAAAAACCAATTTCTATCATGGTTTGGGGTTGGGTCAGTGCCCTTGGCAAAGCTCATTTACACTTCAGATACACTTCTTTTCCAGGCACGTGCATGCATCTATCAACAAGACAAAACATACAAAACAAGCTAAATCAGTAGAAGTTGTTCTTTTTCTTCTTCTTCTTCTTTCGGTTTCTCCCTTTATCAGGGGTCGCCACAGCGAGTTAAACGTTTCTACCTCACCCTGTCCTCCACATCCTCTACTCTCACCCCAACTCTCTGCATATCTTCATTTACCACAACCATATAACTCCTCTTTGGTCTTCCTCCTCCGTCTCTTGCCTGGCAGCTCCATCTCCAACATCCTCCTACCAATATATCCACTATCCCTCCTCTGCACATGTCCAAACCATCTCAGTCTTCAGTCCTCATCTCTGATGATCTCATTCCTAATCCTGTCCACCCTAGACACTTTTACAGAGAACCTCAACATCTTAAGTTCTGCCACCTCCAGCTCTGCTTCCTGTCTCTTTGTCAGTGCCACTGTCTCTAACCCATACAACAAGGCTGGTCTCACTACTCTCTTATAAATCTTTCCTTTCACTTTTGCTGCGACCCTTTTGTCACACAGCACTCCTGACACTCTTCTCCACCTACTCCATCCTGCCTGTACTCTCTTCTTTACCTCCTTTCCAGTTAGTACTTAAATATGTAAATCCCTTCCAGTCTCTTTCTGAGGAACATTTGTTTTTAAGCATTTCAATAATTTTCTTACACATTTGTTGATACACTGGAGATCCTCGCCCCATATTTACTCCTCAGGGACTCATCCTTTTGCGGATACTGCTTTTGTACCAAATCATGATTATCACTTGTTGACACCTGTTTAAAATCACATCATAAATTTATATATTTTTACCTCATTACTAACCCTAAATTGCCCCGTCCCAACTTTTTTAGGAATGTGGTGCAGGCTTGAAATGCAGGAATGGATGTTTACTAATAAATGAATTGACCAGAAAAAAACTGAAATATCTTGGGGTCCTACTGTCTATAATGAAAGACAAGTCAAAGGAAATGTAAGGAACACTGCATATATGTTTTATTGCCATTTTTCAGATCGTCTGAACTTTTTCTGGTTTTGGGGTTGTACTTTATGTAATATGGTGTTTGGACATCATCAAGATCACATAACGTGCAATATCACAGAATGTATTGTGGGCATTAAGTGACGCATACCTGTATTGTTAAATGTTTCCAGTTATAAAGGAATTGAATAAATCTGAGTACCAGTATGCACCCAAATATCCTAACAATAATAGTTTAATTCAGTGAAAACCCAATGTAATAGGTGGGATATTCTCAGAAATTGCATCAAGATGTTTCACAGTAACTGTGTCATATCACATTTCTCGTACGTGCACATTTTGTTTAGTTTTGCAAAGGTATCTTCTACTTCCTTCTCCTACTGATTGTTCTCTCTTGCTTTCCTTCACCATTAAAGCTACTCTTGATACTGGCGACTGCAGAAGGCTGAGTAAAAAGCCAGTCCTCACAAGCTCTCAGGTAATTCGTTCATTTCATTTCTTAAAACGCCTTGTTCTTGTGATGGAATTTTATTGCATGTCGCTATATTGAAATCTAAGATGCACATTTTTATTACATGATCAAGGACACTATAGAAGATGACATTTTATGCCAAATGGTGGTCAAATTGCATGTGGTGGTGCTTGTTCTAAATGGAAAAACCTTTGCAGGAAACAAACTTAAATACGATTTAGTCCTTTTTGAGTCTTGGTCCTCCCAAGGTTTCTTCCTCATAACACTTAGGGAGTTTTTCCTTGCCACTGTCGCCCTAGGCTTGCTCAAGTTGGGATTGGACGTAGATATTGGGAGATAATCTAAACTTGTAAAGTTGCTTTGAGACAAAGCTCCATTGTAAAAAGTGCTATATAAATAGATCTGACTTGACTTGAGTTCTGCGTTTTTCTGAACCATTAAATTCCTAATACCTGATGGAATTGAAGCCATTGTGGAAACCAACCTTAATCACACACACAGTTTTCATCTGCAAAACCAAATTGTGATTTCACAAGCCTGTGTGTTTAAGATGAGGTGATGGCTGTTTTTCAGCTTAGGCAAGGGTTCTCTAAGAAAACTGGCTGTGCCTGTGACGCACGAGATGCCTGTACAAGCCCCTCCTCGTCTGTGGGGTGTCACCATGGTAACCTTGTCATAGTTGACAAGAAGTCGTTTGATGAAGGTTGTGAGGGTGGAGGGTTTTCTTCCTCTGGAGCGCTGATTGCTCTTTCTTTCTCCCAGTGCTGTTCTCTCGTTGTGTTCCTTTTCTATAATCTCTCATTGGGCATTTCTACAGACTTTTGCTTGCACTACTTGCCCTACTTCATTACACTGCTCTGTCTCAAAGCAGCTTAACAACTATCTAGGCCCACAGTCCAAATTGAGAAAACCTAGGGTGACAGTGCCAAGACACAATTCAAAAAATGAGATGAGGAAGAAACCCTGGGAGGACCAAGACTCAAAAAGTGACCCAAACTCCCTGGAGAATCTAGATTTTTTATTTTTTTGTGTGTTTGTAATGTAAGAAACCACTAGGCTGTGGTAGCCTAGCGGTTAAGGTACTGGACTCTGGACCTGAAGGTCCAGGGTTCAAATCCCACCTCTGCTAAGCTGCCACCGTTGGGCCCTTGAGCAAGAGCCTTAACCCACCATTGCTTGGATTGTAAGATTGTACTAATTGTAAGTCTCTCTGGATGCTGTAAATGTAAACAAAATTCTCTAAATACTTCAGGTACTCCATTTTCTTAATTGTTTACTCTAAATTGGCCCGGTATCAATGTGCATGACTAGTATCGATGTAACCTTACTCCTGTTGTGAATAGCCATTGATGCTAGTGTGGAGTTAAATAAATGAATAACTAAATGTAATACATGAAAATAAGTCATACATTTATAAGTGGCTTGGTGGGTAGCATAGTCACCTCACAGCAAGAAGGTCCTGGGTTGGATCCCAGCTGGAGCGCTCTGGGCCTGTGTGGAGTTTGCATGTTCTCCCAGTGTCCATGTGGGTTTACTCCTGGTGCTCCGGTTTCTTCCCACAGTCCGAAGATGTGTGTTAGGCTAATTGGAGTCTCTAAAGTGCCCCTAGTGTATGAGTGAGTGTGCCCTACGATGGATTGGTGCCCTGTCTAGGGTTGTTCCTGCTTTAGGGTTGTGTGCCCTATGCTGCCGGCTACGTACCGGCTCTCAAATGACCCTTATCAGGATTAAGCAGATAAGAAAGTGAATGAATGTGACTAGCTTTGATGTAACCTTGAGTGTTGATGTGACCTTGTGTCTGTCATTGAACGTCATTGAACACACAACGTATGTTTTTGGAATGTGTGAGGAAACCTGAGTCCAAGGTCTGTATCAAACCAGGCATCTCTGAAGCTGAGAGACGAAAATGAGCGTGTCCACCACTGTTCCTCCTCCAAAATATAAAACTATAGAATGTAAGACAATAGTTTATATATAATAAATACAATAATAAATGCTAGTACTTTAGTACAGTTGGCCTTCTGTATCTGCGGATTCAACCCACCGTGGACTGAAAATATTAAGACAATTGAAATCCAAATAGTTCCAAGACACACAACTTGAATTTGCTTTGGAGGCATCCAAAATGTCACAGATCTTCAGTCTCACTCCAGTATGACCCTGTTTGAGCACTGTTCACCTCGTCATGTGTTCACATGTACACACTTTCTATTCTTGTAATTATTTTTAAACAGTACAGTATTACTACAAGTAACATTTATGTTGTCTTAGATATTGTAAGGAAACTGGAGATGATTTGATGCAAGTACTACAACATTTTATATAAGTTCTTTTAACATCTACATTTTAGTATCCTGGAAGCAATCCCTGTGGTAGCCTAGCGGGTAAGGTACTGGACTATGGACCAGAAGGTCCAGGGTTCAAATCTCCCCTCTGCCAAGCTGCCACTGTTGGGACCCATAACTCACAATTGCTTGGATTGTAAGACTGCATCAATTGTAAGTCGCTCTGGATAAGGGCGTCTGCTAAATGCAAATGTAAATGAATATGGAGGACTATCTGTAAAAACATTAAACATTGCTGTATGATCATACATTTATAGGTATTTGCTGTGTATACATATTATAAAGCCATAGCGTAGTGAGTAAGATGAGTGTCAGTTTCAGATTGGAAATTCGCTGCATTTGTATACCAAACGAAAATCATTTGGACAGCAGTTGATTTCTTTCTGTGTCATCCCCTTCAGAAGCTTGGGAAATGTCCTTCAGGCTCATCCTCTCCGTGTGAGAGCCCTCCAACCCTCCAGCCCCTGAAAGCCCCCAGGGGCTTGCGTCCCACTGCTGAAAACAGAACAGCAAGCAAAAGTGTCATGAAGTCCGACAGTCTGGGTACGACCACTGCTGCGAAAGCCAAACCCGGCACCAACGACTCGAGTCGACCCAAAACGAGCAGCCCGGCTAAAAGGAAAACACCCTCCACTGCTAAAACGGTCCTAAATGGCAGCGCTAGTCCCATTGCAGGGCGGGACATCTCTGCCACTAATGGCACTACGGGCAAATCGGCCCCAGAAAAGAGGCTTGCGACAAGTGCGAGGCCCAAGTCTACCGGGGCGGCAGGGACGGCCAAAGCAAGCAAGGTCATGGCATCAGGAAAGGACTTGACTCAGGGCTCCACCTCCGACAGCACCGGAAATGCCTACTGTGCTCAGACCACGCCTTCTACATCAGGCAGCGCCTCTCCGGAGAGCAGTATGAGCAGTCCACGGAACAGCAGCCAAGGTTCGTAATCATTATCCCTGATTAACTGGAGTTTTGGGATTTCACATTATTTTTGCTGTCGGTTTTATTGGCTTTGAGCTGCACCTTCTGTTTAATGGTCTTAAGTTTGACTTTGATGACCCCCAGAGCTGATCGTCAGTCTTTAATACACTGTGGATGTCACCCAAGTGTTAGCGTTGTGACCTTTTTGCTTCCCTGCCAAGTACAGCTGTGGGTATTAGAGGCAGGATGCCAGCAACAGTGAAGAAAAATAAGCCTAGGGTAGTCTTGCCAGACAGCCATCGACTGCACATTTTTCAGTCAGCATGAGTTTTACTAACAAAAGTGACACCTCACTTATTAGAGGAAGCCAGCTTATTTAAAAACCTAATCTCCATATTAATCAAGTGGTTATGTTAAATACATATTGTTCCAGTCCTCACACTGAGATGATCTCCCAGTACCAGTTCCAGCCTAACTCGAGCTGTGCTCGCATTATCTGTTCCAGTCCTCATACCATTACTCAGACCACATCAGGGGGCAATATCCAATAATGCCAATAATATGCATGTTTGTCACACTTGAGTGTTTCAGAACATCAAACCAATTTAAATATGAGCCAAAGACAATTGGGTTATAAAGGGTTATAAAGCCATTTCTAAAGCTTTGGGACTTCAGCGAACCACAGTCAGAGCCATAATCCACAAATGGCCAAGACATGGAACAGAGGTGAAACTTCCCTGGAGTGGCCGGCCGACCAAAATTACCCCAAGAGCGCAGCGACGACTCATCCAAGAGGTCACAAAAGACCCCACAACAACATCCAAAGAACTGCCTCACTTGCCTCAGTTAAGGTCAGTGTTCATGCCTCCACCATAAGAAAGAGACCGGGCAATTTTTCCAGAGCACATCTTGATGATCCCCAAGATTTTTGGGAAAACATTCTGTGGACTGACCAGATAAAAGTTGTAAAAATGTGTCCCATTACATCTGGCGTAAAAGTAACACAGCATTTCAGAAAAAGAACATTATACAACAGTAAAAGATGGAGTAGTGTGATGGTCTGGGGCTGTTTTGCTGCTTCAGGACCTGGAAGACTTGCTGTGATAAATGGAACTATGAATTCTGCTGTCTACCAAAAAATACTGAAGGAGAATGTCCAGCCATCTGTTGGTGACCTCAAGCTGAAACGAACTTGGGTTCTGCAGCAGGACAATGATCCAAAACACACCAGCAAGTCCACCTCTGAATGGCTGAAGAAAAACAAAATGAAGACTTTGGAGTGGCCTAGTCAAAGTCCTGACCTGAATCCTATTGAGATGCTGTGACATGACCTTAAAAAGGCCGTTCATGCTGGAAAACCCTCCAATGTGGCTGAATTACAACAATTCTGCAAAGATGTGCGTGTTCTGTAGATTTGTATTCACTATTTTAGTATGCTCTTCAAAATGTTGTATTCTCTTTTAATTTATTATAATCTATATATTATTATTTTCTTTAAATGTGTACTCTCTTCTATATTTAGCTGCTGCTTTTTTAATCTATTGCTATTGATTATTAATTAGGTAGCATATTTACTTATTACGTATCTTCTCGACTGTCCGAGGACATTGTGACCCTTTTTGAATCTTGGTCCTCCCAATGTTTCTTCCTTTTAACGTTTAGATATATCAAGATATTTGTAAAGCTGCTTTGAGACAATGCTGTGTTGTAAAAAGTGCTATAGAAATCTAGTTTTGGTCTTTTTACTGTACCTGTATCCATCAGTGTACTGAGAAAATAGGGAAAATGTTTACTTGAAACACTCTTGTAGAGGATGACTAATTCAGACAGGCGACTCGAATCGGCTTTAAACTCAAATCGGATTTCAGCTGGACAGATTTAATGCAGGCTGTACGGCCAAAAACCCAAATGGATGTGGTTTCAAAAGTGATCAGAATCGGATTTCAAGGCATGTGACTCATCGGTAGGGACAGATCGGCTTTAATCTGGATTTTTTTTACCCTATTCTGCACTCTGCAAAGATTTTTGTTAACAACAACAGCAACCTGAAGCAAGGAATACCTCAAGCCATCAAGTCAAGTCAAATCTATGCATGTACTGCTTTTTACAGTAGTACATTATAGTCCCAAAGTCAGCTTTACAAACATCAGCGCCCACATCCCCAACTGAGAAAGCCTAGGGCAACAATGGTGCGGTAAAACTCCCTAAATATGATGAGGAAGAAACCATGGGAGGACCAAGAATCAAAAACCAACCCAACCTCTTTGGACTACCTAGATGCTATATGTAATAATTAAATTACATAAATATTGAATTTATAAGAATAAATAGATTAAACATACAGAAGACAAAGAAGCATAATTGCAGTCACTGAATGCTCTGATGGCATCTAGCCAAGAAGCGGTTTTGGTGGCATGGCATCCACAAGTCAACAGAAGGAGGGGACGGGAGTGGGGATAGGATCCTCTCTTGTGGTCTGAGTAGAGGTCTGAATGCTGGCACTGGTGCCAGAAGAACAGTTTGGAGAGAAAACAGAATATGTAGTTAGGGAGTCTGTAAACAGGACACAGTTGTTCCGAAGTGTAGCACCGGACTCTGGACTATGGCCCCACATCCAAGATCACCACAATACTATTCATCACATTCTAGATCCCAATCTTTCACAAATGTTTGTAAAGGAAGCCTGCTTGGCTACATGCTTGATTTTATACACTTGTGACAATGGGACTGAATGAAACACCTGAATTCAATGATAGTGTCCCAATACTTTTGTCCATATAGTGTAACTGCTCTGTTGTGAGATACTGAACACTGACTTACTCACTGCTATTCTGTGTGGGAAGAAAGGACAGCCAAGTCGCCTGAAACTAACTGTAGTTTGATCAGTAAATAGTCTGAGCTCCCTTTCCTCAGACTTGGCCAATTGTTCCGGTGTGACACCAGACCTGGCTGAAAGGCCCCACTGAATTTCCGCTGTGCCACCCAGGTTCCTGTATGGTCAATCGTCCTATTTAACCAAGCAAATGAAAATGACTAAAGGGTAGCTACCAGAGGTAGCTGTGTGTATAAATCTACAGGAAATCGCTTCACCTACATTACGCATGATGATTTGAATGCCATTACACCAACGTTACAATTCATATTATGGCCTGTCGGTGTTCGTACTCAGACCCTGTTATTACCACTGGTGACTATTTAGAGCAATATATATGCTACAGCACTAAAAGAGGGAGGCCAGTATTCACAGACATTAATGTTGATGAGGTCTTTCATTAGAGAGAAATGTGGAAATTTCGATCCAGGAAGTTATTAGGCATGGTGCTTGTGTGTTCGACTGGAAGGCTTTTTACAGCCCAGACAATAGCTCAAGCTGAGCCTCAAAGCTGACCCATACATGTGCGCAGAAGTGTGACGAATTAATCCTCACACCGTTCACTGCTTCACAAGCTGTGTGGGATCACTTTGCATCATTCTTGTTAGCTAAAGGACACGAACAAAAGCAGAGAACGATTTAAGAGACAGGATTTAAGCTGGGCCTACACATCCTGCAGCGTCTATTTTAACTCGCATAGATATTTCATAAAGTTATTAAGGAAATGTAGGAGTAGTACAGATCTAGTTCATAGTTAATTGGCTGTTGTACTGGTTCTACTATTATAGATTACTATTATAGTTCATTAGGAATTATTCTTTTTCTGATAGGCAAATAGACGATGTAGTTCATTAATATAATAGTAATACTACACTCACCAGCTGCTTTAAGTTACCTGTTGAACCTCTCTTAACGCAAATATCTAATCAGCCAATCACATGGCAAAAACTCCATGCATTTTGGAATGTAGACATTGTCAAGACAGCCTTCTAAAGTTCAAACCGAGCATCAGAATGGGGAAGAAGGGTGATTTAAGTGACTTTGAACGTGGTATGGTTGTTGGTGCTGGTATTTATTTGTTGGTCTGAGTATTTCAGAACTTCTCTAGTTTACTTTAGCTGTCTCTAGGGTTTACAGAGAATGGTCCGAAAAGAGAAAACATCCAGTGAGTGGCAGTTCTCTGTGTGAAAATTCCTCGTTGATGTCAGAGGAGAATGGCCAGACCGATTTGAGCTGATAGAAAGGCAACAGTAACACAAATAACCATTAGTTACAACCAAGGTATGTAGAAGAGCAGCTCTGAATGCCCATGTTGAACCTTGAAGCAGAAGGGCTACAGCAGCAGAAAACCACACAAGGTGCCAGCTTGTGGCAGGCAACTAAGACTACAATTCACACAGTCTCACCAAAATTGGACAATAGAAGATTGGGAAAACGTTGGCTGTCTCTTTTATGTGATATTAAAAACTGGGGGGAAAAGTGACCTCTACTTACACTTGAGTAATAGCAGTATCTGGCAGCTTCATTACTTATGGTGGCTCATTAGTGGTTAAGGACTCAGAAGGTACAGGGTTCAAATCCTAACTCTACCAGGCTGCCACTGTTGGGTCTGTGTGCAAGGTCTTTAAGCCACATTTGCTTGGAATGGTAGATTGTGTCATTGTCTCTAATTCGCTCTGGATAAGGGTGTCTGCTAAATGTCATTGGGATGCCAAGTTGACCCTTCTACAGTCCAAATAAGCTTGATCAGGCATGGTCATTTTGGAAGGGCAGCAGCCAGTAAACCACTTACATTTACAGCATTTAGCAGACGCCCTTATCCAGAGCGACTTACAATTGATACAGTCTTACAATCCAAGCATTTGTGGGTTAAGGGTCTTGCTCAAGGACCCAACAGTGGCAGGTTGTCAGAGGTGGGATTTGAACCATGGACCTTCTGATCCATAGTCCAGTACCTTACCCGCTAGACCACCACAGTCCCACTTTTCGGAAGTGTACAACCGTACAATCGTCAACAATATGTTTATTATGCTCATTATACCATTGCTAAAACTCAAATCTAATGGTGGCCTAAGACAATAGATGCACACTTCAGTGTGTGTAAACTCCTTTGAGATTATGTGATCAGCAGAGCAGGTTTTAGTCTCGTGTGAGCCCAAGTTAACTCATAACTAAGCTCCTTAACACAGCTAATTCTGTTCTGCTGACTCAAAGTACAGATGGAGTTGTATAACCACCTTAGTGTGGCAGTGTGTTTGTATGTGTGTGGCTCGTCAGTAACTGTCATTAAAACATTTCATAGTTACTTTGTGCTCTGTATGTCTGTTCAAACCTCAATAAGTCATTTGGTTTTACAGCTCTCAGGCCAAAACCACAAGCCAAGGGAACCACTAGATCTCCTCTGACCAAGACTGTGCAGAAACCAGAGACAGACAAGACCAACAGGTGAGCTGCACTTGCTTTAGAACTTTATGTACTTGAGGGGAAAGGGTTAGGTGTTGGGAGTCATGTTAGAGCAAATGATTTTACTTAATGTAATCGTATGGCTTGTTTTATTGATTTTTTTCGTAATAGACTAACAGTTTAAACATTTGGCTATGAAGATACGAGGTGGATGAGATGAAAAATCCATATCCATAATGAGAGTTGGGCAGACAGCAGGAGAGTCAATCATCATTAGTAACACGACATACTGAAAACTACTTGACCAACATCTCAAATACAGAAGCTGTGTACAGTTTTTCCATGTTAAGAAATCAGTGTTGCTTTAGCTAGGCTAATGAAAACACTGTAACATATATGCTGTCAGAACACAGTAATGCAATGCTCAGTAAACTATAATAGCTCCAGCCATCCATCCACTGATCGAGCCATCAATCCTGGGTGGATTGAAGGATGGCTCGATGTGTGGACTCGTGGCTCAATCAATGGATGGATGAACGGATAGGTGGATGGATGGCTTGATTGATCTATGGATAGGTGGCTCAATCGATGGATGGATGGAGGGAGGGGTGGATGGATACATAGGTGGGATTGATGCAGGGATGGGTAGATAAATGTGTGGATGGTTTGGAAAGTGGAGGGTTGGATAGATGGGTAGGTGGAAGGTTGGATGGAGGGATAGGTGGGTGGAAGGATAAATAGGTGCATGGACGGGTAGATGGTTGGATATAAAGATAAATGGATGGATGGCTCTATCAATAGATGGATGGATCGGTGGATTGATGAATGGGTGGCAGGATTGGTGGATGGAGAAATGGATTGAAGGATGAATGGCTGGTTAGATAGGTGGAGGGTTGGCTAGATGGGTAAAAGGTTGAGTGGATGGGTGGATGGTTGGATATAAAGATAAATGGATATATGGATTGATGGATGGCTTGATTGATCTATGGATAGGTGGCTCAATGATGGCTGGGATGGATAACAACATAGGTGGGAATTGGTGCAGGGAATTGGGTAGATGTATAAAAATGTGTGGGAGGCGGGGATATGAATGGATGGTTCGGAAAGTGGAGGGGTGGCTTAGATGGGTTTTTAAAAAATAAAGGTTGACGTGGATTGGTGGCGGGGGTGGATATAAAAAAAGATAAATGGATATAATGGATGGATGGCTTGATTGATCTATGGAAATGGTGGCTCAATCGATGGATGGAGGGAGGGGGGTGGATGGATACATAGGTGGGATATTGGTGCAGGGATGGGTAGATTTAGGATATAGATAAATGTGGGTGGTGGGATGGAGGGGTTGAAACGGGATGGTCGGAAAGTGGAGGTTGGTAGATGGGGAGGTTGGAAAAGGTTGGATGGAGGGATAGGTGGGGTGGAAGTATAAACAATAGGTGCAATGGACGGGTAGATTGGTTGGAATTATAAAGATAAAATTGGATGGATGGCTGTATCAATAGATGGGAGGGATCTGTGGATTGATATTGATGACATGGGTGGCAGGGGGGACATGGTGCAGGGAATTGGTGGATGGAGAAATGGATATTGAAGGGATTCTTCTCGGACCTGGGCTGGTTAGAATAGGTGGAGGGGGTTGCCGCCGGATGGGGGGTTAATAAAAAAGGGTTGGTGAGTGGATTGGGTGGCTGGTTGGATATAAAAAGATAAATGGATATCTTTCTCTTTTTCGATGGATGAAAACGGATAAGGTGTGGATGGATGGCTTGATTGATCTATGGATAGGTGGCTCAATCGATGGATGGAGGGAGGGGTGGATGGATACATAGGTGGGATTGGTGCAGGGATGGGTAGATAAATGTGTGGATGGAGGGATGAATGGATGGTTCGGAAAGTGGAGGGTTGGGTAGGTGGAAGGTTGGATGGAGGGATAGGTGGGTGGAAGTATAAATAGGTGCATGGACGGGTAGATGGTTGGATATAAAGATAAATGGATGGATGGCTCTATCAATAGATGGATGGATCTGTGGATTGATGAATGGGTGGCAGGACTGGTGCAGGGATTGGTGGATGGAGGGATTGATTGAAGGATGAATGGCTGGTTAGATAGGTGGAGGGTTGGCTAGATGGGTAAAAGGTTGAGTGGATGGGTGGATGGTTGGATATAAAGATAAATTGATGGATGGCTGAATCTAGAAGCTGGATGGATAGATGAAGCTCTTGGTGATAAGCAGTGAGAGGCAGGGGCTTCCTTAGCAATTATGGTACTGTGCTACTGACTGGAATGTCTGTCAACCGTGGTTAAAATCTTAAGGTAGTCCCTTAAGCCTCATCTGCATAGCTTTGAGCTTAGACTATATTCTTTCTCATTTGTGATTTGTTTTGTATTTTTCTGTTTGTTCTGCAGCCCGACTAATAAAGCAACCAAACCCAAGAGCACAGTTAGCAGCAGAGCAGGAGTCAGTGGTCCAGCTGCAGCTCGTGCAGAATCAAAGAGCAAGAGCACTGTGTCTGGACCTTCAGAAAACCATGGTAAGGGATTCTCCATTATGGTTTGCATGTGTAATTCTGACATGAATTTCTAAGTCGTGTTATTGTGTCAGGAAACAGGGCTGTCTGAGCAGCAGATAAGACAGTAAGCCTCCTTGGCCCAAATATGTTCCAGCAGCCAAGTGAAGTCAAGTTCAGCTTTCTTATCCAAGCATGAAATAGTTGGTCAGTGTCACAAAAGCTCTACAGTGGAACCTCTGAATTCAAACGCGTGTTCACTCAAACAATTCAGACATCAAGTGGCTTGTTTGGAACATGTTCCGATTTGGGCCACTTTTATCTGTGGTGTTAAATTCCGTTACATATGATATATGCCTCAGCCTTGTCGGGTCACTCCTTCGGCCATTTTCTGTAACTTATTCCTTCCTCCGTTTTCTTTGAACAGTTTCATCCCGGCCTGGCTCTGCCCTGACCTCCAGGAAGCCGGGCTGTCCACGAAAAGAGGATGAAAAAGATGGAGCCAAGCTATCAACCACTAAGAAACCAACAAAACCCAGCACAGAGTCAAAACCTGGTGCTAAACAAGCAAAAGCCACGCTGTCATCCCCTAAAGCCGTCCCAGTTACATCAAATAAAACCGGCACCAAGCAGAAAACCCAAGAATCATCAGCGGCGAAATCCTCTCCAAAATCTGTGACACCATCTAAACACTCTTCTCCTGCTGCCTCGAAAAAGCAAGCTGCTTCAGAAAAGGATTCGGCGTCCAAGTCCAGAGTGGCCAACCAGCAGCCTGCGGAGGAAGGAAAGGTTGAGAAGAAGAGACCGGACACTGGATCCACTCAAAGCGAAAGTTGCAAAGCTCCAGCATTGAGTCAAGGAAGTGTAAATGGAACTGGTCTACCAGAACAGCCTGGCCCCCTTCATAATTCAGTAACGCAGACGGTTGTGGTAGTCTCCGCGGACTCTTCTGCCACCAAGAAATGCACTAATCCCAACAAGAAACAGACTACGGTTCAGCCAGTACAGATCCACATGACCTCTGCCACTACAGGCCCTCCGAAACGTGAAGCTGTTGGAAGTAAGGATACCCCCGTCCACGCAATTCCTCCTCATATCAACGCTCAAGGAATCCCCTCCAGAGAATCTGACGTCCCTGGTGACACCCCGTGCAGCATGGGAAGTACAGACACCCCCCTTGAGGAGTCTTGGACTGGGATCCACCCTCAGGTCAGCCCTGAGTCGGAGACAGCCAGTGCAACAACGTCCTCGGACGATATAAAGCCCAGGTCTGAAGATTACGATGCAGGGGGCTCTCAGGATGACGACTGCTGCTCCCATGAGCAGGGGGTGTCTAAGTGCGGGACCATGCGATGCCCTGACTTCCTGGGCCGGAGCAGCAGCGACACCAGTACTCCGGAGGAGCTGAAGATGTACGAGGGTGGTGCCGGCTTGCGAGTGGAGGTGAGGCTTAGGGGCCGAGAGGTAGAAACCACGAGCGAGGAAGAATTAGTACGTCAGCGGCCGCCATCGTGGATAAGGTGTGACGAACGGTCTGTAAAGGAGGAGCCACGGAAGGTCGACGAGACCATTATCAACGTGACAAGCGTCCCGGATCACCAGCTCTTCTCCTCTGAGGAGGAAGAGGAAGACGATTCGGAAGAAGAAAGGTCCGAAGTTGAAGTTCTGCCGAGTGGGATCGCGGCTCCTCACGCAGAAGCTTCACCGCAGTTCCAGGGAATTATCAACCCTGCCTTCGAAGATGCTGCCGACCAAGAAAACGAACACGAGTACCAGCCCTCTTCTGGTTTCCGCCGGTCCGTGCTGCTCTCGGTGGATGAATGTGAGGAGCTGGGATCAGAAGACGTGCCAAACTGTGACGTCTTCGAAGGCGATGTGGCCCAAAACACAGAGGCCAGCAGTGGCTCCCAGAATCCCACTGATATGGTAAAGGACAGCCAGCAGAATCCTGATACCCAGTCTGTGGTATTCCTCACAGAGCTCCAGAAGTCTCCAGTCCAGGAAGTCCGTGGCCCTTCCACAGCAGACAAGGACCAAATTGAGCTTCCACCTCAGGAACGCCCAAGCCACCTGGACCTGCGGCTGGCCGAGCAGTACGGCAGCTTGCAGCCTAAACATGCAGAGAGCAAAAGAGCAGAATTGCGGCTAAACTTACCCGAGCCGCCGGTGACCACGGGTTCCCCTGCGAACCCTCCCGAGTCCCCAGCAGGTAATGTATAAAATTAGAGCCACTGTCCCCTCCAAAGGTGCCAGCTTTCAAATCATAATCCTTGCTAACATGAGCCAGCACAAATACAACCGCCCTCTTAATTACTCGGTTAAGGTCCTTAATCATCTTAGAAGACCTTATTTGTGTGAGTGCTACATGTTTGAATGGTCCTGGCTCATTCTTTTGCTCAATTTGACCAAAAACAATCAGAATCTTTGGCTGTAATCAGGTGTCACTCGTCTCAACAGCTAATCTACCTGCACACTAAGGCACTGTGCTCTTACACGTTTACAAACCACAACAATACAGAAGGTTCTGGAACAGTTCGTAGGAACTGCAATGCACTTTGTTGTAAGGCCTTGCTAGTACAGGAAGTTATTCTTTGATTTGTTTTGTTGTTGTTTGATAACATCATTTTTATTTAATGTTTATTTACATTTATGCAGAACTCAAGCACTTGACCCTCAAAATGTAACATATGCACATAGGCCCAGCTAAGGTTGAGCACATTCAGTTCACATCCTTTAATAATTGTAAGTAGCTTTGATGGCTCACGTTTGCCACGGCAGCTGGATCTCACTCCGCGTCCACACTAGCAAGTGACTTGAGAAATCTGGTAAAGGTACGGATCCAAATGATTATCCAATCCTGATCATCTGACAGCCGACTTTAGCTTTGATTAAATGGTGCTTGGTCCACAAAAAAGCTATATCCTGTGT
This sequence comes from Ancistrus triradiatus, assembly GCA_025084515.1. NCBI lineage: Eukaryota > Metazoa > Chordata > Actinopteri > Siluriformes > Loricariidae > Ancistrus > Ancistrus triradiatus. The sequence goes on along the minus strand of JAJAGP010000146.1, from coordinate 438,947 downwards.
TGTATTAATACTCAGGATTCCCTTATCCAGTATATCCTGGAAAAGTTGTGGAAGAATTTTGGAAACGGAAACCGTGTCAGTAAGCTTTTTCCCTTTCAAGACTGCAATTCTCTTTTCTGTCAGCAGGTGTCACACTCGTACTAGTGTTCTGTCATTCAGACATGAATAAGTAATATATAAGACCAGCTTTGTTTCCTATTAAAATTCCTAAGGCTTCAGCCATTAAAGCAAACAGATGTTGATCGGATGGACGGCGCATGCCTGTACTGGGATCAGGATCGGTCAGCAGAGCTTTGATAGAGATATCATATAGAGAATAAAATATATGGGATCAACGTTATATGGGGTAATCAGCCACGATATTATCACTTGATATTTTACTGCACTCCTGGAGCGACTGGGTTCAAATCCCAGAGGTGCTATCCAGCCGGGTCATGCAGACACAGACGGCTGTATCTGATGGAGTGAAGGTTTTTTGCAGAATTATCCCCCAGCGCTGCAATAGCAAACCCTTCCCAGTCCAGTAATGGACTGCTGTCATACCCAGGGCAAGGAAATCAGTGGACCAACAAGGAACATGGTGTTAAAAGCTGGAAAAAACATAGTTATCACCACAGGTGCTTGGGTGTCCCAGTAATAATTGGCTAGCCCACCATGGTAATCCAGGTCCCAGTGGTGGGTTCTGACCAGGTTGAGCATCACACAGACGCAATTTAGCCCAGTTTCGTTTCATTCACTTAATGTAGTCATTTAGTAGGAGTCCATATCCAGAGTGACCTACACATTATACAATTTTACCATGTACAATTCCATTGATTGTGGATTATGTCAGTGTACGTCAGTGTTGGGGCTTGAACCCTGGATCTTGAGGTCCAGGAGGTCCAGGACTCTGGTCCATAGTGCACACCCTTAATTGATGGATCTGCACCCTGTCCCCATACAGCACCAATGAGCTCCAGACCCTTCGGAGTAGGAGGAAAATGAATAATAAAAAGTAGTACAAATTACATGAGCTGTTTTGGAAGACAGGGTTCAATACATAGGCCAAGGAAAATCCATTGGCCCTCCTTCAAACCATGACCTCAGTATCAGTTACTGCATGCCCATGAGACCAAACTGGAGCAACACCAGCGACTTGGCACTTGCTAGTATGAATGCGGGGTTAGTCTGACTGCATAGGCACTGATCCATACAACCTTTGAGTCACTCAGGATCAGAATAAGGATTTTCAGGTCTGGTCCTCACTCAGCGTCTGTCTGAACGGGAATTCCTGCATGCCAACTGACATTATTTTTTTGGTCACTTGATTTTTTTGGTCACTGAATTCCCATGAATGGTTTGTGTATTTGTGTTTTCTGTTTGCTTTTGTTTATCCATGTATTTCTTTTCTTTATTTAATTTCCATTAGTGCATGGTGTTGCTAGTTAGTAGCTCTGTAGTAGATCTCAGTTTTTTTGTTGTAGTTTTTGGTGTATTGTAGTATTTGTAGTTTTTTCTGTATAGTGCTGTTATTTTCCTGCTACGTCTCTTGTCACGTTGTAACTGCAGGCACTGTTCGAGGTCTTCAGTCCTCAGTAAATGGACCGTATCTTTTGCCAGCATGTCTCATATTTGCAGTAACTGTCAGTGTAATGATAGAAGAAAAACTGTTAGTGAACACCTGCTTGTTTCTGTATCTACTCACGTATATAGCACTAAAGAACTCGACAGATTTGCACGCATCTGGATCACTGTTGTACCTGAAATCACTGAGTTATGCAAACTGGAGCTGGCAAAAGCATGACTTTTGTTGTTCTTTGAGTACGTGGTGAATAAAAGAGACGCGTTCCATGTAGTTAGTCTCTGCTTATCACCTTTACAGCAGCTGTCAGTCTTCGTCACGCAAAGTCCTGACGGGTGACGCTCAGGATTTTGGTGATTCATACCTGGTAAATTGTAAACCACTCGTCATTTAGAGCGGTAGTTCAGCCAGAAATGTGATTTACAACATGCCTGTTACTGCAGATGTAACCAAGCCAAGACATACAGTGGGTGTTCGGTATTTACTTCTTTAGTTCTTTAGTTGGCACAGTGGCTGAAGTTCACTAGTCCACCAAAAGGGTGGCACGAGTCGGAGTCCTGGTGATGCCTTCTAATTGGATCGGGCATCTCCCAGTGAAGATTGTCTAAGGAATGGGATGCTGGATGTAGCGACCCCTAGTCCATCTGGGGTGCGCTTCCTCTGACACCCAGTAAATTGGACAGGCTCTGCCTCTTCAGTCCCCGAAAAAGAAAGAAGGTTTGCACTTGAGGTTTAAAGCAATAGCTTGCACAAAAATTTCTTCACACTATATATTTAGTATACTGGCAGCACAGTGGCACAAGAGGTTAGTGCAGTCGCCTCCCAGCTCCAAAGATCCCCTGCTCAGAAACAGGAAAAACAACCACAACATTGTAAGCAGGTTCCCAAACTCGGACACTGTGACACTAGATAGTCGTAGCAAATATCATTGAGCCAAGTATGTGACTGAGTGATTAAAGCTCTGGACTGGGAGTCAGAAGGTTGTGCTTTCAAATCCAAGCTCTGCCAAGCTGACACTTTTGGGCTGTAGACCCAACAGCCTTGTAATGCATTAGATGGTGTTTTATATATACATACACACATTGTTACACCCCTATTAGGGGTCTGCTAAATGCTGAAAATGTAGGCGTTTGATGATTTACACATCCACTCTAAAGAACTAAAGGAGGAACCTGTCTTGGATGATTGACTACATCTGGCATAAGTGGACCAATGTGTAGGTTCCATTTTAGGCAGAACTATTCATTAATCCTATAACGCTCGACTAAATGACGGTGGGGTCACTGAAGTCCGAAGACTGCTTTCAAATGTACAAATATGAATGGGCTCCTAAAGTCGTAACCTACATTATGAACGTATAACCATATTACAGTTGCACTAGGGGGTGAAACTCCTGTAAGGAAACTGCAATATGACGACAGTGTCTGCTGTTTAAACAAAACGCCCCGTATGGAACCATTTGGTCATTGTGCAGTATTGTCAATTGTTTTTAGGGGACTTTGAGGGTTGTGACAGATTGGATCAAAGCTGCACACATGACCAGCGCCCATCTAAAGTCCTGTCCCCCATTTATGAGACGGAGGTAGGAGAGGCATTCGAGCAAAGCTTGGACACGGCCAGGATCAACGGAGAACATCAGGATGAGGCTCATAAGGATGAGACAGGCGAGGAGAAGGAGGAAGACGAGGGCAGCAAGTTTGCTGAACGCGACTGGAGCTTGCTCCGGCAGCTCTTGTCCGACCAGGACTCGAGTCTGGGCGTCATCAACCCGGTCCCTGAGGACCTGAACCTGGCTCAGTATCTGATCAAGCAGACTCTGTCGCTGTCTCGAGACTGTGTGAACGAGCAGACCTTCGGTCAAGAGATTCAAGGCTTCAAGCGCTGGGCTGAGCTCATGTCTCCAATGGAGGACTCGACCACCAGCATCACTGTGACCAGCTTCTCTCCGGAGGACGCCGCCTCTCCTCAGGGAGAGTGGACCATCGTGGAGTTGGAGACGCACCACTGACAGACGCGCCTACGCGTTGTCGGATTGCTGCGTTTCCTTTTCCCGCCACGCTGACGTTTGGATGTTTGAACTTCTTTATAAGGGACTGTGGGTAACTTCAGCTGCACATGAACTCATATTGCCTAAGATGTTCAAAGGTACTTGACTTTCTCCAGGAGCGGACTGACGGACTCGGTGCAGTTGACTTGCATGTGGACATTTTTCTATAAGTTATACTGTTTACTTGGTGTCGCTTTAATCTTTGTAGAAAACAGAAAACAAGCATTTCTTTCTCATTTCTCTTTTTGGCTTCATGACGGTTAGGTAATGGCTCTGAAAAGAGGATTTAAACTCAACATGTAGTGAGTCTGCTGGTTTACATTCATTGTTGTACGTCAAACAATAAAATGTGTGGCTATTCTGTGTTGCTTCGTTTGCCAGATCCAAATCTGATGACCTTATAATAAAGGTAAAATCTCAAAGGGTTTGGCATCTCTGGTCTAAGTCCGTTTTGTTGATTGTTTTTAAATACAGTGGTACCTCGGTTCTTGTCATTAATTCATTCCAGAAGGCTTGTCAAGAACCGAAGAGGAGTACTGAGCAAAGTTCTCCCATAAGAAATAATGTACATTGAATTAATCCATTCCTGGCCCCCATAAAATCCACAATGTATAAACCTTATATGCATTAATGGAGTTGTATAATACAGGTATAATACAGATTTATTTATATAGCGCTTTTTACAATGGAGCATTGTCTCAAAGCAACTTTACAAGTTTAGATTATCTCCTAATAACTACGTCCAATCCCAAATTGAGCAAGCCTAGGGCGACAGTGGCAAGGAAAAACTCCCTGAGTTATAGGAAAGAAACCTTAGGAGAACCAAGACTCAAAAAGGGGGGACCCAAACCTCCTTGGGCGGCGTACCGATGATGTAAAAAATCTAAGAGCGAGCGAAAACTAAAGTCATGGAGGGGGGTCAAAAGCTCGAATATAAAATGTGTGAAGTAATGCACATTGACATTAAGTGGCCGGGAACGGGTATGATGGGGGCTGGAGCTGATGACGGAAGCAACTTGAGTTGAGCTACAGTGGGATGAACATCATGTGTGGGGCTGGGAACTGCCGGAACACAGCTCGGGAGAGGAAAAAAACAGAAAATGTAATTAGTTCTTGATTAAGAGCACAGTGTCTATTAACAATCACTGATGCCAAGTGTAGTCATGAGACTATATAGCATTAGCTATAGCAGCATAGCTAGAAAGAGGAGAACTGGTAGGAAAACCAGCCAAGAGGGGATCACATGAGACATTGGCAACCCCACGTCTCTGATCACCATAAGACTCTTTGACTATGAACCCCCAGCTCTGCCCTTATTCTAAGGCAAGGATTCATGAGTCAAGATCACGAGGACCGAAGCCCAGTTCAGCCAGACCGCCCACTCGACACTCCCGGCTAGCGGACAAGGCAGGCCGGCCAGACAGGACTCCAGACTCCGGCCCCAGTGACCCAAGCCATGCATCCTGGTCTAAATCTAGTCAAAAGCCTGTGTAAATATATTTCATCATAAATATGACCTAAAACATCATCAGATTTTCACACAAGTCCTAAAAGCAGATACAAAGAAACCAGTTAAACAAATGAAACAAAAATATTACACTTGGTCATTTATTTATTGAGGAAAATGATCCAATATTAGTGAGTGGCAAAAGAAAGTTAGTGAGTATTGAATTGAAAGTGCAAAACACTTACTCTGTCCCCAGGAGCATTCAGTTCCTGTTTTTCTTTCGGTTGGTTCTTACAAACTAACCTTTTTAGGATCCATGGAGACATATATTCACTAAGAATACAGTACTGTAAAAAAACATGATCAACACATCGCAGATCTTTTCTAAGCGAGAGCTGTTGGGAATCATGAATCGAATTTTGGCTGAAACGAGTCGCGTGACTTGACTTGTACAAGTTTAAGCAAGTGCGCCGAGTACCGACAACTTTTCTATCAAAATGCGTTGAGAACCGAATTGGACGAGTTCCAAGGTGGTTGAGAACCGAGGTATCACTGTATATTGTATATACACTCATTGGCAAAAAAACTCACCAAGAAGGAGTTGTTGAAACCGAATGAAACTTTACATGTTTGAATGTAATGATGGTAAATGTAAGTGATTACAATATTATAGTGAAGTGATACGTTAATTGGGGATAGCTTTAAAGCTGAAAGGAGGGTCTGATACCCTGTCATGTCGTCTCAAGCCTGGATATGAGATGAGATACAGGTGGGCATGGCACAAATGTTGCAGCTGGGCTTGTAGATCCTGCACACCTGTAGGTTGCTGAAGCTGGCGTCTGCTAAGTGCCTGGAAATGGTCCGGGCAGAGACCGGTGTGTACTGAAGGTGCCACCTGTGTCTGGATGGTGGACAACAAAACTGTGGGAGCTGCTCGAGCTTGTCTGTGCTTGATCCTTTCTACTGGTGGTCTGACTGGGTCATCTAGAGTTTGTTTGCCATGGCTGGTCCCAACAGCTAGGTCAGAACTGTCTAGATGTCGGGCAACTTGTTGGAAAAACCATCCTGCTTTTCTCAGTCCAATGATGCGCCCCCTCTCAAAGTCTGTCAACTGGGCAACATGTCTTTGAGTGTGTCATGTCTAGCAGCAACAAGCTCTCACCAAGAGGTACTCTACCTAACAGTAGCCTCTGAGAGCCTTTTTATAGGGCAGCAGGGGAAACACTTTTACACCCTCTTGTGACAAGACTAATCATCTAATCATTTTACATATCTACCTACGAAAGAACTGCATGCCGATAATCCACACAGACTGAGTTCGAGGTCGGAATCGAACCGAGGCTTTCTGGAGCTGTACGGCAACTGTGCTAACCCTTTGTGCCACCAAGCCGGTTAGGTCTGTTAGGTTAGGACGTGGTTAGCCGTGGTTGCTAGCCATATACTATTGACTGTTTTGTGTTGTGCTACAAATGAGCTAAAATTGTCTCTACATAAACATTTGGTAAAGTTTTATGAGAGAGAAACCGTTTCAAAACAGTATAAAATTGCAAACTGAAAACTGACTGTACTTTTACTAGATGTGTGAACGGTAGATGTGCTACTAAAAACATCCCGACAGAATATTCTGGAAAAACAGCAAAACAAATTTCAAAATGGTTTCAACTCCTCCTTTTTTTTAGAATGGCTCTTAAATAATACAGAAGGGGCTTCGTTTATCTCTACTGCCCCCTGGTGGACTTCAAATACATCAAATACACAGAGGTGCGAAGATAAACATTAGACCACAATGTCTCAACAAGTGCACTTGTAGGTTATGATTATTTTTAAATTCATAAACATATGAAAAGGTTTAGAATTCCCAGTGGAATATGCAGAAATCTGCATTAAGTGTTTTTGCAGGGGTTTCCAGGAACCATCAGTGCCCCCATTTTTGCACGAGACTTGAGGGTTTGTTCCTTTACCAATACATGGACCCATCAACTGCCTCTTCCATCCAACAGCCTATTCAGTTAACGTGGCCTAAGCAGCTGTTAAATGTATGGAGTACTTTGAGACAGAGTGTCCTCTGTCTCATATTTTGTATGGGGATCTGAAACCACTTATTGTGATAAATATACAGAAGCACTTAGCGCACTTTTAAGAGCACTGGATTTAGTGCTGTTTATCAGTGTCAGAATGAAAATTGATTTGCTCAAGATCCATGTGGAATGGTATAAATATTTAACTCACATACAGTGGTGTGAAAAAGTATTTGTCCCCTTCCTGATTTCCCATTTTTTTGCATGTTTGTCACTCTTAAGTGTTTCGGAACATCAAACCAATTTAAATATTAGTCAAAGACAACACAAGTAAACACAAAATGTAGTTTTTAAATGAAGGTGTTTATTATTAAGGGAGGAAAAAAAAATCCAAACCTACATGACCCTGTGTGAAGAAGTGATTGCCCTCCCCTTGTTAAAACATAACTTAGCTATGGTTTATCACACCTGAGTTCACTGTCTCTAGCCACACCCAGGCCTGATTATTGCCACACCTGTTTTCTTCCCAGGAGTGGCCGGCCAACCAAAACTACCCCAAGAGCAGAGCGACGACTCGTACAAGACCACACAACAACATCCAAAGAACTGCAGGCCTCACTTACCTCAGTTAAGGTCAGTGTTCATGCTTCCACCATAAGAAAGAGACTGGGCAAAAATGAGTTCGAAATCCAATGCTGAGTAAAAAGAACATTAAAGCTCGTCTCAGTTTTTCCAGAACACATCTTGATGATCCCCAAGACTTTTTGGAAAACATTCTGTGGACTGAGCAGACAGAAGTTGAACTCTTTGGAAGGTGTGTGTCCCATTACATCTGGCGTAAAAGTAACACGGCATTTCAGAAAAAGAATATTATAGCAACAGTAAAATATGGTGGTGGTAGTGTGATGGTCTGGGGCTGTTTTGCTGCTTCAGGACCTGGAAGACTTGCTGTGATAAATGGAACTATGAATTCTGCTGTCTACCAAAAAATTCTGAAGGAGAATGTCTGGCCATCTGTTGGTGACCTCAAGCTGAAACGAACTTGGGTTCTGCAGCAGGACAATGATCCAAAACACAGCAGCAAGTCCACCTCTGAATGGCTGAAGAAAAGCAACCCTTTTCTTTGGCCAATGTACATATATGTGTGTATATATATATAGAAAAGAAAAGGTCACACACTAATATTTTGTTGGGCTGCCTTTAACTTCGATTCCTAATAACCAGACACCATACTAACAGCAAATGACCTTTACTGCACTCTCCCTTTAGACCAATAAAGTTCTATCCATCTATTACACACAATTAAAATTTTTTGCAGTATACATTAAACATGGATTTTCTGAAATTATTAATTTAGTTTTTTCTCTCCATCTTGCCTAAGCAAACTTTTAGACACCACTAGAAGTAAAACCAGAGCTTTCACATTTGCCTATGATAAAGAAGCCTGCTGTCAGTCTCTGTGGATGTAGCTATATTTCCGAACAACAATAAGCACTGTTTTATTCACAGACTCACTCCTAAAGTTTAATCTCCGGAATCAAACCCTGCGTTTTCAATTATACTTTACAAGCCATTGCCAAGACAGAGTTTGTTCTGAGGATCAGAGACTAATGACACCATCTTAAATCCCTCTCTCCACCCTGTGTAGTGCACTAATGTTGGACATGAAATGGCAGAACCTTCACCCAATTATTCATTTATATTTACTCATTTATATTCAGGAATTGTTTAGATAACTCCTCATTTAACATTCAATGACTGTTCATTAAATGTTTGTCATTTTATTAGTTTTCTCAGGGCCGATAGTCTCTTCTCAAGCGTCAGACTGAACAAACTGGCTAACTTAGCAAGCTAGCTGACAAAGTAAAGACTCTGAACGCTGAATGTATCTTTTCAGTACTTCAGCCATTCTGTTCCTCACTCTGGCAGCCAAAAAAAGGGCAGTTTTATGTGCAGTTTCATGTTTTCTCTGCATCTTGTTGAAGTATCTTCTTTTATTATTGCACTGCCCAAGATGTTAGGGATGCTTTTTGAGTTTTGAAGCAGATGGGCTACAACAGCAGAATACCACACCTGGTGCCAGTCAGAACTGGAAACTGCACATACAATTTGCACGAGTTCGCCAAAATTGGACAATAGAAAATTGGAAGAAAGGCGTCTGACCTGAGGAGTCTCAGTTTCTGCTGTGACGTTTGGATGGCAGAGTCAGAATTTGGCATGAAAGCCTGGATTCACCCTTCCTTGTACCAACGGTTCAGGCTAGTGGTTTAATGTTGTGAGCAATATTTTCTTGGCACACTTTGGACCTCTTAATACCAACTGAGCATTGTTTAAACACCACAGCCTACCTATTATTGTATTGTTTTGACCATGTCCATTCCTTCAGAATGGCTACTTCCTGCAGGATAACAAGCCCTGTCACAAAGCTCAGATCATATCAAACTTGTTTCTTGAATATGACAATGAGTTCACTGTACTCAAATCGCCTCCACAGTCACCTGATCTCACTCCAATAGAGCACCTTTGGGAGTGGTGGAACAGGAGATTTGCATCATGGATGTGCAGCCGACAAATTTGCAGCAACAACGTGATGCTATCATGTCAATATGGATCAAAATCTCTGAGGAATGTTTCCAGCAGCTTGTTGAATCTATGCCATGAAGAGTTTAGGCAGTTCTGAAGACTTGGTGGGAGTTGGTGCCTTAGTGGTTAAGGTACTGGGCCATGTACGGGAAGGTCCAGGGTTCAAATCCCACCTCTGTCAAAGCCGCCACTGTTAGGTCCTTGGGCCCTTAACCCACAATTGCGGATTATCAGATTATATCAGTTGGAAGTGTCTCAGGATAGGAGCGTCTGCTAAATGACATAGCTATAAATGTAAGACAATAGGGGCTCCAACCCGGTACTAGCCATGTGTAAAATGTATCTAAACATCTAGTGTAGAGCCCTGGCCAAATTCAACCAATGAAAACCAAGGATAGACTGATTCAATCACAACTGGCAAGTTCATATAACCAAAGTTCTGTAACGAAAACAATTTTCAGTGCTGCCAAAGTGAATTTAGATTTAGAAATAGGTGCACAGGGACTCAAATCCAAATAAATTTATATCTAATAGCCCCAGTACACATATTATCTCTCATGTATCTGTATAATAAATGTTATTGCTAAGTAAAAAAGTACTTCAGGATTCCAGGGTTAAGCCTCATTCTCAGAATTGCATGTGACAAACCACTGTGCTTTTCTTAGCTGCAGCTGAGGGGAATAGCCCATTTTTTTTTGTAGTAATATAAAGTCCCTGCTTTGTGTTTGGATTTTATGGTTTGGTGAGGCCGGATGATCAGATGATCAGGTGTTAGGGTTGCTGATCTGTGCTTTTGCTGGAGCTAATGGTCAGATGAGAAGGAATATTTATCAGAGGCCTTACACAGTATCTATGTCTGTAATGAAATATTCCTCATCCTGCAGGCACTAATGGATCATGTGCTTGCTCCTTTATATAGCTTTTCTGAATACAGATCAAGTACTGTAGTCAAATGTGATCCATTACGTTTTGTTGTGCCAATCTTCTCATTTGCTGTTGTGTTTCTGAATTTTTCAAATTTGCTATTGAGTTTTCTGAAATTTTCTACATATACACAGGCATTTAGCCAAATCAGCCTACACTTGATACAGTCTTACAATCCAAGCGGTTGTGGTTAAGGGTCGTGCTCAAGGACCCAACAGTGGCAGCATGGCAGAGGTGGGATCTGAACCCTGGACCTTCTGGTCCATAGTCCAGTACCATAACCACTAAGCCACCATGGTCCCTTTTTTCTGATTTGCTGTTGTGTTCTGATTTGCTTGATTTTCCTTTTGCACATTGCTTTGCCTTCAGGGCTTCCGTAGTAGACTTTTGTCTTACTTTATACAGTGGTACCTCGGTACTCGTTAATTCATTCCAGAAAACGAGTTCTGAGATGATTTTTCCAATAAGAAAAATGTAAATTGAATGAATCCGTTCCAGACCCCCAGAAAATCCACATTGTGTAAGGCATTACATGCATTAATGCACTTGTATTGCATACTTAAACACCAGATATACAAAGACAAAAATGAAAAAACAATAATTTGATGAAATAAATTAAACTTTAACTTCTCACGGTTTTCCATTATGGTTGACAGCCTTCTTAGGTCATGGTGACTTATTTGCACTAAGAATATAATTAAAAATAATAATAATAATAAAAAACACGAGAAAGTTCACGGTGGATTTTAGCGGGGTTTTGCAATGAGTGACAGATATTGTTATGGCTGGAAAAGGCATACGGGTCGTGCATCTCAACTCATACAAGTTATAGCAGGTTCCCCAAGTGCCGAACAAATGCTGAGTGCCGAGACAATTTTTCTTATCAAAATGCATCGAGAATCGAATTTGACGAGTTGGGAAGTGGTCGAGTGTCGAGATATGACTGTAAATGCTTTAGTAGCATTTTCTTGTTTCATGCATCTCTTCTACTTCTAAGGTCTCTAGGGTTCCATTTTGACTGGTTCACATTAACAATCATTCTTGAGAATAGCAGACTTGGACTTTGCATGTATTGTCATAGATCAGAGCACCTCTCCAACCCATACCTGCAATGTCATATTACTATTTGGAACAACCCACCATTGCTTTCCAGCCAGGTTAGGCATTACATGCAGCCTGTGTTTGAGGGAGTCAGGGTCAATCAGAAGATCCTCACCTGGCGATGCAATGGCGAACCAAGCCCAAACTTGTGACAGATTCGTGTTCTGTCCAGGGCACACTTACAGTGGTGCTTGAAAGTTTGTGAACCCTTTAGAATTTTATATATTTTGGCATAAATATGATCTAAAACATCATCAGTAGATGAAGAAAACCCAGTTAAACAAATGAGACAAAAATATTATACTTGGTCATTTATTTGTTGAGGAAAATGATCCAATATTACATATTAGTGAGTGGCAAAAGTATGTGAACCTTTGCTTTCAGTATCTGGTGTGACCCCCCTGTGCAGCAATAACTGCAGCTAAACGTTTCCTGTAGCTGTTGATCAGTCCTGCACACCGGCTTGGAGGAATTTTATCCCATTCCTCCGTACAGAAGAGCTTCAGCTCTGGGATGTTGGTGGGTTTCCTCACATTAGCTGCTCACTTCAGGTCCTTCCACAACATTTCCATTGGATTAAGGGCAGGACTTTGACTTGGCCATTCCAAAACATGAACTTTATTCTTCTTTAACCATTCTTTGGTAGAACAGCTTGTGTGCTTAGGGTCGTTGTCTTGCTGCATGACCCACCTTCTCTTGAGATTCAGTTCATGGACAGATGTCCTGACATTGTCCTTTTATTGGATCATTTTTCTCGATAAATAAATGACCAATTATAATATTTTTGTCACATTTGTTTAACTGGGTTGTCTTTATCTACTTTTAGGATTTAGGTCATATTTATGCAGAAATACAGAAAAGTCTAAAGGGTTCCCAAACTTTCAAGCACTACTGTACATCGGAGCCACCGTAACCCTGATCAGTTAAAAACAGGTTTAAAAAAGTGAAAAAATGCAATGGCCTCTGAGGAAGTCCACTAATAATGACTCTTGTTCACTGTCAGAGAGAGCTAGGAATGATAAACGTATGAAATGTATTATTGTACTGTATTTGTTCACTGAGGTAAGAAGGCTGAATTTGTGTATGAAATGTTCTGTAAATACTTTAGTGTCACATGTTTGCTGCATTTTCAGGACATTCTGTAGGTTAGGAGATAATAAATGTAGGGTAGATAAGATTAAGTCGTGTCTGCAGCACTTCTGTCTCCCTGCTGAATTTAAGGTTACTTAGCTGGAGGCCTGGTATGAGGCAGATCTCATGATCACTGAAACTCTGGGTTTATCTGTTGGCTTGCTGTGACTCGAAATATAAAGGGAGGCTCATCCTCTTTTCATACAAGCGAACGCTTACTGCAGTGTCATAGCAGATCTTAGACAGTTGGAGAAAACACCAAACAGAGAATCCACTCTTGGGATGGTTAGCTAAGCATTTAGATAAAGTATCGAACTTAGCTTATTGACGCCTATTTTATTTTTAATTAGGTCATACTTTCACAAACATTTGTGGAGTTTTTTGCTATTTTATAGCGACAGACGCAGTAGGGAGTAGTGTGTGATACGTTGTGTGCCAGCATTGGCATCTGTAAGTGAACATGAATAAGAGTCGTGGTGAGCTAAGCGAGAAGGAGAGGGATCTGCTGAGGGCCCGCAGGGACGGAAGACCCAAAGCCTCACAGCTAGCTCAGATGGAAAAGATGCTGCAGGACACCAAAGGCAGGATGGACAAGAAGACTGAGATGGACCCAAGACAAGAAGCATGTGAAGACACAATGGGTCTGTATCAGAGCTTGTCGACTTGTGTAATATCGTGCTGGTACATTTACAATCACAGCAAGAACTAAATCCTGTAGTTTATGTAGGTAAAGCCATAAATAATCAAGTGTAACAATTTTGTTTTTTTATATATATATATAGCAAGACTCATTTTACATTTACATTACATTTTTAGCATTTAGCAGACGCCCTTATCCAGAGCGACTTACAGTTCTTGCAATCCAAGCAATTGTGGGTTAAGTGCTTGCACAAGGACCCAACAGCAGCAGCTTGGCAGAGGTGGGATTTGAATCTTCTGGTCCAGAGTCCAGTGCATTAACTGCTAGGTTACTACAGTCCCAGCCATGACATCCAGTGGAAGTTCATTCTACCACCTGGTTGCCAGTACAGAGAAGTCTTGATGCTTTTCTTCCTTTAATCTTGTGTAGTGAGTCAAGTCAAGCCAAACTCGTGTCCTGAAGGGTACGAGGTACAGAGCAGGGTTTGATTAGACCTTTCAGTAAGAATGCGGTCCTTTTCTGGCTTTGTAGGCGAGCAGCAGGGCTTTAAATGTGATGAAGGCAGCTACAGGGCGCTAGTGATGAGAACGCAGTAATGGGTAACATGAGAAAACCTGGGTAAATTGAAAGCTAGACATGCTGCTGCACTGCAGTAATCTAGTTTTGATTACATAAGCGACTAGACAAGAACCTGGTGGCTTCCTTGGAACTGTTTGGTCGAGATACCTGCATGACTGGGTCAGTTTGGCAGTATGAGCAGAGACACTCAGCTGGTTATCAAAGTTTTTTCACAAAGATTTTTACATTTACAATATTTCTCACAAGAAAAGTGGTCGGCACTTGAACTGATCACTCGACTAGCCAGCCACAACGGATTGTTGTCAAATGTTGCGGTACCACTGTATTTTATTTTTCCATTAAGTTTCAGTAAGTGTTTCAAGTTTTATAAAAGTTACAAAGATAAGAATTACTGTGTTGTACATTACAGTACTGTACTAAATGCTTTCATATGTTTGTTTAAAAGAAAACACTATGTGCAAAGTATCTAAACTACTAGGTGTCTATGGTAATGCCATCGTCTTACTTCACAGAAGGTAACGAGGGCGTTAAATGGCGCACACCTGTACTTTATATACTTTACTATGTGTAAGCTCTCACCAAGACAAATTCCTTGGGTAATAAAGACTGGTCTCCTTATACAGAGGTGCTTGAAAGTTTGTGAACCCTTCAGAATTTTCTATATTTCTGCATAAATATGACCTAAAACATCATCAGATTTTCACACAAGTCCTAAAAGTAGATAAAGAGAACCCAGTTACACAAATGAGACAAAAATATTATACTTGGTCATTTATTTATTGAAGAAAATGATCCAATATTACATATTAGTGAGTGGCAAAAGTATGTGACCCTTTAGGATTAGCAGTTAATTTGAAGGTGAAATTAGAGTCAGGTGTTTTCAATCAGTGGGATGACAATCAGGTGTGAGTGGGCACCCTGTTCTATTTAAAGAACAGGGATCTTTCAAAGTCTGCTCTTCACAACACATTTGTGGAAGTGTATCATGGCACGAACAAAGGAGATTTCTGAGGAACTCAGAAAAGAGCTGTTTGATTGCCTCATCAGGCTGGAAAAGGTTACAAAACCATCTCTAAAAGAGTTTGTGTACACCACCAATCCACAGTCAGACAGATTGTGTACAAATGGAGGAAATTCAAGACCATTGTTACCCCTCCCCAGGAGTGGTCGACCAACAAAGATCACTCCAAGAGCAAGGTGTTTAAATAGTTGGCGAGGTCACAAAGGACCCCAGGGTAACTTCTAAGCACCTGAAGATCTCTTTCATATTGGCTAATGTTAATGTTCATGAGTCCACCATCAGAAGAACACTGAACAACAATGGTGTGCATGGCAGGGTTGCAAGGACAAAGCCACTGCTCTCCAAAAAGAACATTGCTGCTCGTCTGCAGTTTGCTAAACATCATGTGGACAAGCCAGAAGGCTACTGGAAGAATGTTTTCTGGACAGTTGAGACCAAAATAGAACTTTTTGGTTTAAAAGAAAAGCGTTTTGTTTCGAGAAAGGAAAACGCTGCATTCCAGCATAAGAACCTTATCCCATCTGTGAAACATGGTGGTGGTAGTATCATGGTTTGGGCCTGTTTTGCTGCATCTGGGCCAGGTCGGCTTGTCATCATTGATGGAACAATAAATTCTGATTATATCAGAGAATTCTAAAGGAAAATGTCAGGACATCTGTCCATGAACTGAATCTCAAGAGAAGGTGGGTCATGCAGCAAGACAACGACCCTAAGCACACAAGCTGTTCTACCAAAGAATGGTTAAAGAAGAATAAAGTTCATGTTTTGGAATGGCCTTAATCCAATGGAAATATTGTGGAAGGACCTGAAGTGAGCAGCTAATGTGAGGAAACCCACCAACATCCCAAAGCTGAAGCTGTTCTGTACGGAGGAATGGGCTAAAATTCCCCCAAGCCAGTGTGCAGGACTGATCAACAGCTACAGGACTTGTGTGAAAATCAGATGATGTTTTAGGCCATATTTATGCAGAAATATAGACAATTCTAAAGATTTCACAAACTTTCAAGCACCACTGTAAACCAAGTATCTCCACTTATGACCCTCATTATTGAATTTGTGGCTCATGTAAGCAGTGTATGCTTAAACATGCCTCTCCATCATTTATATTTCTCAGTCTCTGAGCTGGAGGAGAAATTGCAGCGCAGTAAGCGGGAGCGGCGAAACTCTCTGCACCGCACGCAGCTGCTGGAGAGTCAAATGAAAACGGTGCGAGGTGAGCTCGTGGACACTCTGGATCACCTGCAGGCTCTGAGAGACGTCCTGCGGCGCTCGCAGCAAAAAGCCGAGGAACGCCAAGCGGCCATGGAGAAACTGACCGCCGAGCTCAGATGAGGACTCGGGTCAGCTGAGATGACTTCTCTGGCAACCTGACAGTTATTATAAGGACAACGACTATGGGACTTTCGAGGGCGCCTTAATGCCCTATACATTTAAATCCAGGGTTGCCATAATTGCTGGTCTTCCACCAACTCTGGGCTTATTTCAAGCACTCTGGTGTGGATGTATATCACTGTATGTTTTAACTGGGATTAATCTACAATTGTGTGATCCAGTCTGGCAGTTGTAACTACTCTGCTGTACTCTTTCTGGTTAGAACTGTGTCTGGTTGCATTGAGCTGTTTCTCTGTTCTACAGTGTGGGGAAAAAATCAACAAATAAAATTTCTTTGTATGTTTTCTGTTTCTTATATCCTTTATTTATTAGCTCTTCCACCAGCCATGTAAAGCCGCCACTGACCCTTGGCAAATCATTTCTTTATCGCCTGGAGACATTTTTTTCCTATACCAGCAGATCTTCATGACTACAGTGTAATGACAAGGGTGAAAAGGCTAAGATATACTATAGCTCAAGAAGATGAAAATGAGGGGAATCAGGGGAAAAGAGGATTATGGAATGATGAATCCAAGTTTGGAATTTGTGCGTCCAGTCATCAACAAATCTAACTATGGCCTAAGACTTTTGCACAATACTATATATGCTATAATCCTTCATCTGCAGTAATGTTTACCTGACTCTGAGGCACCCTTAATCCTTAATTACTGTTCCCTTATTCTACATACTGTAAAGTGTTGCTTGAAAGTTTGTGAACTCTTTCGAATATGTATTCTATATTTTTGCGTGAATATGACCTAAAAGTCTAAAAGTAGATAAAGAGAACCTTTAAACTTTAGAACATTCTAAAGGGTTTCCAAACTGTCAGGTACCACGGTATGTATATACACCAGGAAATGGAATTGTTAATGATTTGGCAAGCTTCCTTAAATGGCTTTTCTCTTTGTGCAACAGCAGTTTCCAGAGTTCAGTGTAACCACATGATTTGACCACGTCTGAAACTTGCCATAGCTGCCATAGCTTGCACATGTTTATTATAAAATTGCCCAATTAAATGGAATGAATTATTCCTAAAGTCCTAAATGCATTCTGTTGAAGCTTATATTGTTTGCTCGTATGGCTGTGAAGAGCAAGATTACCACAATAAAACATTATAAACATTTGATAGCATATATCATGATGAAGAGTCTGCAATAACAATATTGGGTGTGTCATATAATCAGATTGCGTAATTGATTGTTGGGACATGTCTAATCACAACAGGTAATCTGATTCCACCTCCACTGATTCCTGGTCATGTACACTTCTTGGACATTTTTAGACATGCTTATGACATACTGGACGTGCACTTATTAATTATTAATTATTTGTTTCAATGCATTCTTGATAAAGAATTGTATGACTACAGTTTCTTTACATATGGTTACATAGAGACATTTCCCAAAATGAGCAAAGAGGTCGAGAAAAGATGCATAACTAGAAGAATCAAGTTTCAGCAAACAGCACGAGGTTCCTGTGAATGCATAGGCCATATCTACTGTGCCATAAAGTCCAAAAGAGGATGTATGTATATGTAACAATGCATTTTATTTAACATATATCTCTAAAACAATACTTCATTTGTCTTAGTTGGAACAGTATTATTTCCATCCCCAGGACTTACATGTGTAAATAATTAATATAATTAACTGTAAAACATTTTATTATTAAGGAAAGTGTCTTGCACAGTGATGCAATTGCAAATTTTAAATATATAACGTAAAACATTATTATAAAATACCTAGAACACTGAAAATAGCATTTATTAGCTGTCCCTGGTCTCTAACATTACACTTTACAATGAAATATAATAATTTAAATCCTTCAGAAATCTTTTTTTGCATTGTTGCATCACTCCATATCCCATCTATGCCTTAAATACTTTCTTCATACAAAATACACAATAATTTACTTTAAAGTACACATTTTAGTCATGTCCCCAAGTCTTTAGTCAGACCTGTTATCCTATCATATTCCCTCTTCTGAAAATTAAGGCAACAAACCACAAGTCACATGTTCAATAGGAAGTATTATCTGGATCTTCTGAAGACCATGGGAAGAGCAAAGTAAGTTGTCTCTTATTTTTCCTGTATATTTGATGATTTTGTAACTATGACTGAGAAGGTCAATCTCAACATACTGTGGTAACCTAATGGTTAAGGTACTGGACTTCGGCCCAGAAGGTCCAGGGTTCAAATCCCACCTCTGCCAAACTGCCACTGTTGGGTCCTTGAGCAAGACCCTTAACCCACAATTGCTTGGATTGTAAGATTGTACCAATTGTAAGTCGCTCTGGATAAGGGCGTCTGCTAAATGCTGTAAATGTAAAAAATGTAAACATACTGTTATGTTACCAAGATGATGTGCTCTGTCTCGCTATCCTATAAGTATGGCTACCATGTGGTTACATTTAATGTATTTGCTAATTCTGTGCTGAAAACTCTGTCCTGTTACTCATATAAAGAGTGACAGGACTGAATAACAGTAACAGGAGAAACCTTTTAAAAAAATAATAATAAAGTGGCCTGTGATTGACCAATACTCGTTATGTATTAAATGTGTGTTGTTAGATTCAGCGTTGAAAAAAATACAGAAAATGAAGTTTTAAGACTAACAACAAGCAAATGGCACCCATTCAGAAATTAGGGATGTATGAAACAGGATCAGTGTCATACTGCATTTGACGTTTTGCATAACCTACTTGCCTGAAGGGGGCGCTTAATAGCTCAGCTAAACAAACCAGATAAACCACTGTCGGCTTGTCTGACCTGTCTGTAAGCATTTCTAACTAGTTCTTTATTTGTAACGGCCTTCTCTGGGTGTGGTTCGAGGGAGAATCTCATGGATACTAGAACTGTAGCAAGCTGAACTGTAGGGCAAACAGAAGTTAGAACAGGTGTGGCCGGTATTTCAAATTGCTTTGTCATCTTATCTGGATTACACTATCTTTCTTCAGAAAGTGGTTCCAAACATCTACTCCCGCATGTAAAATTATCCTACAAGACAGCAGAGATAAGAATCAAGTTTACATTTGCACGTATGTACTTGGCAGACTTTTGATCTTTATCACGTATATTGCTGATTAGACAAGATATGTTTTGTCCTTGTTTTTTTGCGTCTTTAATTTTCCACATAACCTGCTTCTGAAAATAGATTGAAACAATTAAAAATGTATATACACAATTTAGGTGGGACACTCGGGCAGCAGGTTGTATTGGTGCTGTACAGCTACGGGCTCTCAGGTTCGATCCTTACCACCTGTTACATGTATGGAGTTTGGTATGATCTACCCTTGTCTATGTGGGTTTCCTAAGGGTACTCTACCATCCCTCCATCTCTTAAAATGATGCCAGTCCGTGCATTTTGTGGGTCAGTAGGGCAAGGGAATAAAAGTGCACCCTCCACCCAACAATTCCACCCATCAGTGCAGCATTGCCACTGCTTATACCGTGATGCCACAGTCACAGACACCTTGTCAGATGTTGAGACGAGTTCATAACAAGAGTTTCTTCCAAATGCAGCATGAAGGTAACTACAAAAGACATCACTGCACTTTAAAAACCTCTATGGACCTGAACATACTTGGTTATGGAACCCCAAATCAGAAAAAAAGTTGGTACAGTATGGAAAATGCAAAAAAAACAACAACACAGTGTTCCTTACATTCAACTGGATTTTATTTCATTGCAGACAGTTTGAAACTGAGATACTTCATGTTTTGTCTGGTCAGCTTCATTTCATTTGCTAATCAACATCCATTCTTGCATTTCAGGCCTGCCACACATCCAAAAACAGTTGGGACAGGGGCAATTTAGGGCTAGTAATGAGATAAACAGTGATGTGACTTCAAACAGGTCATGTCAAAAGGTGATTACAATCCTGATTTGGTACAAAAGCAGCTTTCACGAAAGGTTTTTGAGAAACAAAGGTGGGTTGAGGATCTCCAGTTTGTCAACAAATGCATTAGAAAATTATTGAAATGTAGAAGAAAGTGGGACTGTGGTGGCCTAGTGGTTAAGGTACTGGACTATGGACCAAAAGGTCCAGGGTTCAAATCCCACCTCTGCCAAGCTGCCACTGTTGGGTCCTTGAGCAAGACCCTTAACCCATAATTGCTTGGATTGTAAGACTGTACCAATTGTAGGTCGCTCTGGATAAGGGCGTCTGCTAAATGCTGTAAATGTAAGAAAGACTGAAAGGGATTTACATATTCCAGTCCTAACTTTTTCTGATTGGCTTGTTTGGTCTTGTTGGAAAATGAATGGACGTCCCTGGAAAATATGCCGTCTTGAAAGCAGCATATGTTGCTTGAAAATCTCTGTGTACTTTTCTGCATTAATGCTGCCATCAATGACCTTTGCTAAGGGCTCTGGAACAACTCCATACCATGACAACGGTCATAACAGTGTGGATTGAAAAAATTGTCTCGCTTGGAACCAAGAACGAGGACAGAGATGGACCTAAGTACAAGTGTCGGTGCTTTATTAGATGGCATGGTGCAAAGGCAAGTGAAAGTCAAATGTGAATATTTAGACAACATGTAGGACTGGGTGTAACCAGATAGAGGCTAAGTGGCTACGCTAACAATAATGAGACATGGGGGTACCATACACAGAACTGACAGAACAAAGAAGCACAGGATTATAACTAGTGATCACAAACAATAGATGACACAAAACCCTAAGCTACAAGCAGAGTACAGGATACAGGGGAACAACAAGGCAGGAAAACATACAAGAAACAGGAATGGACAAGGAAAAGAAGTGAAGTGCAAGGAGGGTTGTAATAGAGGAGTCACAGCTGGCTGTAATGAAGCGGCTGGCTGTGGAAGGAGAAAAGGGTCATAATGGAGCTATGTAGGATGATGTGGCTTCCAGGCTGCTCCATGTTAGTATGACGATTATTTAATAATTTGTATTTATCATAACATTATTTTAAACTAAACCAAATGAAGTGTTGGTATGGATGAGAAATGTTAGAGTTGTTTACGATTACTTTTCTCAGCAGCAGAGCAACATGAGTGTCATGATGTTGGAAAGTCTGAGGACAGTGCAAGTCCTTACTGAGATCTCTGCTAAAACTGAACTGGAGACATGAGATTATTAGAGTCTTTTTCGCTCGAGGGAAAACCCAAGCAACAGGTGGCCTAAGTAAATGTTTGAGTTTTCTTTCCCTTGATCTCACGTTTGTATAGAAAAAACGACTTACTGAAATTAATTTATGACTTACATTTTATATTGGTTGGACATAAACCCTCAACCTTATGGTCAAAAGTCTAGTACTAAAATGCTGGGTTACCACTGCATGATTTTGCTGATGGATTTGACTGATGGGATTACCTCTTTGGTCCTCACAGTCCACATCACATTTAGGGAGTTTTTCCTTGCCCCTGTCGTCATAGGCTGGCTCACTTGCAGCTGTGGGCCTAGACAGTTATGAAGCTGCTTTGAAACAATGCTCTGTTGTAAAAAGAGCTATATTAATAAATTTGCCTTGACTCGACTAGAACAGGCTAAATACAGGCTGTGCTGACTGGAACAGGTTCCACAGCTTCAATCATTCCTGTGATTATAAAACACTACAGTAAAATAATGATGTCATGTCACGTTCTGTCATCCAAAAAGGTCTATAGTACCAGCATATGCATTCACCTGTCGCTCTGTCATTGTAGTGTCATGTTT
Source organism: Ancistrus triradiatus (assembly GCA_025084515.1). Classification (NCBI taxonomy): domain Eukaryota; kingdom Metazoa; phylum Chordata; class Actinopteri; order Siluriformes; family Loricariidae; genus Ancistrus; species Ancistrus triradiatus. The sequence continues at coordinate 416,843 of JAJAGP010000146.1, read as the reverse complement.
CCATAGTGTGTTTGTATTGATTGGTCTCTTTACTAGCTAAAGCTGTCTGTGACTTGCAGTGCTGTTGAGTTCCTTCCCTTTCACTTATAGTGAGAGCCTAGATCATAATTTAGAGTTCCTCTGATGTGCTGCTGATTGCAGGAGTGACAATGTGTGCACAAGTGAAACTGGTTTTCACTCCCTCCTGTTTTCACAAACAACGTGGGGCTCTGGTGCTGCAGTGATTAAGGTACTGGACTATTGACCTGTCAAGCTGCCACTGTTGGGTCCTTGAGCAAGACCCTTAACCCACAATTGCTTGGATTGTAAGACTGTACCAATTCTAAGTCGCTCTGGATAAGGGTGTCTGCTAAATGCTGTAAATGAGTGTTCCTTTGTCAAATGAATGAATGAGTGTCACAGTCTTGGTTTTGACTACAACACTATTGCTATTGATTTATTTCTTTTCTTTAGCATATGATTGTGCTTAAGTTTTTGAATTTCTTTTTGAATTTCTTCTTTCTAACATTTTAAATGACATTTATGCATTATATATTGTATTTTATTCACTGGGTAGTTTGTGTTTGTTATGTTGTTCTGTCCTGTTGATATGCCTCTCAGTCTATCGACTGTACAGCACTCTGGTAGTCTTCAGCTTTTAAATGCTTTACAATAAATAATACTTTGAATTGAAAATTGAATTGCTGTAAATGTAAACTAATGTAAAACAAAACAGGAAACAAATCTTGTCGGATGACTCATCACTGTCACGGAGAGTATTAACTCTCTCCATCATCTGGTTGACTGAGAATGCCATGCCACCAAAACTTTCCCGCCAAGGTGTACTCTGTGTACAGGACTACATAATGCCTATACAGTGGTGCTTGAAAGTTTGGGAATCCTTTAGAATTTTCTGTATTTCTACATAAATATGACCTAAAACATCATCAGATTTTCACACAAGTCCTAAAAGTAGATCAAGAGAACCCAGTTAAACAAATGAGACAAAAATATTATACTTGGTCATTTATTTATTAAGGAAAATGATCCATATTACATATTAAGTCAGTAGAAAAAGTATGTGAACCTTTTGCTTTCAGTATCTGTTGTGACCCCCACCCCCCTGTGCAGCAAATTAAACTGCAGCTAAAACGTTTCCTGTAGCTGTTGTTGATCAGTCCTGCACATCCCCGGGTTGGAGGAATAATTTTAGTTCCATTCCTCCGTACAGAAACAGCTTCAGCTCTGGGGATGTTTGGTGGGTTTCCTCACTCAACCTTACGCTGCCTCGCTTCAGGTCCTTCCACAACATTTTAGATTAATATTAAGGTCAGGACTTTGACTTTGCCATTCCAAAAATTAATTTTATTCTTCTTTTAACCATTCTTTGGATAGAACGACTTGTGTGCTTAGGGTCGTTTGTCCCTGCGGCATTCATTTGTTCCATCAATGATGGCAAGCTCGTCCTGATTGCAGCAAAACAGGGCCCAAACCATGATACTACCACCACCATTGTTTCACCAGATGGGAATAAGGTTTCTTATGCTGGAATGCAGTGTGTTTTCCTTTCTCCAAACATTAACGCTATTTTTCTAAACCAAAAAGTTCTATTTGACCCTCATCTGTCCAGAAAAACATTCTTCCAGTAACCCTTCGGGGCTTGTCCACGTGATCTTTAGCAAACTGCAGACAAGCAGCAATGTTCTTTTGGAGAGCATTGGCTTTCTCCTTGCAACCCTGCCATGCACACGATTGTTGTTCAGTGTTCTTCTGATGGTGGACTCATGAACATTAACATTAGCCAATGTGAGAGAGGCCTTCAGTTGCTTAGAGGTTACCCTGGGGTCCTTTGTGACCTCGCCAACTATTACTTGCACATGGAGTGATCTTTGTTGGTCGACCACTCGTGGGGAGAGTAACAATGGTTTTGAATTTCCTCCATGTGTACACTGTGGATTGGTGGAGTCCAAACTCTTTAGAGATGGTTTTGTAACCATTTCCAGCCTGATGAGCATCAACAACTGGTTCTCAGAAATGTCCTCATGATACACTTCCACAAACGTGTGCTGTGAAGAGCAGACTTTGATAGATCCCTGTTCTTTTAAATAAAACAGGGTGTCCACTCACACCTGATGGTCATCCCATTGATTGAAAACACCTGACTCTAATTTCACCTTCAAATTAACTGCTAATCCTAGAGGTTCACATACTTTTGCCAGTCACTAATATGTAATATTGGATAATTGTCCTCAATAAATAAATGACCAAGTATAATATTAGAGAACTTAGTTTAATTCTTATTAATTGCATCTAGGCCGCCCAAGGAGGATGGGTCCCTTTATGAGTCGGGGTCCACCCAGGGTTTCTTCCTTATAACGTTTAGGTATTTTTTCCTTGCCATTCTCAGCCTAGTTTTGCTCAATTTGGGATTGGCCTTAGATATTAGAATATAATACAAAATTGTAAAGCTGATTTGAGACAATGCTCCATTGCAAAAATCTCTATAGAAATAAATCTGACTTGACGTGTCATAGATTTGTGCTCCAGGCCTTTAAACTAGATGCAGTGTCTCTTCTCATAAAATTACCAAAGACATCAGCCAGACAAGAGTGCACATGCAGGAAAGGGATGTTTTCTGCCCAAGTATGTCTGAATTTAACTTGCACAAGGTCTACCTGATTAAAAACTGATCCAAAAATGGAATACATGTAACTGCTTGTATTTTTAAAAGAAAGACACACTGTAATAGTTTTGGCTATTCTTTAATAATAGAGCTTAATACTATAAGGTCATGCTCTCATGTACATTCTGAAATTCTAGTCTGAAAAAGAGTTTATAATTGTGAAATTGAGTCTAGTCTATAATATGCTCTTAGTATGGTATCAAAGAAAGGGTGTACTTTAGTGTCTCTAATAGTAATTTAATTGTAAATCATGGTGGAAAATAAGTATTTAGTCACCCACAAACAAGCAAGATTTCTGGCTCTCACAGACCTGTAACTTCTTCTTTAAGAAGCTCTTCTGTCCTCCACTCGTTATTTGTATTAATGGCACCTGTTTGACCTCGTTATCTGTATAAAAGACACCTGTCCACATCCCAAACTCAACTATGGCCAAGACCAAAGAGCTGTCGAAGGACACCAGGAAGAACATTGTAGACCTGCACCAGGCTGGGAAGAGTGAATCTACAATAGGCAAGCAGGTTGGTGTGACGTGTACCGATGAAAATTACAGACCTCTCTCATCTTTCTAAGTAGGAGAACTTGCACATTCAGTGGCTGACTAAATACTTTTTGCACCACTGTAGCATACTGTACTTTTGTACCAGCTACAAATGCGCATGTGATAAATAAAATCTTGAATAGTGAATCTTACTGTGTTAGACCAAGGTAGGGAATTGTTACCATTGCGTAGCAAGAACTCATTCGTTGTGGATCTACTTTTTAGCGCAAGGTATTGTCAGTAGTTTGATTTATTTCATTTCTGCATTTTGTTGTAAAAAAGTGTTGAATAAAAGCGATAGAACTCTAAAGGTCATGTGTTATCACGAGTAACATCACGGCTGTGATTATCTATGGCACTTGCCTCCAGCTCATGCCTCCCTCTCGGTTGCTTAACTATACTTTCTAAATATTTGTGCACCAATCCATTCACCATTCAGCCAGTCATCCACATGTGATCTGATGTGTAAAGTCCTGTTATGAAAACAGTTGATGCAGTATTGTTGAACAGTAATCGTTCAGTCAAAACAGAGCAGCTAGCTCTGTGACTCACTGGAGAGGGATGTGGTGTTTGTGCCGCTCTGCTGCTGAGATGGCTGGGTGAGAGTGGAAAAACACCTGGGAGATGTTCTGTAGTAAATCTGCTCCACAAGTTAACAAAGAGAAGAAACTCTTTATTCAATAGTTTGACTTTCATTGCTCAAATGACATGGTGATCTGTGGATTTTGGAAGTTCCTATTTGGCTACGTGTGACCATTGCTGGCAGGGCAGGGAGATTTTTGTGAATGTGAAAGTAGCCACAGACCAGAAATTTCCATTGCTGTGAGGGAATGTTAAGGGATTCATCACATTTATGGTCTCTTCAAGATCTCCCCTGTTGTCAGCTCTGTAATAAACTTATTTGGGTAGAAGAAGTTATATCAATATTAGACAGGGTGCCAATCTATCATAGGACACATACACTCACACACTAAGGGCACTTTAGAGACTCCAGTTAACCTAACACACAGTCTTTGGACTGTGGGAGTACCCAGAGTTAACCCAGGCAGACACACGGAGAACCCAGGCCGCTCCTCCTGTGGGATCAAACCCAGGACCTTCTTGCTGTGAGGCGACGGTGCTACCCACCAAGCCACTGTGCTATAGATAACTTTTTAATTATGTTTAATTCCTACATATATTATCGAAGCTGCCCAAGGAGGTTGTGTTCCTTTTTGAGTCTTGGTCCCTCCAAGGTTGCTTATAATATTTTCCACTGTCACTGAGGCTTGCTCAGTTAAGGCTTTGTGCGTAGATAGTTGTAAAGCTGCTTTTGAGACAATGGTCTGTTTAAATAAATTTACATGAAAGGGACCAAATGAGTATAAATGCTCGAGCCTAATTAACATTTAAAGCTACAATAAAAGACATCAACACAACACTAAACTAGCAGCTCTTTGTGATTTTATGTCTGAAGCTTTGTGTTGTCTTTATTTACATTTACTGGTCTGGATTCAACTGTAATTGGACAGTTATAAAGACTATAAGAATACTCTGTCATGCTTAGTTCCCAATTTGCAGACAAATTGACTTGTGTGCACAGTTTGTGGCTTTCACAGCTGGGTTTTGTATTTGTGGAACGTTTGCAGAACAGCATTTGTACAAGACACAATGACTGTGGTGTGCATGTGCCATGGTTCATGTTCTAATGGATGGGTAAGAGTAAAATGGGTGAAGTTTTAACTGTAAATAATTTTTTTTGACCAAACCATTCTGCGTTGCTTCAGAGAAAACAAAGTTTGTAAAGACAGAGGGATGTGCTTGTACTGCAGGTCTGTGTGTGACTCTCCGAGTGTAACTAATTGAATGAGTGTGTGTGTGTGAAACAATAGCCGGAAGTGCTGATCTGGCTGCGAAGGGTTTAGGTTCTAAGCTAACCCACTCCCTACACAAGCATGCATGGATCGCCAGTCTGCCAAGCGTCACATGCGCATCCGGCTGCTGATTGGCAGTTCCAGCACAATAACAATGAACACTCTTGGTAAGAACTACAAAAAACATCAACGATAATATTAATCTTTATGTATTTCAACGACACACACAAGGTTATATCTATACACAAGGGTACATCAAGACTAGTCATACATATATACACTCAAGTCAAATTCCAATTTAGCGTAATTAATAAACCTAATTCATGTCTTTGGACTGTGAGAGGAAAACTGGGACACTTTGGAAACATTAGTCGACCTACGTGTTTGGAATTTGGGAGGAAACCAGTGTACCTGGAGGCAGCCCATGCAGACACTGCGAGAACATGGAAACTCAACAGACAATTTCTGAAAAATTTAAATGGTTTCTAATTTACAGAGGTATTCTAAATCAACAACAGATCTGAAGAACCCTTCATGGTCTGTCCTCTTCATACCATAGCCATCTCCTTCATCCCTACTGTCACTTTGTTCCCTCAGATCTTCTGGCACTGGACTTCTTGAAGTCCCACGTATAAGACTCAAGTGTGCAGCAGGTCTTTCAGTGCAACTGATTCCAAACTTTGGAACTAAATCTGACCATAATGATTGGTATGAGCTATAAAAAATCCACCTTTAAATACTCTTTGTAAAGATCTTTTTATAGGGCAGCTGGGGAGGCATTTTATGCCCTCTTGTGGCCAGACCCAGTGTCTAATCAGACCCCTCCTGTAATCATTTACATTACATTACATTCTGTCTGAGATGAGAGTTTTGCAGAAATCTGCCATTTCTATATGGGTGCTTTATTTGTTTTGTCAATGAGTGTTTATTAAAAAATAATATTACATGTTATCATATATTTTCTAAATATAACTATAATATAGCTAAAAATGATTATTCATTATTATGATATTATAGTCTTAGTCAAACTAAGGCAATGTAACTACTTTTGGAAGCAAATGATGGTGGTCAGATTGTATAAATTACACACATTGACAAAAAAAAAAAAATAACACACCAAGAAGGAGTTGTTGGGATTGAACGAAACTCTGTATGTTTGAATGTAATGATGATATATGTAACTGATTACAATATTAGAGCGATACGTTTATTTGGGAAACTGTATGACTGAAAGGAGGCTCTAGTACCCTGTTAGGTCACCTCTAGCCTGGATACAAGAGGAGATGTGGTTCAGCATTGGAGGCATACAGGTTCCATATGGTATACTGTGGCACATTTGCCCACAGATGTTGCAGCTGGGCCTGTAGATCCTGCACACTGGTATGTTGACGAAGCTGGCACTTCAGCTGGTCCCATAAATGATTGATTGGCAATAAAAACGCCAAGGCCTCCATACTCGCACCGGACCATTGTTGGATCACAGACAGAACATGGATTTGTCGCTAAAGACAAAGATTTATTGTTCACAACACCACTGAAAACTAAGGTGATGATGGCTGGCTGTCAATGGTAGGACATGTAATGGGCATCATGACAACAAAGTTCCTTCTGCTGAGCACCTGGAAAAGATCCAGGATTCGGCTGGACTTTACAACAATTTCTGAGTCCACCTTACCCCAAGATCAGGACGGGGCCGAGTCCAACTGAGGTCAAGACCAAGATGAGACCAAAATTGCTTGTTTATGGTCTCGAGACCAAAATCACTACTACAATGCTAGCATAAAGCATGTCTGGATAAGAATTACTTCCCAAATACAGTCAAATTACTTCACAAGTCCAAGTCAATATCCTAAGTGACTCATCCTGACTTTTCTTATACCAGGTATCTTACTAGTGGCCCATGATATAAGTCATGATACTTGACATGGACCTGGAAGGACTGGATCAAGATGTGCATCAGTGTGACTTATTCCTCTGCACAATGGTTGTGACATATTATGGCACATGTATGTCAGTCTTACTGTTCAAGTTTCAAGAATCACCAGCAGTATCTAGGGAAGTATTATTTGTTGTTGGTGACTATTTTTTTTGTGTAGGAGGTTGTGATGGAAGTTGTGATGAAGACCTAAGCTGATGAGTCATAGCAGCTCCCACAATATGGTGTTTCCCTTCCTAGTTTTTTACTGATCTCAAATTGGCTTTTTACAGTTTAAAGTGACAGCAGAATAGCAGTTTTGCTTCTCAGCGTTAGAAAGCAGGTTTGATGTTTCGCTGAATGAAAAGTTCTGATGGAGATGAGCAAAACTAGGCACGATAGGAGAATAAACTTAGCATGATGGTTCTGCATGGTTCTGCCCTGACGGTATTACTCAGACTCTCCACTGGTGTTTGTAGAGGAGTTCAGAATAAAATAGCTCTGATATCGAATCCAAATTGCACACAGGACTATGGTGATCAGTCTCTGAAAAGGTTCTCCACGTTTATTAGACTCTGGTGTAAACAGGTTAAATTCCATGTTTGAGTATTAAAGGAAAAGTTTCCCTGGGCTGTGTTTTTACATATTAAATGGTAAGTGGACTTTATGCCAGTTGCTTTTTCACTTTTCCTGATGTGCTGCATTGTCAGTGGAGTACCGGTGAGACTGCAACTATATAGAACCAAGTGTTGAACAGAGAAGTAGAGGAAACACAAGCTGAATATAAAAAGAGGAAATGAAAAACAATAAAAAAGGAAACCGGAGAGGAACCAAAGGAACTCCTGCATGGAACAAACCCAAATATGATCTGAATATTTGTACAAATTTGGATGCATACATTTCAAACATTTCATAATTTTTTGTCACAACATTTTGGGCATTCTGTCTGGTCAGTATTTTATCAGCACCCACTCTACGGTATTATATTTAATATATATATATATATATATATATATATAGTATATGTTATAGTCTATGTATTCTTATATTTTATTTTATCTATTATATTTTCTGTAACTGTTCTCTCTTTCAATTTTTATACAATATTAAGTTTCTGTTTATGTAAACTATTACTATAAACTTGTTTATTAGGTAACTTAGTTTAATTCTTACATATAACATCTAGGCTGCCCAGTGAGGTTGGGTTATTTTTAATCTTGGTCCTCCCAAGATTTCTTCTTTATAACATTTCTGGAGTTTTTCCTTGCCACACTGACTCTACGCTTGTTCTAGCTGCTTTGAGTCAAGTCAAGTCAAGTCAAGTCAGATTTATTTATATAGCGCTTTTTACAATGGAGCATTGTCTCAAAGCAACTTTACAAGTTTAGATTATCTCCTAATAACTACGTCCAATCTCAAATTGAGCAAGCCTAGGGCGACAGTGGCAAGGAAAAACTCCCTAGTTCTAGGAAGAAACCTTGGGAGGACCAAGACTCAAAAGGGACCCAACCTCCAAGGGGGGCGGCGTAGATGATAAATCTAAGAGCGAACTAAAGTCATGGAGTCAAAGTTCGAATAGAATGTGAAGTATGCACAGTGGAGCTCCATCAGATGTACATCATGTGTGGGGCCGGAACTGCAACACAGGCTCGGAGAGAAAACAGAAAATGTAATTAGTTATGATTAAGAGCACAGTGTTTTATTAACAATCACTGATGCCATGTCAATCACTGATGCCAAGTGTAGCATGAGACCCCCCGGCAGCATTAGCTATAGCAGCATAGCTAGAAAGCTAGAAAGAGGAGAGAACTGGTAGGAAACACAGCCAAGAGGGATCACATGAGACATTGGCAACCCCACGAGCGGCAGAAGACAGCAACCCAACGTCTCTGATCACCATAAGACTCTTTGACTATGAACCCCCAGCTCTGCCCTTATTCTAAGGCAAATGCTCTGTTGTAAAAAGCACTATAGAAATACATTTTTGACTTCGACACTGGAAGAATTCACAGGCACCAGATGTACTGTGGTGGAACCCTTGGTCTGTGCTGTGCATCATTTAGTCCTCACCCAGAAAAGCATTGAGAATAAGAAGGTGGAAACATCTGGAACTCACAACACAAACTTTCAATGCCTGGAAACCATTTACCTGAGAGCAGAATGAGAACCAGGGTGTTTCAGCACTGTGAATCAGTGCTCCACCGCAGAGCCAGTCTGGTTCGTATCCCACCTACAATTAAATTCTTTAAACATTCTACAATGTGATTTCCTGGTTTTTTCCCCTCATTTTGTCTCTCATAGTTGAAGCGTACCTATGATGAAAATCTGTGATGAAACAGACCTCTCTCATCTTTCTAAGTAGGAGAACTTGCACAATCAGTGGCTGACTAAATACTTTTTTGCCCCACTGTATATATATTATATTATATTATACTATATTCTGTTTTATTATAATCTTCATAATACAGAATTCTCTTTAATTTATTAAAGTCTAAATACAGTATGTGTGTTATATTTGTCTTTTAATTTTTAGATTTAGCTGTGTATTTATTCCACATGTGTGATACTGCTTCCATTCTAGCCCAACTTTTTTGGCAGTTATGCGAGGTTTTGCTTTGCATAGGAATATGAGAGCAGTTTCTCAGTCTTCTGCAGCTTGTCTAGATTTGAATGACATTTCAGAGAGTGGGAACTGCAAGCAAGAAATGTTTCCTGTATCTGTTTTTAGAGCTTCTTGTGCTTCGCAAGAGACTGTTATCATTATTATGGCTACGACTAGGTAGGGGAGCCTATAGATATGGTATGTACACGCAATACCTCTAGCCTTAAAGGGTCTCAACACTGATTAAGCTGAATTTTCAACACCCAGTTTTTTACGCATACCAAGTTTCAAGTATGCTACCTTCAGCAAGCAATTACCAGAAAGATGTAATATTAATGGCCTGCAGAAGTATGGTAAAACTAGATGGAGTAGTCGCTAAGCATTTGAATGTAACACAAACACTATATTTTTGAGGCTCTCAGGGGGTGCTGAGGTCTAATACAGTAGCCCTTCACTTCTGTGAACTGGGTTTGAATCGTGTCATTATGTCCAAATGCTCTTAATTGGACTGATTAAAGGAGTAATTAAAAACAATGCATACTGTGACTGTTGTAGAGGTGTTTTGGAGGGATGGAGGGTGAGGAGGAGACTATCTACTTCCTCCTCTTTCATAACCAGCTATTATAAAGGCGAGGTTCAGAGTGACGGAGCTTTTACTCCGTCTACATCTGCAGCAGCTTCAGTCAGTCTGATTTTCTTCGACATCTAACCATGTAAGTCCTGCAAATCCAGATTCCTCGTCTATATAGTCCTCATTACCCCAGTATTGCAGCGTATTTCTTTAAAACTGAGCTTTATTACTGTTAAACAGGAAATGGTGGGTAAGAGTACAGTTTTGATTAGTTATAGAATGAAAGTCGTGGAGAATATATTGTTTATTTTAATGCAGTTTATGGTTTAAGTTTCACTCATACATGTTAAAAACGCGGATTCACTTCAGTTCAGTTATGTTCCTGTTACAGTAATAACTCGCTGTAACGCTCCTGCAAACTGTTTGACAGGCAGTTTCGATCAGGAAACGCACTATACATACATAATACGTCTATAAAATATTTAAAAACACTTATGATATGCCCTCGCATGTAAATGAGGGCGGACGTCATTCTGTATCACTGAGGTTTGTAGCGATTCACTCGACCGATTCCGAATTTGATTCTCAAGTGAACCGAAAGTGTGAGTTTGATTCGTTCGATTCACAACGATTGATGATTTAACATCCGACCCACCCAGGAAGGGCTGCTGAGACTTGAACCCTGGTCCCTCTGGTCAAGGGCTAAAATATCAGACCACCCTCACTTTACAAGGATAGTAAGGCTAAGATACTCAGTCAAATTCAATTTTGTTTTATTTTATAAAATTAAAAAAACAGGACATTGACATTGACTGAAATGGACGTTCCCCAGACCATTGTCACATAGTACTGTAATTTAGACACTTTGGTCATGTTGTTTTGTTTTATACAATAATATTAATTAAAACACAATATGAAAACCTTTAGTACAGTGCTTTACTGTACAATACAGCACTTATTTTAACTTTGTGTGCTTTATAAAACTTGAAACGCTTACCGTTACCACGTTATTTTCTGCCTTCAAGACTGCGATTCTCTTTTCTGACAGCAGGTGTCGCAAGGGTTTGCTCGTACTAGTCTTCTGTTATTTAGACGTGAATTAGATGTATATAAGACAGATTTTTATTTCCTATTATAATTTTTAACACCTTGGCCATTAAAGCCAACGAACGTTGGTTGGGTGACGAGCAGCAATGTTCTTTTTGGAGAGCAGTGGCTTTCTCCTTGCAACCCTGCCAAGCACACCATTGTTGTTCAGTGTTCTTCTGATGGTGGACTCATGAACATTAACATTGGCCAATGTGAGAGAGGCCTTCAGTTGCTTAGAGGTTACCCCTGGGGTCCTTTGTTGACCTCGCCAACTATTACACACCTTGCTCTTGGAGTGATCTTTGTTGGTCAACCCACTCCTGGGGAGGGTAACAATGGTCTGAATTTCCTCCATTTGTACACAATCTGTCTGACTGTGGATTGGTGGACTCCAAACTCTTTAGAGATGGGTTTGTAACTTTTCCAGCCTGATGAGCCTCAACAACTCTTTTTCTAAGGTCCTCAGAAATCTCCTTTGTTCGTGCCATGATACACTTCCACAAACGTGTTGTGAAGAGCAGACTTTGATAGATCCTGTTCTTTAAATAAAACAGGGTGCCCACTCACACCTGATTGTCATCCCATTGATTGAAAACACCTGACTCTAATTTCACCTTCAAATTAACTGCTAATCCTAGAGGTTCACATACTTCTGCCACTCACTAATATGTAATATTGAATCATTTTCATCAATAAATAAATGAGCAAGTATAATATTTTTGTGTCATGTGTTTAACTGGGTTTCTTATCTACTTTTAGGACCTATAGACAGGCTTCATGTTGTCTTGAAATCTGACATATCAAAGTGATTCAAAGCTCTCTTAGAGACATATCCGATGCTGTCAGCTTTTTTGGAAAGATAAGGAAGTGTATGATGATGTTGCAGCTGTCGCTGCAATGTGACCCTCCACCACCAACACCGATCCATACTGCTGCTGCCCATTATAAGGATCAATTAGTAACCACAAAACCCCAAAACCCAACCTTCACATTGCAGGCCTAGATCAGGATTCAAACCCAGGTCTTCATACCACACTTGTTCAGTGTGGTGTTTCTTATTTTGTCCACATCCTGTACTTTCTGCACAATGAATAGGGTTGCGTGTCTATTGAAATCATACACCTTCTGCTGACTGAGCGTATAATTAACCTGTTTTTACCTGGGCAGGTGCACACGCATGTTTGCCTCAGATAATGATGCATTGCAATGGAATTGTCCCATTGGGAATTATACACTGCTGTAAACATCACACTGCAGCCCCTGCCAGTGTGACTACATCAGATCTTTGCATGTGTTCTTTTAGTAATCACAGAGATCATGGTGGTCCATAAGGAGTTTCAGACTGCAGGAAAACAGCCTGGTCTGCAGGTGTGGAGGGTGGAAAATATGGACCTGGTGCCTGTGCCCAAGCAGCTTTATGGTGACTTCTACACAGGAGATGCCTACATCCTCCTCTTTACTACTCCTGCTCCATCCTACGCCATCCATATGTGGCTTGGTGAGATCACAGTCTGTCTTCCTGTTTGGTTAGCTGTACATTTACATTTACAGCATTTAGCAGACGCCCTTATCCAGAGGGACTTACAATTGATACAGTCTTACAATCCAAGCAATTGTGGGTTAAGGGTTAAGGGTGGAATGTGGTGTCAGTGCTGATAATTAAATTATTTCTGTCCAAAAACACATTCATTAATGTGATGCTAAACATAGTTTTTAATCTAGTTTTGGTATGTAACCACAGATGATTTTGTTCTTATTTAAAGTAATCGGATTTAGTATTTAGTCCTGCAGGTGTTTGCTTGCACTACTCGAGGAACTCGTCTGACAAGGTGCAATGCAGACATAGCCGATACAGATGGTATATTTATATATAAATACACTGTAATTATACCAGACACTTTATTGGGTTCACCTGTACAACTACTTGGTAGGCATGGTCAAGACGACCTGCTGAATTTCAAACTGAGCATCAGAATGGGGAAGAAGGTGGTTTAAGTGACTTGGTTGTTGGTGCTAGACACTGGTCTGAGTGTTTCCGAAACTGCTGATCTACTAGTATTTTAATACAAAGCCACCTCTAGGGTTTACAGAGAATGGTCTGGAAAAGAGAGAATATCCAGTGAGCAGAAGTTCTCTGGACAAAAATGCTTAGTTGATTCTAGATGGCCAGATTAATTCAAGCTGACAGAAAGACAAGAGTAACTACTCGTTACATCCAAAGCATTCAGAAGAGCATCTCTTATTGCACAACACACCGTACCTTGAAGCAGATGGGCTACAGAGGCAGAAGACCACACCACAATTTGCACGGGTTCACCAAATTTGGACGATAAAAAATTTGGAAAAATGGGAGAAGCAAGGGTCCATTCTGAGTATTGTTACTGACCATGGCACCTTTATGGCCAAAGTGTACCATCGTCTAATGGGTACGTCCAGCAGGATAACACACATCATAAAACTCAAATAATCTCAAACTGGTTTTGTGACATGACAATGAGTTTACTGTACTCAATCTGTCACCAGAGCTCAATCCATATGAGCACCTTTGTGATGTGGTGGCACAGGAGATTTGCATCATGGATGTGCAGCCAATAGAACTGCAGCAACTGCGTGATGTTATCATGTCAATATGGACCAAAATCTCTGAGGAATGCTTCCATCACCTAGTTGAATATATAGGGACAACTAAGGCAGTTCAATAAAGTGACTGGTGAGTGTATATGTAGTCAGTTAGCAGAGGCTCTTATTCAGAGTGACCTCCAATTGATGCAGTCAAACTATGGGTTAAGGGTCTTATGGATCCAGAGCCCAATGGTGGGAGCTTGGAAGTGCTAACCACTGTGCTGCAACAGTATTAGGACAAATGGTACTCAGCATGACTGGCATCAACCGATGGAGACTCCTGCCAAGTGGAACAGGGCAGTCTTGTCCTTAAACACAATCTGACCAAGAAACAAACCTCACCTTGCCCGAGGAAGAAGCTCCCACTTCATGTGTCTGAGCCACTGGGCATCTCTGGGCATTCCATCCAACTCATGTTTACATCAGTGTCCATTCTCTGGGGATGAATGTTGGAGATCCACAACATTGACCAGGAAAGGTGGGGTTATATAATGTAAACAAATATCCACTGTTAAGCAGATCCATATGAGGCAAAGATGTTTTAACACTTCAAGATCTAGCAGGTATCATGGGTGCAGTACAGCTGTAGGTGAAAGGGTTCTTTGCTTCCATTTACTGCCAGCATGGAGCTGTGTATGGCAGAAGTACCAGACATTTGGTGTGTTTGTATGTCTGTGTATCTCCATGTAGATATGTAGCTTTGATGTTTCATGTTTGCTACTGTAGGGAACGAAGCCTCTCAGGATGAGAGCGGAGCTGCAGCCATCTTCGCCACACAGCTCGATGACTTCATGGGCGGCAAGCCTGTTCAGTTCCGCGAGGTCCAGAACAACGAGTCTCTCACCTTCCTCGGCTACTTCAAATCTGGCATCAAGTATAAGGTGGCACATTCTGCTTATTGTATTATATCTTGGTTACAGAGCTCACGTTACTGATGGGAGAGTTTCTGGATTAGATATCTAACTTTAAGGTCAAAGTGGTTGGCCTTATTCAATTATTTAGCAGTGACATTGCAGCCTGAGGTGAAATGTTAACCCAGAGCTGTCGGTCGAGTCTAGGCTTGCCCTGACATCTTATTCCACATGGATATACCAAAGCAGGGAGCTGCGCTTCCTGTGTTCCCTTGTCGATGGGAGGAAAGATAAAATATAATGTCTTCCTTGGCAACTCTATTCTCCGTACCAGCTGTTTCCATACTGATAGTGACCATGCTTTCGATTCCGCTGGGCTCCAGAAGTGGCAGGAGCAAACCTTTCAGTGCTGTATTTGTGTTTTTGTGTGTCTAATGTGAACAGAGGCGTGACCAGAACACAGCAAAATCCCTAGTGTAGAAACACCTTCAGTGATGAAACAA
Source organism: Ancistrus triradiatus (assembly GCA_025084515.1). Classification (NCBI taxonomy): domain Eukaryota; kingdom Metazoa; phylum Chordata; class Actinopteri; order Siluriformes; family Loricariidae; genus Ancistrus; species Ancistrus triradiatus. The sequence continues at coordinate 401,637 of JAJAGP010000146.1, read as the reverse complement.
CTGTTAACACATTAACACATACACTCACAATCACTTTGTTAGGTGCACCTTCTTGTTTCTACACTCATGGTCCATTTTATCAGTTCCACTTACCATATAGAAGCACTTTGTAGTTCTACAATAACATACTGTAGTCAATTTTTTCTCTACATACTTCGTTAATCCACTTTATTCTGTTCTCTAATGGTCAGGACCCCCACAGAACCAGTACAGATCAGGTCCTGTTTGAGTGGTGAATCAGACACAGCAGTGCTGCTGGAATTTTTAAACACTGTTCACTCACTGTGCACTGTAACATCACATCTACCTTATCGCTCCACCTTGTAGATGTAATCAGAGACAGTTTTAACTGTTGTGTTAATCATCCTCTAATCCTTCATCAGTGTGCTACCTACAGGATGCTGGTGGCTGGACATTTTTGGCTGGTGGACTATTTTCAGTCCAGAATTGACACTGTGTTGTATAAAAACTCCAGCAGCACTGCTGTGTCTGATCCACTCGAAGTGGAATGGATCAGACACAGGGGAATGGTAAAGGGAATGAAAAAAGTATGTAGAGAAACAGATGGACTACAATCTGTAATTGTAGAACTACAAAGTGCTTCTGTATGGTAAGTAGAACTGATAAAATGGACCATGAGTATAGCAACCAGCAGGTGTACCTAATAAAGTGACTGGTGAGTGTTTAGTTTTATAACAAATATGGATAAAGTTCATGCATTCAGCATTTTCAAACCAAATCAATCCAGTTTAGGGTCATGGGGAGCTGGGGCCTAACTGGTAGCATCACCAGGGTATCAAGCCCATCTCAGGGCACACATGTATACACAGTGGGGCAAAAAAGTATTTAGTCAGCCACTGATTGTGCAAGTTCTCCAACTTAGAAAGATGAGAGAGGTCTGTAATTTTCATCATAGGTACACTTCAACAAGAGAGACAAAATGAGAAAGAATCCAGGAAATCACACTGTAGGATTTTTTAAAGAATTTAATTAATAAATCATGGTGGAAAATAAAGTAATTTGGTCACCCACAACAAGCAAGATTTTCTGGCTCTCACAGGGGACCTGTAACTTCTTCTTTAAGAAGCTCTTCTGTCCTCCACTCGTTACCTGTATTAATGGCACCTTTTGACCTCGTTATCTGTATAATAGACACCTGTCCACAGCCTCAAAACAGTCAGACTCCAAACTCAACCCTGGCCAAGACCAAAGAGCTGTTGAAGGACACCAGGAAAAAAAAAATGTAGACCTGCACCAGGCTGGGAAGAGTGACTCTAACAATAGGCAAGCAGGTTGGTGTGAATAAATCAACTGTGGGAGCAATTGTAAGAAAAATGGAAGACATAACAAGACCATTGATAATCTCCCTCGATCTGAGGCTCCACGCAAGATATCAAACAATGCAAGATCTCAAATCTTCCATCAGTGAGGCATTGAAAGATGGGAACGGGGCTGGGTTCTTCCCAGCATGGACAATGATCCCCCAACACACCGCTCGGGCCAACAAAGGAGTGGCTCCGTAAAAAGCATTTCAAGGTCATGGAGTGGCATAGCCAGTCTCCATGACACTGAGGCAACAAATGGATAGAGGAAGGGTACCTAGGAGGGGGAGGACGAGGGAGTAGGGGGGTGGGCCTTTATACTCAAAGGTGGGAGGCGTAGAGGAAACCTGGACCGTTGGGGGGGATAGGAGATGAAGGGGACTTGGCTAGTTGAGCTGGATTAAAGCGTGAATTGTCCTGGGAAGATGGAAGGGTACCCTGACTGGTCAATAGGGTCCTCCAACGTCAATTCCGTCTACCTCGTGGCAGCAGGGGCGTGGAATGCACATCCCTCTCTCTTCGATCTGAGGCTCCACGCAAGATCTCAAAACATGCAAGATCTCAAATCTTCCATCAGTGAGAGCATTGAAGATGGAACGTGGCTGGGTCTTCCAGCATGACAATGATCCCAACACACCGCTCGGGCAACAAAGGAGTGGCTCCGTAAAAAGCATTTCAAGGTCCTGGAGTGGCCTAGCCAGTCTCCAGACCTCAACCCCATAGAAAATGTGGAGGGAGTTGAAAGTCCATGTTGCCCCAAAACATCACTGCTCTAAAGGAGATCTGCATGGAGGAATGGGCCAAAATACCAGCTACAGCATGTGCAAACCTGGTGAAGACTTGCAGGACACAGCCAACAATGGTTATGGTACAAAGTATTGAGTTGAACTTTTGTTATTGACCAAATACTTATTTTCCACCATAACTTACAATTAAATTATTAAAAAATTCTACAATGTGATTTCCTGGATTTTTTTTCTCATTTTGTCTCTCATAGTTGAAGTGTAGCTATGATGAAAATCACAGACCTCTCTCACCTTTCTAAGTAGGAGAACTTGCACAATCAGTGGCTGACTAAATACTTTTTTGCCCCACTGTACATACTTACTTTTGTGCACTTTTTATCAACACCAATTTGACCTAACTCATGTCTGTGGGAGGAGACCCACAGAGACGCAAGGAGAACATACAAACTCCACACAGGAGGAGTCCGGGCCGGGAACTAGACTGGAAATATCTGGAGGTGTGAGGCAACAGCACTCACCACTGCTCCACCCTATCACCCATTTAAATAGTAATATAACATAATTATAGTCACTGATAGCCTCTGGGTGTCTAGGTGAGCCGACTGAGTGCTACAGAGTGATGTGTATTCGTGCAGGGATACAAGCTGTGTTTAGCTACTTACTGTGTGAAATGGACTATCTATGTGTTGTGTGAAGTTGTACAGACCAGTTCGGACTTTTTAATGCTGTCTTTGCATTCCATGCATGTTAAGAAGGGAGTCACCAGGCAGTAGTGCAAACATATCGTTGCACCACCCAACCCTCAGCTATGCCGTCCCTTTCATTTTGAACCACAAAAACAGCAACAGGAAACAGGACAAACTGGATTTTGTACATCCAAACAGCAATAACACTGGCGATTATCAGCAAGTTACACCTTGTGTGCTAAATCAGTAGCCTAATTACAGTACTATAATACTACTAAGGTGTTTGGTAAACACAAAATTTTAACTTTAAGTTTCTCCTATAATCAGCTGTTACACAGACTGACAGCAGAAGGCACAAGGTGGGAATAAACACTGGACTAGCACTAGGCCATCCACAAACACACAATTCCACTATATGCATAACTAAACTTGAATATTTAAATAAAGAAACACTGCTAACTGAACTCTCGTTATCTGAATTCTTACTATAACACATGGGGTATTGCTGAACCCCTCCCTGCTATCCAAACAGCTATCCAGCTACAAAAATGACAGTTGGTAAAATGACAGAAAGTCATCTTCCTAGACTCTCCACCTTTTATTCGGTGAATAATTATTAGGTAAGGTAAGGGTTGTCTGTTTTCTATTGCAGCATTTAATACTAGAAAAAATGGTAGTACAAAGCATGCATATGTGACACGCCTTGTTATATGTGATGAACAAAGATCTGCTTGTTAGAAGCTGTACATACCTATACATTCTGTACTTACCATGTTTCTGTTTCCCTTAATGACTCTTTTCTCCATTCACACGCACACAGCAAGGTGGAGTGGCCTCTGGCTTTAAGCACGTGGTGACCAATGACATGGACGTTAAGCGTTTGCTGCATGTTAAAGGGCGGAGGGTGATCCGGGCCACCGAGGTTCCTCTGTCATGGTCCAGCTTTAACCGTGGAGACTGCTTCATCATCGATCTGGGCAAGGTCAGACTTACGAGTAACGAACGAATACCTTTTATTGCTATTCTACAAGTGCAAAAGGATTGAGTGTGCTCTGTTCTACTGAGCTATCTAGCAATACAAAAGGAAATTGAATAGATGAAATAGAACACAAATAGAATACATATATAAAGTGTAATACAGAAGAAGAACATATACTGTACAAGGTGCAGTGCTTTTGAATGTGCATGACACACCCAAGATGAAAATATGTGCAAATGTGAAGTATGAGGTAAGCAGAAAAGCTCCAGTGGAGAGAGCTTGTATGTTGCAGTACTGAGTGGCAATGCCCATGGCTGAAAAGTTGCAGTATAAAGTAACATGTAAATAATTATGACACTGAAGGGTCACACTTTGCATCACTGTAGTCTGTTCAGTTGTTAACTGAACTCCTTATCAGCAGTTTGTATAAGTGAGACTCAGGTCACTGTTGAACAGAATATATAACAAGGGCTAGACTATGCTATCTCAACCAGTAGAGGGCAGCAAAAGAAGGCAAAGGTTTGCAGGTCAAGCCAACTCATTTACATCTGAATAGCAGAGAGAGGCAAAGGTGAACAATACAAACCAACACTGCATTGCCACTTCCAACAAGCAGGGGGCAGCATAGATGCAGATTTAAGACCTGATCAAATACCCTTTGGACTAATAAGACCCAGTTACTTTCACCTGCTTGACAAGTCATACTGTGCATTGCAGCGCCTTTGTAGAGGTACAGCCGGTACAGTATGTCAGGTCATTGGCCCCTTTAAGTGTTCCTAAAAGAAAAGAAAGAATCTCAAAGCAGTCTGAAAGAAAGAGCAAAGATTCAAACCCAGTGCCTGCCATTGTGGGTAGGGGTGTAATGATGATACAAAAATGGGACGATGTCCATCGTCTGGTGGGACGAGGCATTGTCTGTCTAATTGGGTGATACGTTCCTGAATTTTCCACCATCTGCAATTCTATATTTGAACACCATTCAGCCAAACAGAAACACATCCTGTTTTCAGTGAGAATCCTAAATTCTTTTAACTGCAGGCGAGTTTCTTTTTGGTTAAAACTTTATACAAGAAAAGTACACAGTATTTTGAATTGCTATTCTTCAAAAATAAAAAAGGAATGTTTTCACTTGGTTATTTAGGATATGGTGAAGCTACAGTAATATAAGATAAAATAATGCGTTTATTGTCATTGTACAACAGACAGATTAAGTCAGCCTAAATATTAGTGTTAGACTGATAGAATAAAAATAAATGTTGAATATAAGAAATATTGTACAGAGGTATGACACAGATAGAATAGGGCATTTTGTTTACAATTTTAAACCTAATGTTTCTAGTAATTTCTTTTAATTGCAGTGGACTAAAGTGTTGTTGTTAACTTATACAAGAAAATGTGCATTGTTTACATTGTTACATTACTACAGAAATAAAAAAGGAATGTCTTTTGTCAAATGTGAAATCGATAATCGTGAATCGAATCAAATTGTGAGCAGAGTGTATCATCACACCTCCACCTCCAAGCGGCTCTATAAGTATTAATTAATTGACACTGAATGTTGTGCATGTCCATTTCCATTTAATTTTTTTCTCTCTGTATTATTTCAGGACATCTACCAGTGGTGTGGCAGTGATTGTAACCGATTTGAGCGTATGAAGGCGTCTCAGGTGGCCATTGATATCCGCGATAACGAACGTAATGGTCGTGCCAAGCTGCAGTTGGTGGAGGACGGCTCTGAGCCCGATGCTGTGACTGCCGTACGTATATTCCCAAGTCCCTTCAATTAGTAACATCCTACAAATGAAAAGTAATGGAGTAAATGAGTTGCTTAGCCAAAATACAGTTCATTGATCAGCTTTATATTGCACCACCATGCTAGTACGTTCACTGACATACTGAACTTCAGTATCGTATTTTCATGTTCTGCATTTCATGTCCTGCATTTTTAGGTTCTTGGGCCCAAACCCAGCATTCCTGCAGGAAGTGCAGATGATGAGGTCGTCGACCGAGCGAACAAGAAGGGCTCTCTGTACATGGTAAAGCTTCTGCTGATCTCTAGTGGTTGTTTAAAAAACAGCAACAATAATAATAGTATGTAGGAAATGAATAGTTATTTCAAACTACAATAATTATAAAAACAAGTAATTATGAGTGTTAATAATTTGGCTGATATAATTCAGAATACATTGTTCCATCAATAATGGCAAGCCGTCCTGGCCCACATGCAGCAAAACAGGCCCAAACCATGATACTACCATCACCATGTTTCACAGATGGGATAAGGTTCTTCTGCTGGAATGCAGTGTTTTCCTTTCTCCAAACATAATGCTTTTCTTTTAAACCAAACAGTTCTATTTTGGTCTCATCCGTCCACAAACAGTGTTCCAGTAGCCTTCTGGCTTGTCTACATGATCTTTAGCAAACTGCAGACGAGCAGCAATGTTCTTTTTGGAGAGCAGTGGCTTTCTCCTTGCAACCCTGCCATGCACATCATTGTTGTTCAGCGTTCTCCTGATGGTAGATTTGTGAAAATTATAATTATCAAATGTGAGAGAAGCCTTTAGTTGCTTAGAAGTTACCCTGGGTAACATTTGTGACCTCGCCAACTATTACACATCTTGCTCCTGAAGTGACTCTAATTTCACCTTCAAATGAACTGCTAATCTTAGAGGTTCATATACTTTTGCCTCTCACAAATACGCAATATTGGATCATTTTCCTCAATACACAATACACTTTATCTACTTTTCGGGCCTGTGTGTGTGCAGAAATCTAGATAATTCTAAACAAAATATAATTATGTAATTTTTATAATTCCAACATGCTATGTCTTGTCTAATATTGCATTTCGCAGGTGTGTAATTAGACTACAAGGTACAAATGTTAATCATATGGGTGTGTTTGTTTATGTATTAGGTTTCTGATGCTGCGGGCTCTATGAAGTCATCACTGGTGGCTCAGAGCAGTCCATTCAAACAGGCGATGCTCTCTCCCAGTGAGTGCTTCATCCTCGACAATGGAGCTGATGGCAAAATCTTTATGTGGAAAGGTATGTAACTAGCGCTATATATAAAAGATATTGAAATTGCAGTTAGTGTGTTCAGAAATGAATGCAATTAAAGGAGAGTGTATTAACTATACTGGTAGTCAAACAGTTTTTGTCACTACGACTAAAACATAAATGGGTCTATCTATATATGGTTAGATTTATGCATGGATAGATGGATTGATGGACTGTATTTATGTACAGTATTGTGCAAAAGTCTTAGGTCACTAGCAATGCTTTATCGACCACATATAATTAATTCTTAGTCTCTTTATTAGAATACAACCAAAAAACGAAATTTGTGTGCAGTATTAAAAAACTGGAACGAAAATCAGAAAAAAACAGCTTTTGTAGGCTACAGTGGCAAATATTTAGTGTGACCTCCCCTTACACTTGAGCAATGGCAGCATCTTTGAGCTCCATCGGGATGCCAAGTTGACCCTTTTACAGTCCAAAGAAGCTTAATCATGAATGGCTAAAGCTCACAAAGGTTGGAATGAAGATCAGTGGAAAAGAGCATTATGGAGTGACAAATCCGAGTTTGAAATGTTTAGGTCCAGTTGTTGACAATATATCATATACCATCATTATACCATTGCTAAAACAACAAATCTAAACGTGGCCTAAGACTTTTGCCGTATTGTATGTATGTATGTATAGATGGTTGGTTGGATTGATGGATTGTAAGAATTGGATTAGAAACTGGTCTGATCATTGATTTAAACTCTGAGCTTTAAGTCCAGTCTAGATCATTACTGATTTGGTTTCCTCAGGACCGAGCGCTAATGCAGCCGAACGCGCGGCAGCCATGAAAGCAGCGGAGAATTTTATCCTAGAAAAGAACTACCCCAAAAAAACCCAGGTACAGATCCACTCGGAAACCTTAATGCGTACATGTAAAATGGATCATCTGTTTGACCGGATGTGCTTGTCAATAGATCCAGGTAATGCCTGCTGGAGGAGAGACCACACTATTTAAGCAGTTCTTCAAGGACTGGAAGGATAAGGACCAGACCACGGGCCCGAGCAAGGCCTACACTATTGGTCGAATTGCTCATGTGCAGCAGATCCCATTCGATGCCTCTGGCCTGCACTCCAACCAAACCATGGCTGCTCAACACGGCATGGTGGATGACGGCTCGGGCAAGGTGCAGGTAAGAAACTGTGCAAATCTGTTACATCTGAATGGTTTTACACTGTGATTGTTCGGATTGTTCACTATACTTGTAACCTACATAAACTCCTCTGACAATTTCAGTAGGTTAAGCATCTGGATGTTTGTTCCAAAAACAGAAGAGTTGGAATCTGAGGTGCGTTGACATGTAAAAAGCAGCAGTGACAAAGACAGTGTTGTGTAAATGTGGTTGGAGGACGAGATTTGGGACAGTTTAATTAGCCAGTCGAATCACCAGACCTGAATCCACCACCATTTGTATCTGTAACATCAATTTGAAATGTCAGAATAGATACGGATAAACTGTTCTGAATTAGGCCGGTTAGCTCAGTTGGTTAGAGCTTGGTGCTAATAACGCCAAGGTCGCAGGTTCAATCCCCGTATGGGCCATTCCGTGTTTTGTGGGACTGTGGTAGCCTAGTGGTTAAGGTACTGGACTCTAATGATGACCTAAACAATGTTTAATGGTGAAGCGCATATGTTGTCTTCCAGATCCTTGTCAGGTCATTTGTTTGTTTGTCTCACATTTGTTGGTTGGAATTTTGTTATGGCTCTTTTCTCTGTACTTCATTCCTGTCCTGGTTTATGCCTCTGTCCGTTTCATGTTAGAATCCCTGTACTTAGCCTAGCCTAGAGTTTCCGAGTTTCCTCAAGCCACAGGGGCTGGATCAGTGGTATTGCAACTGACCAGGGGTGTTCCCTCATGACACCTCCAAACTCCGTCCCGTATGTTCAACCCACTAAGCTTGGGATTGTGGTGGACAAAAGTCCAGGGTTCAAATCCCACTTTTACCATGCTTCCACAGTTGGGTCCTTGAGCAAGGCCCTTAATACACAATTGCTTGGATTGTAAGACTGTATCGGTTGTTGTACAGACAAGGGTGTCTGCTAAATGAAATGTAAATGGCACAATGTTTCGATTAGGGCTAGGTGGATCAAGTAACTAGATCAACAAAATAGCTTCACATAGAGCTGAAAAAAAAAACATTTTTCTTGTTTTCCTGCTGGTGTCCCAGTTCTGACATACAAACTAGTTAAACCAACACTGTCCTGTTAAACCAACAATCAGCAAGGGCCACTACTGGCTATCAGAAATGATCTTAGACCAGCAAGCAGTTTCTGTTTCCTGAGACATACAGTCCATGAAATGCACACACAATATTTGTCTGAATCCCCAAAAGTGACCATGGACATCCAAATTAGCATTCTAACACAATAGAGTAATCTCACAAGTCCTTTATGGGCTCGATTTGGTATTTCTGGAAAGCACTTATCACCGAAATCCCTCCTGAGTTTAAAACTAGATATGACAGACATTGCCATTACATACGATTGCTTTCCTCTATAGGTGTGGCGTGTGGAGGGTGGGGAAAAGGTTTCTGTGGACCCTTCCACCTATGGGCACTTCTATGGAGGAGACTGCTATCTGATCCTCTACAGCTACAAACAGGGAGGCAGAGAGCAGCACATCATCTACACCTGGTGCGAGACTCCAGAACCCATAATGCGTCTCCATAACTGAGTGGCAGCTGCAGTTTGCAGTGTTGGTATTGATATTTAATGTTGTTTGATGGTTGCAGGCAGGGGCTGAAGTGCACGCAGGACGAGTTGGGCGCCTCAGCCTTTTTAACAGTTAAACTGGATGACTCCATGGGTGGAACTCCTGTCCAGGTCAGATTTTTAATAACTGTTTCCTAAGAACAAAATTCAAAATGTAGCTGCTTTAATATAGCCACTAACACTCATACAGTGAATCCTCGGAATTCAGACTTAGTTGTTTCAGAAAGGCCATTCGAATTTGGACTTGTAATTGGTTGATTAAAGAAGTGCTCGAATTCTGAAGTTCCACGATATATAAATACCTTCGTGCATAAAATTAGTGAAACAATTTCACAGTGAAGCTGTACAATTACCTTTGCAGGTACGTGTCACTCAAGGCCAGGAGCCGCCCCATTTGATGAGCTTGTTTAAGGGCAAGCCGATGATCATCTTCCTGGGTGGGACTTCAAGGAAAGGTGGGCAGAGCCAGACAGCCAGCACACGACTCTTCCACATCCGCCAGAGCTCGACCCGCGCTACACGTGCTGTAGAGGTCAGTCATTCCACCGCCAGCTCACAGCTCACAGCTCAGGGAATGCATTTATTTATTGAAGCCAGAGGCAACTTTATTTATATAGCACATTTTACAATGGAGCATTGTCTCAAACCAGCTTTACCATGTTAGATTATCTTCTGATATCTAAGACCAATCCCAAATGGAGCAACTCTAGGGCGACAGTGGAAAGGAAAAATTCCCTAAGCGTATAAGGAAGAAACCTTGGAATGACCAAGACTCAAATAGGGACCCATCCTCCTTGGGAGGCTTAGATGATAAATGTAAGAAGAATGTAGAATCTAGTGAAATAAGTCTGTAGTAATAGTTCAAAAACCAGAAACTAAGTAAATATTAACAGATGAATAAAATATTGAATAAAATAAAATAGGTCCGATGCACAGAGTCACTTTAGGATCTTGAGTCCTCGTCGGGAAAGTCCTTGGCGACACATCGTCCCCAGCCAACCGGAGAAGAAAGGGAATTACTGTCCTCTGCTGTGACCTGGGCATGGTGGGCCTGGAGATGATGATGGCAACAGCTGTGTTGTTTGACTTTTCATTTTGTAATTTATCCTTCACTTTTATTCAAATTCAAATTCAAATGACTGAATCTCTATTGAAAACCAGCCTAAGGTATCCCATCTTTTTCCTCGTCTTCCGTCTCCATCAGGTGGAGCCCTCTGCTGCGAAACTGAACACCAATGACGTGTTTGTGCTGAAGACTCCTGACTCCTTGTTCCTGTGGAGAGGAGTCGGATCTACCGACGAGGAGGTTGCTTCTTCCAAACATGTCTGTGGCTTTCTGGGAGGCAGCGTTACTGAAGTGGCTGAGGGCAAGGAACCAGGTGTGATAGGCAGAGCTTCATGAATTTAGCCTGGGCTTAGTTACCCTGGGGATTGTTTGCTACTGGGGGTTTAGTATTAGAACATGAACAATGCTTGGAATAATGCTTACTGACTGTATATTGGCGTGATTGTCTATTGGGATTTAGTCAGCCACTGATTGTGCAAGTTCTCCTACTTAGAAAGATGAGAGAGGTCTGTAATTTTCAGCATAGCTACACTTCAACTATGAGAGACAAAATGAGAAAAAATCCAGGAAATCACATTGTAAGATTTTTAAAGAATTTAATTGTAAATCATGGTGGAAAATAAGTATTTGGTCCACTCAACAAACAAGAAAGATTTCTGGCTTCTCACAGACCTGTAACTTCTTCTTTTAAGAAAAAAACGCTCTTCTGTCCTCCACTCGTTACCTGTATTAATGGCACCTGTTTGACGTCGTTATCTGTATAAAAGACACCTGTCCACAGCCTCAAACAGTCAGACTCCAAACTCAACCATGGCCAAGATTCAAGAGCTGTCGAAGGACACCAGGAAAAAAATACAGTGTGTGCAAACCTGGTGAAGACTTACAGGAAACGTTTGACCTCTGTCATTGCCAACAAAGGTTATGTTACAAAGTATTGAGCTAAACCAAATTTATTGACCAAATACTTATTTTCCACCATAATTTACAATTAAATTATTTAAAAATCCTACAAAGTGATTTCCTGAATTTTTTTTCTCATTTTGTCTCTCATAGTTGAAGTGTAGCTATGATGAAAATTACAGACCTCACTCATCTTTCTAAGTAGGAGAACTTGCACAGTCAGTGGCTGACTAAATACTTTTTGCCCCATTGTATACAGAAATATATCTATTACAGGTCTGCGCCCTTTATTGACCGAACCATTTATGTTCTGTGAAAGAAGACGCTGACTGAAATAGTTGCAGACTAGACATTAGCGTAGTCACACAGTCTTTTTATTGCTCTGTAATCTAGATATAAAGTGACTGTGCCAGAGAAAACATGGGTGGAACCCAAACCTTTTTTAATTTATGAAATTTCAAAAAAGTTATACAAAACACAGTAATGTACTCTTACAATCCTGTCTAGTGGAAAGCCATTACACTTAAGAGGATGATGACGAATGATGAAGCTAATACGTTTGTTTGACAGAAGCCAAAAATGCATTGATAGACAGCATTGTGAACAACACAGAAGATCAGCCAAATGAACCAGAGACTCAAGGAGTGAATGTGAACCAGTTTATATAGTTATAGGTTAGAGAAAATATACAGATAGTGGGGGTACAAAGAAAGGAATACTACCTACAATAGGACAGGCATGTGCACTCATGATCGCCATTACAGCTTGTTACAAATAAGCAGTGGAAAGTCATCCACAAAAACACGAGTAACTTACACAAAAAAGTCTCTAAATACATCAACCAAGTTAGAACAGTCTCTAGTCCAAATGTAAGGTAACAAGCAAGCACATGACTGATAAGGTCACACACACACAAACAGACATGGAAGACGGACTTCCACTCTTAAACTCCCGCCTCTCCACGTGGATCCGCAGTGTTGATTGGCTGTTTACGGCTCCAGGATCTGGAGTTAAAAGACGGATTTTTATTTCCTATTATAATTCATTACAATTGTTAAGACCTAAGTCTTTAAAACGTACAGACGTCGATTGGATCTTTGTTAAACAGTGCTTACCTGTAACTATAATTTCAAGCCTTCTTTCTTTCTTCTTCAGCTGGGTTCTGGTCTGCTCTTGGAGGAAAGCAGGCGTATCAGACTTCCAGTGGCCTGCAGAACACTGTCAAACCCCCTCGCCTGTTCGGCTGCTCCAACAAGACTGGCCGCCTCATAGTGAGTGAACCGTGTAGAGTATAAGCATTTACGTTTAGGTCATTTAGCAGATGCTCTTATCCAGAGCGACTTACAATTTATACATTCTTACAATCCAAGCAATTGTGTGTTAAGGGCCTTTCTTAAGGACCAACAATGGCAGCTTGTCAGAGTTGGGATTTGAACCCAGTGCCTACTGGTCCATAGTCCAGTTCCTTAAATGCTAGGGTACCACTGTTCCAAAGCAAAACCTGTTAATATACTCATAACTAGTATTACTTTCACAGGCCAAGCGATATCACTGTGCAGAAGATCATGGCAAGATCTGATTTGGACAAACAGTTTTTGATTTATTTGTAGCATGAGAACACAACCTGGTCTTTGTTACGTGATACACATCCAGACCCCACCCTGAGGAGCACTGAGGCTCAGTGAGACTGTTATTTGTCTGCTGGTGTCTAGGCCCACAAACCTTGACTTATGAATGCCAGGAATCCCAAATTCCAGGAAACGCCATCTGGAACCAACTACCGGACTTCTTGGTGCCAGCTACCAACATCCTGGCTTAAAGGTGCCAGGAGTCCGACCTCCAGGAAATGCCATTCAATACCAAGAAATGCAGGCATCACGCAGTTCATTAACTACATTGTGAACCCAGTGCTCTGCCTTCTCAGCCAAACTAGTTTGACCCCCGTACTTTGCAAAGATAAAGTATGTCGGTTATGGAGATGCATTTTGGTTACGCATATCTGCGTAAAGTCCAGACTAGTGGTGCCCCCATGTTATTTTCCCTTCTGTTTATATTCTTATATCTTCTTAAATCCTTCAAATTCCCATTTACTTCCTTTTCCCTTTCAAATCTAGCCTTTCTCTTTTTAGTGTTTCATGGTTTTTATCCCCAATATTTGTCTAACCATTCTAGTACTTTTCTTTCTTCCCTTCTTCCCTTTATGAGCATAATTTTCTTTCTTTCTTTTCTTTCTTTCTTTCTTTCTTTATGTTTCTTCTCTTCTTCCTTTATGGAGTTTCTTTCCAGATAAAGCCGTCTGTATAACGTCCAGGTGGTTCCTGGTGCCATGTCCAGTGAAGCAGTGGCACCTCTGTATAGTCCAGGCAGGTCTGCTAGTACCCTTGAATCCTGCGTTCTCTAGAGTTTCCATTCTTTGTGCGTATTCACCCGGTTATCTCCTGTTTCACCAAGTGAAGGTTCCCAGGTCTCTATGCTTCCTACCAGTGGTGCCCCCATGTTACAGTGTTTAAATTCATGTAAAATCTCAAATCATTTAAAAACCATGTGTGACTTCATTTCAGCGGTGCCTCTGGCCTGGCCGGGCGCTGCACAGACACAGGGTGGCCATGTCTGAGGTCGGATGAGGGTACATCCCCTACCACTGAAAAAGCTGCCTGTGTGTTCCCTAGAGCCGATGGTAAAGGCAGCAGATGAATGCAGCAAGCGCTGCCTGCTCCTCTGTGCATGCTTGATGCACTGAAGTCTGCCACCTGCTGGTGGAAACAAGTAGTCGGTGGCTGCGGGATGTATGAAGACTTGCTGGCCAATTACCATCCTCCCTAATCAGAGGGATGTCGGCATTTGGTGGAGAATATTGACAAAGGGCAGTACCGAATTGTGGAGAAAAATTGGGGAAAAAACTAGGAACCACCAACTTGGGCCGAATTGTGCACGCTGTTTGTGGAATATTGGCTAAGATTTTAATTGGTAGAATCTAAACATAACTTCAGGGTTGGCACTGGTACTAATGTGTAGAAGCATAAACCAGTATTATGGAAGAAATTGCAAGTACGACGTAAAATTTATCCTAAATACATTTAAAGACTGAAAAAAACAATAATAGATACAATCTCACAAAATTTGAATAAAAGTTGTTTTGCTGTTTTTAGATCTAGATTATGACTGCTGTTACTCTCTCTCTCTTACCCTCTTATCCCAGGCGGAGGAAGTACCCGGGGAGTTCACTCAGGCTGATCTGGCCACCGATGATGTCATGCTCTTGGACACGTGGCATCAGGTACCTTCACATTTCCACCCAATCCTACGTGCTCCATCTGGATGTTACTGTACTGCAATGAATCAGTGCTGCTGCCCCACGTCCTCAGTGTCTGATCGTGTTTCTCTCCTCAGATCTTCCTCTGGGTAGGCAACGATGCTAACGAGGTGGAGAGAAGCGGCTCGGCTAAGATAGGTATCATTTTATTGCCTTTTTATAAACCACATGTAATGTTCACTGATTAGCAGTGGGAGTTCTACTGGGCTATTTGTTTTATTATTTTTATTGTATTCCTAGCCCGTCTGTATTTTCTTTCTTTTATGTGTAAACTATTTCTTTATTTATTTCTCTCTCATTTGCTTTCTCTAGTTTTAGTTTTACCATTTTTGCTTTCCTGCTTTCTTTCTTTTTCTTTCTTTCTTCCTCATTTTCTTACCCCCATTTGGCCGTTCATATCTAGCCTTTCTATTTTGTTATTTTCTTAAGTATTTTTATGTGCATCCCATTTCTTCATTATTTCTATCCTTTTCCACAATATTCCCTTTTCAAATCCAGCATTACTTTTTTTTATCAGTTGTATCTTTCTTTAATATCTTCAGTCGTTCTTTTCCTTTTTTCCCCTTCTGTTCTTGTATTCTTATACATTCTTAATTCCTTCTTATTCCAAACTATTCCTGTTTCCCTTACAAATCCAGCCTTTATCTTTTTAGCATTTCATGGTTTTTACCTGCATATAATGTTCACCTTCCTTTCTTTTTTTTTTTTCATTTTAGTGTTTTTCTTTTTTCCCTTTAGAAGCATCATTTTATTTGTTTTCTGTCTTCTTTCTCATTTTCTTACCCCATTGCACCTTTCATGTCTACCTTTTCTATTTTCTTTTCTTTCTTTCTTTTTATGTGCTGCCTTTTTTCTTCATGCTTTCTCCTTTCCATAATATTTCCCTTTCAATCTAGCCCCTTTTTATCACTTTTATCTTTAATTAATATCCATGTTTCTTTCTTTCTGTCTCTTTTTTTCCTTTATTTTTCTTTTTCTGTCTTCATTCTTTTTTATTACCATCTATGCCCTTTTCCCTTTCCAATCCAACCTTTCTCTTTTTAGCATTTCATGGTTTTATCTGCAATATTTGTCTTTTATGTATGTTTTTCTTTTTTACTTTCTTTTTAAGTAGTTTAAGTAGTTTTCCTTCTTCTCCTCTTTCCTTTATGAGCATAATTTTCTTTCTTTCTCGTTTTACCCAATTTTGCCTTCCATATCTAGCCTATTTTAGTATTTTTCTTTCTTTCTTTTCCCCTTTAGTACTTAATTTCCATACTTTCATACTTCTTTTAACTTTATCTTTCATCTTTATCATTCTTTATTTAATCCTTTCTTTCTTTTCCTTCATATTCCCTTCTTTTTTATTTCCAGTCTTTCTTTATTTTTTTCTTACTTTCATTTCTCAGTATAATCCAAAATTAAGCAAACTAAATCATTCAGCATTATTTTTATGAGTCAGAGCCACATAATATTTGTATTTGTCTCCTCAGCTAAAGATTACATTGATTCAGACCCTGCTGGTCGCCGGGGCACTCCTGTCACCACCATAAAGCAGGGCTTCGAGCCACCCACCTTCACCGGCTGGTTTCAGGCCTGGGACGCCAAGATGTGGGAAAAAGATCCTCTGGACCGCATCCGCGCCAATTTCTAAACACAGTTCACTCCAGACACACGTTCACACAATGTGGCTTGCATGGCTTCTTAAATATACTCATGTCCTACTTTTAGCCATAACCACATTTTGGTTCTGCCTCTGAGATCTGTAGATCAGAATAAAAAAAATAAAACGGCATTCACTTTTTAAAAAACTTTTGTTTACACTGGTAGGTATACGGTATATCTGAAATCCTGCCCAAATGAAACAACTTGTCAGTCAGCTATTAAAGATACATCTACATCTAACAGGAATTACAATATCATCATCATCATCAATATCATTTAAATTAATACATATATTCATTGACAAAAAAACTCATCAAGAAGAAGTTGTTGGAATTGAATGAAACTTTATATGTATGAATGTAGTTATGCTATTGTAAGTGATTACAATATTAGCGCGAAAGGATACGTTTATTGGGGAAAACTGTACAATTGAAAGGAGGCTCTAGTACCCTGTTTGGTCACCTTGTTTGGCTGGTCTCAGAAATGCTTGATTGGCAGTAAATCTAGCGACCGGGCAGACCAAGGAATTGTTGCAATCTGGCGGAGACTTTCTTTGCTGTGTATGGGCGGGCATTATCCTGCTGAAAAATGCCAGTTAGAAGCCCTGCCATGAGATTTAACACGTGGCCGGAGGAAGTCCTGCATGTATTGCTGAGCTTTTAGTATCCCTCGTATCACTGCTAGGGTGATCGACTGTCATACATGATGGCTCCACAGATCATCACACCAGCAATTCGTGGGAGTGTGTCTCTCCACAGCAAAGGCAGGATTAAAGCTCTCCCCATGAGGCCTCCATACTTTCGTCAGCTCCTAAATAGAACCTGGATTCATCACTCCCTAGCAGTCCAGGTTGCTCTTTCATGACAGCAGGCAGCAATCCGACATTTCTATCTGGGTGCGTTATTTTTCTGTCAATGAGTGTATTTCAAATATCGACGTATTCTGGTTCAAAATAAAATGTTTTATTATGCTTTTAAAATGACTTGTTATTGTCATTCTTTAGAGAAATTTTGTGACTGAATATACAGGTGGTGGGTGCTCAGGTGACCCATCATGGTGTCCTGGATTCAAAACTGCAGATCTTTTGGGATTTTCACACACAGCCATCTCTAAAGTTTACAAAGAATGGTCCAAAAAAGAGAATATATCCAGTGAGTGGCAGTTCTTTGGGAAAATGCCTTGTTGATGCCACAAATCAGAGGAGAATGGTCGGAGTGGTTCGAGCTGATAAAGGTTTTTACAGTCGGGCTATGGAGAAGAGCATCTCTGAATGCACAACATGTCAAACCTTGAAGCAGATGGCCTCTATTGCAGTCAGAGAAGCTTGTAATATCCCAGAAGTTGAATCAGTTCATCTGGACCTAAAGTTTTGTGAGGGATACGTTTCATCACTCAAGTGACTTCTTCAGTCTCAGCTAGTTGGAAAACCCAGGTGGAAGCTAGTTTTGTGGGAACGTATCTCTCACAAAACCTTAGGTCCAGATGAACTGAATCAACTTCTGGGATTTTCTCACCTGGATTACTGAGTATTCATCAAGACACTATAACATTTAGGGAGTTTTTCCTTGACACTGCCACCATAGGTTTGCTCAGTTAGGGCTGTTGGCCTAAAGGGTTGTAAAGCTGCTTTAAGACAATGCTCTGTTGTAAAAAGCGTTATAAATAAATATGACCTGATTTAATTTTAAAAAGTTGAATTAACGTCAACACCAATCGATTCCATATTTGAAAAATAACGTAGAAATTCAATCTAAATATTTAGCCCACATTTGTGACCATGAAACGTTTCAAACATGGCTACTAAATTAGCACAAATATGTGTTTATTGGGTATATTTCGATGTATGCTACATGTATATATCTTAAATACTATAATTTGGTAAGCTACATTGCTGTTTTCAATGTAAACACGTCATACCTCTGTTTGAAAATACAAATCGGTTTACAGGGGAAATAAATTAAATAATTACTCATTTAAACCTTGATTTGTAGTAACTGTGTAAAACACAAACTGCAACATCTAACCGTACAATAACCGTTTAAGGAGTGAGTTTTAAAAAAACGCGTCGCAAACGCCATCCTTTATAGCGTCAACGAGAAAAACAGTATCCGTTATAGTTTACACCCTTATCCAAGAAGTCCCGCCTTTCTCTGCTCTGATTGGCTTATTTATTCCAACGTTGTTTGATAGACAGCGAAGACATTCAATCAAAGCTTTGAAGGGCGGGTTAAACTCTGACCAACCGGATTACGGAGAAGGTGGGATTTATCGGTACACGGCACCGGATATCCTCCAGCCGTGCATTGTGGGACGCTCTAGTAACCGTGGGGTAGAAAGGCATTATTATGAAAGCAATGAATTAAGTGGCGATTTTGGGGCGTTGAACGCGTTAGAACTTCAGAATGGCCCCGTTTATAAGCTTCTAATGATGCCCCTGATGTAGTGGGAGCTGTTTTAGTGGCGAGAAGTAGCGTTAATGAACCAGGTAGCGGTAACGTTAGTGTAAGCTGGTGCAGCCTCTATAACAGCTCTGTTATATAGCTATAAGTTAGAAAGTTGAGGGGTTACATTGCGGAGCTTGGAGCTCAGGGAAGTTGCACATTGTCAGTCTTGGGGTGTTTCTTTTACTTCAGCCCTCAAATGTAAGCAAAGCCACTGAGAGGGGCAAACCTTGGCAAAGCCCAAGCTGCGTTGTTCTGCATTGTTTAGGTTTGCGGCTCTTTAAACGCGTCCCTAGTTTCGTTAGCTAACTGCTTAGGAACTCGGTCCGGAATCGAAACGTGAGGTGAAGAGAAAGCATGGCTTCTTCATCCGGAAACGACGACGACCTGACCATCCCGAGAGCAGCCATCAACAAGATGATCAAAGAAACCCTGCCCAACGTGAGAGTGGCAAACGATGCCCGGGAGCTGGTGGTGAACTGTTGCACTGAGTTCATTCACCTGATCTCCTCCGAAGCCAACGAGATCTGCAACAAGTCCGAGAAGAAAACCATCTCCCCCGAGCACGTCATCAACGGTGAGCATGTGCACGATCACACACAGGCTTGTGCAAGAGCTGACTGGCATGTTTTTGATGCCACCTCAGCGGAGTACACTTTTCTTTAAAGAAAGTATCATGCCAAGTTGTAGCCAGTCCTGTAGTCTGTGGAAAACCCACCAGGAAACCACTCGTATTTGAGTAGACCTACTTAAAACTGACCATGGTGGGATAGCTGTTAATGTACTGGACTGTGGACCAGGGTTCAAATCCCACTTCCCACCCATCTACCGCTGTTGGCTCCTGGTGCAAGGTCCTTAACCCACAACTGTTGGTTGTGAGACTGTATCAGTGGTAAGTCGCTCTGGGTAAGGACGTCTGCGTAAGTGACTAAACGTAACTGTTACATTTTATTGAGTTTTTATTTCTTGATTTCCCATTTTGAAGGGTCGTGGGGCTCTGGCACCTATCTCCTGGAGAATACAGGGGACAGACATAACGTGTGCCCTCTGTGGCATGCCAGTCCATTGCTGAGCTGGGTAGGGATGGCTTTTACAGCACTGGGGTAGGATCCCCTCTCCTTCCTCAGTCCCAGCCAGTTGTTTAGGTATTTAGTAGACACTTATCCAGAGCGACTCATGTCTGATGGTCTTCGTGTACAATCCAAGCAGTCATGTCAAGGGCCTTTCTCAAGAACCCAAAATGAAATTGGCGTTCCATCCAATAGGGTGAAGATGGGAAAACAAACAAGCAACAATGTTTTATCAATTGTGAACATTGCTAGAGACTAAATGCAAATGAGTGTATGGGGTATGTTACTCAGGAAGGAGGTGTTGTACTTTGGCACAGTGTACCCTTGTTGTTGACTAGACCACACCACTGCTTGTGGATCATCTGGAGAGGAGCCAAGTCTGCTGCACACTAGTTTTACTATTTAGGCATGCAAATATAAGCCACATTAAGTCCATGCAAAGGTTCTATTAGAAAACAAACAAGGCATTGTTTGTCCAGGGCTGTTCAAAGCACTGTGTAAGGCTATACACTGACAGGCACTTTATTAGGTACACCTTGCTAGTACTGGGTCGGACCCCCTTTCTCTTCAGGACTACTTTAATTATGACCGATTCAACAAGGTGCTGAGAACATTCCTCCATATAGATACGGAAGCATCATGCAGTTGCTGCATCCCAAAGGTGCTCCATTGGATTGATGGTGACTGGAGGCCATTTGAGTCTGGTGAACTCATTCTAAGTGACTCTAGGCTTATTTTTCTGTAAAATATTGGTGGTTGCAGGTTTTTGAGGATAATTTCTAAAGTGTAGTTGCTTATTTGGGCTGCTCCCTGATTCTCTGTGTCTCTTTCAGTTTCTTAGTATTTTTGCTTCTACCGCGTTTGGAATCGTCCAATGTGATCGGAAAGTCCTTATGAACATCCGTTTGTCGCTCAGGATGGACTTCAACACAAAAACACACGAGTATGTGAGCGGCTGGCCCTCTGTGGCTTCTCTGCCTCTTTGTTCACCAACATATTATACATATATATGTATGGGGCTGCCTAGTCACAGACCATTCAGAATGCTCACCTGTGCTCAATTCCTGTCCACAATGAGTGGGCATGCGATTGTCAGAACTGGACCTTGGAGCACTGGAAGAAGTTCATCTAAGTCCTGTGGTGTTTTCCATCAGATAGACATTCGGAAACGTGTGCCCTGTTTACCTGTGGAGCTTTTGAGACCAGGATGCACTGTGGAAAGAAGTCAAGCTGATGGAGGGAGTCCAGGCTTTCATGTGGTGGTTAATTTGACGTGTAACCCCCAGCTAAACATCGTTAAGAGAGAAGGTGGTTGTCATGTTTTGGCTGATAGGTGTGTGTGTTTGGGCTGTAGCTAAGGGGAGCTCACTAAAGACAGAAGCGGTCTTTGTCTTTTGTGGTTCAAACCTGGCACCTTCACCTCAGAACAATAAGTTTCCTGAATATATTTTCTTACCATTAAGCCACTGAACTGTCTTCCTTCCCTGAGACGCAGCCAGTCATTTACCTTTAGGCATTTAGCAGACGCGGTTGTCAGAATTTTGGTTAATCTCTAAATAAACTTTTCTTTTTTTGTTGGACTTTCTGGCTAATTGAAAGTGAATCATTTCTGTTCACCTACATGACTCCTGGTGTAAAGACATGGTAATAAATTCAGACAAACAATCCCGTAAGATCTATATTGGCTCAGGTAAAATCTGCCAACCTGTGGAACACTTAGTCGGACACGTTTTGTCTGAGTGCTTCTACCAACAGTCCTACCAAAAAACCTAAGCTGGCCCAAAATCAGACAAATTTCAACAAGTAACAGAGCTAAGAGTGTTCATCTAGTCTAGTAGTAGCCACCACCATTCCTTCAATGAATATAACCCCAGTGCTGGTCTGACGTCAATCCCACATTTGCCAGGCAGGCTGCTCCTGTTGGGTTCTTGAGCAAGACTCTTAACCCACAGTTGCCTGGATTGTAACAGTTCTAATTGCTCAGGTGTACGTTGCCCTGGATATGGGTGTCTTTTAAATGCCTAGATGTAGATGTTGAAACCACAAACAAACAAGACAGGTGGTGGCAGGTATGCAAGAGATCTTAGAGATTCCTTCAGAACAGTGTTTTTGAAGAGGGTTAACATTTACAGCATTTAGCAGACGCCCTTATCCAGAGCGACTTACAATTGGTACAGTCTTACAATCCAAGCAATTGTGGGTTAAGGGCCTTGCTCAAGGACCCAACAGTGGCAGTTTGGCAGTGGTGGGGTTTGTACCCTGGACCTTCTGCTCCAAAGTCCAGTACCTTAACCGCTAGGCTACCCAGCATTTAGCAGGCACCCTTATCCAGGGCAACTTCCTATTGATACAGTCTTACAATCCAAGCAATTGGTGGGTTAAGGGCCTTGCTCAAGGAACAAACAGTGGTAGCTCGGCAGATGTGGGATTTGAACTCTGAACCTTCTGGTCCATAGTCCAGTACCTTAACCCTACCATAGTCTCAGGAGGACTCCTAAAACCACTTCTGTTACAAATGAAATTTGACCTCATCTTGCCAGGATTTTTATCTCAGAGTCTAATTGACATATTGGCATCATGCAGTTGCTGCAGATTTGTCAGCTACACGTCCATGATTTGAATCTCCCGTTCCACCACCTCCCAAAGGTGCTCTTTTTTTGAGATCTGGTGACTGTGGAGGCCACTCGAGTACAGTGAATTGTACTGAACGTTATCATGTTAAAGAAACCAGTTTGAGCTTTGTGACATGCTGGAAGTCGCCATTGCAAGATGGTACACTGTGGTCATAAAGGGATGGACATGGTCAGGAACAGTACTCAGATAGGATGTGATGTTTAAGCAATGCTCAACTGGTATTAAGGGGCCCAAAGTGTGCCAAGAAAATATTCCTCACACCATTACACCACCATCAGCCTGAACGGTTGACTCAAGGCAGGATGGATCCATGCTTACAGGTTGTTTACACCAAATTCTGACCCTACCTTGCAAATACCACAGCAGAAATCGAGGTTCATCAGACCAGGCTATTCTGCTTTCCAATTTGAGAGACCCTGTGTGAATTGTAGCCTCAGTTGCCTGTTCTTAGCTTCTTACCTTGTTCTTACCGTGGTTGTAACGAGTGGTTGTTTGAGTTACTGTTGCCTTTCTATCAGCTCAGATCAGTTCGGCCATTCTCTGGCATCAACACGGCATTTTCACCCAGAGAACTGCTGGTCACTTGAATCAACTTCCTTCCCCATTCTATTTCTATGTAGGGAATAGGGGACAGTTTTGGACACAGCCCGTCAGTAGAGGCTTACATATGGTCAGTCAGTGAAAATGTGAACAACTGAAGCAGCAACTAATTATATTAGTATTAATTTTGACAGCCGTAGTGATGGTATAAATGTGATTTATTTTTAAAGATCAAGTCCAATAAACATTGAAGTATTCTTTATTTTTATTCCTGTTTTTTCTTGTAGCACTTGAAAGCCTCGGCTTTGGATCGTACATAGCGGACGTGAAGGACGTTTTGCAGGAATGTAAAACTGTGGCACTGAAGAGAAGAAAGGCCAGCTCACGCCTGGAAAACCTCGGCATCCCCGAAGAGGAGCTTCTCCGTCAGCAGCAGGAATTATTTGCCAAGGTGAACGTCATTAACGTGCCTTTCCCTATCTGCATGAAGGATTTAATTAAGCTGTAGAAGTGAGACGCTAGGGTTGTCGTGAGTGATTCACTGGAATAAAAATATGAACTTCCTACACGCTGAGCCAAAAACTAAACTGAAAGGTCTGTTTTGTAAATTAGCCATTTTATGATGTAATTTTTTTGTAGTGAAACCTCGCATGAACAGTGGTTTCACCTCACTTATCTAACATCTCTGTTTATGCCGCGTGTCTGCTTCTGCTCAGAATGAACCCATCTGTGCTGACTTGCAGAAGACTGGAAGGATCAGGGTTTTAGTATTTACTTCCTTAGTTTAATTACTGTTTGAACTGTCTTTGAAATTTGCCTGCTGCCTCCGATTCCACTTTTGCATTCTTGCACGCTTGACCTAGTCCTGCACTACCAGTGTCATGTTGAGTCCTGACTCGTCTCATAGTTCCTCGATCCTTTCATGTTCAGTGGAACCTCGGAATTCAAGCCCTTCTTTACTCGAACAGTTTGGACAACGAACGGTCCTTTTGAATTCCATAAAACCCAAAATAAAAGGAAGAAATGGTGCCATCTTAGGCAAATTATGTATATTTTTATTAATAAATACAGTGGGGCCAAAAAGTATTTAGTCAGTCACTGATTGTGCAAGTTCTCCTACTTAGAAAAATGAGAGAGGTCTGTAATTTTCATCATAGGTACACTTCAACTATGAGAGACAAAATGAGAAAAAAAAATTTCTGGGGCCCCACGCAAGATCTCATCCAATGGGGTCAAAATGATCATGAGAACGGTGAGAAAAAATGCCAGAACTACACGGAGGGACCTGATGAATGACCTGCAGAGAGCTGGGACCAAAGCAAACAAGGCTACCATCAGTAACACACTACGCCGAGAGGGACTCAGATCCTGCAGTGCCAGGCGTGCCCCCCTGCTTAAGTCAGTACATGTCCAGGCCCGTCTGATGTTTTCCAGAGAACATATGGATGATCCAGAAGAGGATTGGGAGAATATCATGTGGTCAGATGAAACCAAAATAGAACTTTTTGGTAAAAACTCAACTCGTCGTGTATGGAGGAAGAAGAATGCTGAGTTGCATCCCAAGAACACCATACCTACTGTGAAGCATGGGGGTGGAAACATCATGCTTTGGGGCTGTTTTTCTGCAGAGGGGACAGGACGACTGTTCCGTGCTAAGGGAAGAATGAACGGGGCCATGTATCGTGAGATTTAAGCCAAAATCTCCTTCCATCAGTGAGAGCAGAATGAAGATGGAACGTGGCTGGGTCTTCCAGCATGACCAATGATTCAAACAAATACACCCGCTCGGGGCAACGAAGGAGTGGCTCTGTAAAAAGCATTTCAAGGTCCTGGAGTGGCCTAGCCAGTCTCCAGACCTCAACCCCATAGAAAATGTGTGGAGGGAGTTGAAAGTCCGTGTTGCCCCAAAACATCACTGCTCTAGAGGAGATCTGCATGGAGGAATGGGCCAAAATACCAGCTACAGTGTGTGCCAACCTGGTGAAGACTTGCAGGAAACGTTTGACCTCTGTCTTTACCAACAAAGGTTATGTTACAAAGTATTGAGTTGAACTTTTGTTATTGACTAAATACTTATTTTCCACCATGATTTACAATGAAATTCTTTAAAAATCCTACTATGTGATTTCCTGGATTTTTTTCCTCATTTTGTGTCTCATAGTTGAAGTGTACCTATGATGAAAATTACAGACCTCTCTCATCTTTCTAAGTAGGAGAACTTGCACAATCAGTGGCTGACTAAATACTTTTTTGCCCCACTGTATAATGCAGGTAAATGTAATGAAATGGAGACTATAATAAAGAGCATAATAAAATGGAGGTGATGCAATAGAGAACAGAGTAACGTAGTGAACATTATTTCATAGAGAGCATTAGTTCAGTGTGACTGCAGCCCCTGAAGGCTTTTGTGTCATCTAGCAGGTAACAGTTTTGGTGCTATGGCATTCTCAGTCAACAGGAAGAGGGGAGGGAGGATAGAGCCCTCTGATGTGGTGTGAGGGCTGGAACGGTTACCGGAAGAACGAGTTGGAGAGGAAATAGAATGAGTACAGTATGTAGTTGGGGACGTTCTAAACAAGAGTTTAGAAACAACACCAGTGTACTAAGATATCCAGGGCACTCCAGCAGCACTACTTATAACAGCATGGCTAAAAAGATGGGGAACCAGTAGATAAGTCAAGAGGTTCACCCAGCCCTGTGTTAGCCTAGTGGTTAAGTTACAGGACTCTGGACCAGAAGGACCAGGGTTCAAATCCCACCTCTGCCAAGCTGCCAAGGCCCTTAACCCACAATTGCTTGGATTGTAAGACCATACCAATTGTAAGTCGCTCTGGATAAGGACGTCTGCTAAATGCTGTAAATGTAAATTTAAGTGGTTTTGGAAAGCTGTGGCCTCCCAACCTACAGGATCGCTTCTGTGCTAATGTGCTCCTTGTAAGACTCTTACTACATATCTGCTTTGATTGTAGGCAACTGGTGTTGAGAACCAGCCTAACGAACAACCTGCATTTATTAATTCATTAAGCAGGGGTGTGTTTGTGTCTGTTGCAGGCGCGGCAGCAGCAGGCCGAGCTGGCTCAGCAGGAGTGGTTGCAGATGCAGCAGGCAGCACAGCAGGCGCAGATAGCCGCCGCTGCAGCAGCTTCAGCCAGCGCGGCTCAAAACGCCCGGTCCTCCCAAGACGACGACGAAGAGGACGACATGTGATCTCTCTCGCCCTCTCTCTCTTAGTATCTCTTGCCCACTGTACCCACTGTATCCGTTTATATTGACTTTCTAGGAAATCCCATGGCCAGGCATCGGTCATAATGTCATATTTACCCTACATGGTTCATACTATTGTTGATTTTCCTTGGTCTTTTTCAAGTTTATGAATTCCTCTTTATTTCAGACAGAGGAATTTTTTTACTGTATGTGCGTCAGTTGTGGACGTTGAGTCACATGATGTTTGGCAGCATGAGATACATGACGTTTAATCGTTCGAGTATTTAAAGTCGAGGGCCTTTTTTTTAGGTGTCCTGCAGATTTCTTGCTTTTGTTTTTTGTAAAATAGCTACAAGTCCCCTTGTTTTTGTTTTATTTTCCCTCTTTTTTTCTTTTGGAAAAATAGATTTTTACTGGAAGTGATTCATTCCCGGTCTCGCTCCATTTCTCGAGCACTGACCTGGGCTGAAATGTAGGACGTTTGATTTTGTTTCATTTTAGTTGAAGGCGAATAGAATACAGCGTACGTAGGAATCGGCTTTTGTTCGGCCCGTGTTCACAGCAGTATTGAAACTATAGATTCAAATCTTTTTAGTACCAAAGATAGAGATGAAACATCAGACACCACACAGTCTTAAGAAACCTGACAGTTTTAGGGTCTCTGCAGAAAGCTCGCTGATGGTGCTGAACCACCCCACCGTCCGCGTCACCTTATAGATGGGGACTATCACGTGGTGTTAAACGTTTTCTTATCCAGGCAGACTGTTTTTGTTCTTCTGTATCTCTGGTGCAGTGTGTAGAAGTTGCGTTGTGAATGTGTGGTGCATTCTTATCTCGTGACGATTGATCAGTTTTTAGTTGAGGTGCGCGTTCACGTGACTCTGCAGAAGCTGGAAGCTGTATTCTCTAAGCAATAAAGTCAACGTGTTTTATAGGTAGAGCTCTGAGCGTCTTATTTTTGCCCTCTCATTGGCATTATCGAAATAAATGTAAAGCGAATAAGGAATTATGTAAATTGAATTCATCCGTTCCAGACCCCAGAAGATCCACACTGTATGAGGCATTATATGCATTAATATAGTTGTATTGTACAGGTGCTCCCTGGTTCATGATGGGGATGTGTTAAATGAACCAATGGCTTTAATATTGTCTACAGTAACGGGTCATAAGAGCCGAACTTGTTGTTTAAAACACTTGCATTAACCTACAGATGGCCAAAATCATTAACACAGCTTATTTTATAATGAAGTGTTATAATCATCATGGGATTTAGTGAGTAATGGATTGAAAGTGAAAAGTGAAAGCAAAACACTCACTCTTGGTGAACTAATGCTAACCGCTCAGCCTGAAAGGGATTCGGACTGCTCAGGCTGAAAGTGGTTTATGTTCGGTTGGCTCTATTGATCAACCGTTTTAGTACCCATGGGGACTTATTTGCACTAAGAATACATTACTGTGGATGTAAAAATAAAGAAAAACACGATAAAAATAGCAGAGATCTTCAGAGAAACTGCTATTGGGAATCTGAATCATAATGTAGTGAATCGTGAATCATGAATCAGGTTTCAGCTGGAATGATAAACAAGTTAAAGCAAGTGCGCAGAAACCGAACAATCGACGAGAACCGGGAAATGTTTCTAGTCAGAATGAGTCGAGAGCCGAATTCGACAAGAACCGAGGTACTATATTATACAACAAGTACACATGCTATACACCAATCGGCTATAACATTAAAAGCACTGATGGGGGAAGTGAATAACACTGATAGTGTGATGCTCTGGGCAATGTTCTGCTGGGAAGCCTTTAGTTATGGCAATGGTGTCCCCAAATATCAGTGGCTTCTTTGAATGTAATGTGACTGGTCATGCTGAAAAACTGTTCAGGAATGCTTTGAGGAACATGACAGAGTTCAAAATGTTTTACCCAGATCTCAGTCTGATCAGGTATTTATGGGTTGTGCTGGACAAACAGGTTTGATCTATGGATGCCCACATCGGGACTTAAAGGATCTGCTGCCAATGTCTTGGTGCCCCTGAAGATGTCCTGTGGAGTCCTTGGCTCAATGGGTCAGTGACTTGGTGGCACAAGTGGGACCTACACGATATTACGCAGATGGTATAAATGTTACGGCTGATCAACAATGGTGTGCATTGGCAGGGAGAAAGACATTGCCGCCCATGACGTGACATATGGACAATCCAGAAAGCTACCAGACAAATATTACATGGACTGATGAGACCATATACAGTGTTTTGGTTTAAATGAGTAGCATTACATCTGGAGTAAGAAATTCATGTTAAGAATAAGATCCTTATCCTATCTATGAAACATCTGTTCATGAAATTGAATCTCAAGAAAATGTGGCTCATGCAGCAAAGCAGTGATCTTAAGCTCAGAAATCGTTCCAATCAAAACTGGTTAAAGAAGCAAGTTAATGTTTCAAAGTCCTGGCCTTAATCTAAAAGAAATGCCGTGGAAGAAGTTCACGTGTGGAATTCACGAAGACACGAAGCTGTTCTGTGTAGTGGAACGAGCTAAAATTCCTCCATGCCGATGTGCAGGACTGATTAACAGATTCCAGAAGCATTTAGCTGTAGTTGTTGTATTATACTGTAGGGTATTGGTCACTGTTATAGCGCCAGAGCCGACCCTCCCCTCCCTTGAACACCACAGATCATGCATGGCTGGGACTCAAACCTGACCCACCCTAGTGGTGAGCAAACCTATTGCCACTTAAATAAGGTGAATCAAGCATCCATGTGTTCTACGCCAGAAAGGATAAACAGTAGAACCTTATTCTGCTGTTGTAAATTGAACGTCACTGAAAAGTAAAAAAAAACAACCTCCGCTTCAGTCACGCCTTTGCAAAGACGTACAGAAGATGTGGGTTGAAACTTAGCCTCAATATCTTCAGCTAGAATGAAGCGTATCTCCAAACCCAGCTGCAGATGGAGGATCCATCAAACAAAACGGCCTGACCTAAAAACAATATGAGACTGATTTGTTTTGACTGAAATTCGTGATCAGTATAATGACAAATAAAACCGTCAACACAAACTTTTGAACGCTAGTGTAGATACCTAGGTATAACTGAACGGTGAGCGCCCACTAGTTGTGAGGAAAGAAATTACCATTCAATTTCTCTTTCCACATAAAACAATCTTCTGGAGATGAGTTAAGAAAATCGGAGGAAATCAGATCAATTACAACATTACATTCTAATAAAAATGATTACTATTCTTGTTTTAATCCCATCTACCCTGGCATACCGGTTCAAAACAGGGCTTGTCTGGGATTGCTGCCATCTGTCAGTCACAGCCAGTTGTACCTGTGTGTTGCCTGGACTTGAAGCTAGGGCACCATGGTGGTGGGCTTAGCAAACCTGGGTGTCTCTCATAATTATTTCATAGCACTGTGGTCTGTGGTAGCCTAGTGGTTAAGGTACTGGACTCTGGACCTGAAGGTCCCGGGTTCAAATCTCATGTCTGCCAAGCTGCCACTGTTGGCTCTTTGAGCAAGACCCTTAAACCACAATTGTTGGGATTGTAAGACTGTACCAATTGTAAGTCACTCTGGATAAGGGCGTCTGCTAAATGATGTAAATGTAAAAAGAAAAGGTTACCAGACTATTAAATTGCTTCAATAAAGAAAATATTATCTCTCCATAATGCATTGCATGTGCTTAAATCAAGTTTCTGCTTATTCTGCTTGTATGTTTGCTAGCTAGCCTGCTAATGACCAAATAGTGCAGATATACCTCCAGAACCTTCAGGAACTGAACAATTACTATTACTATTGTTTGATGTATGAATTCTGGGTATTGTAGTACTTCACCTGACCTTTTTTAAAAGAAGTCAAAATCTGACTCACTATTGGCTTCTAGAGGAGCATAAACCATTAACAATCTAATAGTTCATTTTGTATTGTCCATGCTCTCCTGGTTAGGGTAGAGAGGCTCCAGTGCCCATCCCCAGAAAACACAGGATACATGACATATTCTGTAGAGCTACAGAAAGCCTGAAATCAGTAACTAAGCTCATGTAACAAATAAATAGTCAGTTGTGGCTGAAATGTAGATAATAGTGTGTAATACCTCCATGAGCATGAGTAACAGCTGCAATTTGATTTAGCATGGACTGGACAAGTTTCTATATGTAGGTGACATAAATGTTCAGCCACTCTTGCCCTGAATTGAGTGTCTTACTCGTCGTTCCATGTAGTCCCACAGATTTTCAAAAGTATTCACATCTGGGGAATTTGTTGGCTAGTCCAGGTGGCACTCAGGCACATTTGCAGCCCTGTGAACGTGAGATTTGTCATTTTGGAATATGGCGATACAGGGATGTCCAGCAGCTCAATGTAGGCATTGTGGTTCAAATTGACTGTCACTTCAACCAAAGGACCCATATCTGTGTAATTAAAAAACTCCCAGACCATCACAGAACCTCCTCCAGCTTGAACCACACCTTAGACACAGTGCTCATTGAAGACTTCCTGTGGTTTCCGTTGAAGACAATGCCTAGCATCATTCACATACAGCCAGAAACCTGTGTTGTCCTTGTGAGTAACCAAAACATCTTGCTCCTCTGGAGCTGAAGGAGCAGGCAACTCCTCACCCTGTTATGGACAGTAAACCCAGTAACCCTGGGAGGGATCTTAATTTCTGTGCCATCTTTCCATTACCTAAACTTGAAATATATAAAGTAATATTCAAAATGATCAGATTACCACTTTCTTTTAGGTTTGAAAAACATTTTAATCGCTGAGATGTTACATTCAACTTTAGACTTTCAAATCTAAAACAATGGAAGTGTGACCTGAAAAGCACAATAAGACAAGTAACACTCCATGTCTGGACTCACAACCTATTCACCATTTAGTGCACTGCCTGTTTTGTAAGTTCAGCCATTTAATAGGCCAGTCCTAAACAATGAGACCCACCAGCGTTCTCATAAAATCCCACTATGCTTTGCAAATGCCTTAGTTATACACTTAGAGATCATGGATAATGCGCTTTACTGTTTCTTTGAAATAGAGAATAGAGCACCATTTACCCAAATAACATACGTTTAACATCTTAAAAATAGAAATTTCATCAAAGCTCAGCTGGACTCTGGAATGGTGTGATTGGACATGGCAGACATTGAATGTTTTTTGTCTAAGCAGCATGAATTGAAAGATCTGATTTCAAAGGTTTCTGTCATGTTACCTGATAAGTGTTTATCCTCTTTTGTAAGCCTTAAAGGTTCTCCGCCTGGCAATCTGATGGACGAGTCTGAGTTTGGTGGTTGCCAGGAGAACGGTACTTGTCCGGCTGCATTGTGGCAAGTGTAAAGTTTGGTGAAGGGGGATTATGGTGTGGGTTGCTTTTCAGGAGTTGGGCTCGGCCCCTTAGTTCCAGTGAAAAGAACTCTTAATGCTTCAGCATACCAAGAGATTTTGGACAATTTCATGCTCCCAGCTTTGTGGGAACAGTTTGGGGATGGCCCCTTCCTGTTCCAACATGACTGCGCACCAGTGCACAAAACAAGGCCATAAAAACATGGATGAGAGAGTTTGGTGTGGAAGAACTTGACTGGCCTGCACACAGTCCTGACATCAACCTGACAGAACACCTTTGGGAGATGTGAGCCAGGCCTTCTCATCCAACATCAGTGTCTGACCACACAAATGCGCTTCTCTAAGTATGGTCAGAAATTCAAATAAACACACTTCTAAACCTTGTGGAAAGCATTGAAGCTGTTGAGGAGTTGGAGCTAAATCGTATTAAGGCCTATGGATTAAGAATGGGACGTCACTCAAGTTCATATGCGGGTGAAAGTCAGACGAGCGAATACTTTTGGCAATATATACTGCTCAAAAAAATAAAGGGAATATTTGGAGTTATATTGTGTTGTTTAAGTGTTCCCTTTATTTTTTTGAGCAGTGTATATAACAATAATATAAAATAATTTTAGCTAACAGACTAAAATGCAGATCTCACTACATTAAATTGGAAATATTTCCGATTACTGTTTGTTGCAATTACACTAAATCAACTATGGAGGCATTTTATTTTTTTATCGTAAATGATCAGCTTCAAAAACTGCCGGAACTTAAGTGTAAAAAACGATTTGGTTGTGTAAATACGGGTAGGTTCTAGAATCGAGTCTTTGTCAGTAGAGGACGCTCTGGTGGGTTCAACGCGAAGAAAACGGAGGCCGTATGTTAAATCTATTCTCCTTTCACGTCTAAGTGCACTATTGAGGCTGTAATATAAGGGCATTCCGGTGCCTTGGTAGCGCCCTACTCGTTCTGTAGCGTGACGTTTGGGATGCGGTCAACGAGATTCCACAGTTCCCACCATTCCGCGTATATTTTTCCTCTGTGAGAAGTAAAGGTTCGCTTTTCTCTCCATATTTTTGTTTTCTAAACTTAAAAGCAGTTGATATATCGTATCCGAGTAGTTTGACGCCGTTAAATTTGGCAAAAGTAAAGAAAAAAGTTGACGAACGACCGAAGTAACCAGCGAACGACCGTTTGTTAAACAGTTGACTCGACGCTGTTGCTCTGTAAGGCTGAGCTCAGGTGAGTGACAGTTTGTGTGATATTGTTAGTTTTTTTTATAGGCTAACAATTTGTGGTTAAGACGTGTTTTTCTGTTGTGAGGCTGTAACTGTGTGTTCCTCGGTCATTGAGAATCCGTAACTGACGCTTTGCTTCACTTTGCTTAAGGTTTTACTGTCACTTCCCTGAAACACCTCATTGAAATGAATGCTAGTTGTGTGTTTATTAACATTTCCTTCACTTGTTTTCATTTGTACACATGTATTAAATGTGCTCAGTCCGTGGGTGTGTGCTGTTGTGTAGCCCAATGTTTCAGTTTAATGAGTCAGTACAGTAATGGCCGTGTAACACTGACAGTTTTGATTGAGTTACAATCCCAGGCAGAGTTACAGTACAGTTATCTAGAACATAAATTATACAGTGTGTAGTAGATATTGTGTACTGCAGTGCTGTCAGTCTGGCTTATTTGAGAGGTTAGCATTGTGTAAATGCTGTGATTTATCCAAACATAGTGAATATCTGCGTTTTAAAATGCTTTATGTATGTAGTTTCCACATTGGCATCACTGCATTATGTTTTACACTAACTGGAGTTAGAGTCTGTCTGTCTAATGTGTCGATCTACCTGCCATATATATACTGTATGGACAAAACTATTGGGACACCTACAAAAGGACATCCCATTCTAAATCCATAGGGATTAATAAGGAGTTGGTCCCCACACTTTGCACCTATAACAACTTCTGCTCTTCTGAGAAGGGATTCTAGGAGATTTAGGAATGTATATGTGGGAATATTTGCAGATAGCAGCCATGGATTCAACAGGGAAATGTTCCTCACGGATTTTGGTCCATATTAACGTGAACGCATCGTGCAGTTGCTGCAGATTTGTCAGCTGCACATCCCAGAGGTGCTCTATTGGAGTGAGATCTGGTGACTGTGGCGGCAATTTGAGTACAGTGAACTCCTTGTCATGTTCAATAAACCAGTTTGAAATGATGTGAGCTATGTGACGTCGAAGCTGGTCGTAAAGGCTGGACATGGTCAGTAACAATAGTCATAGTCTGTGTGTTTAAACTGGGGCTGTGCTAAAAAAATTATACAGCAATACAGTTGTTCTTGGAAGTTTGTGAACCCTTTAGAATTTTCTATATTTCTGCATTTATATGACCTAAAACATCATCAGATTTTCACACAAGTCCTACAAGTAGATAAAGAGAACCCAGTTAAACAAATGAGACACAAATATTACACTTGGTCATTTGTTTATTGAGGAAAATGATCCAGTATTACATATTAGTGAGTGGCAAAAGTATGTGAACCTTTGCTTTGAGTGTCTTGTATGCTTTTCTTTTAAACCAAAAAGTTCTATTTTGGTCTCATCCATCCACAAAACATTCTTCCAATAGCCTTCTGGCTCGTCCACGTGATCTTTAGCAAACTGCAGACCAGCAGCAATGTTCTTTTTGGAGAGCAGTGGCTTTCTCCTTGCAACCCTGCCATGCACACCATTGTTGTTCAGTGTTCTTCTGATGGTGGACTCATGAACATTAACATTAGCCAATGTGAGAGAGGCCTTCAATTGCTTAGAAGTTAACCTGGGGTCCTTTGTGACCTCACCAACTATTACACACCTTGCTCTTGGAGTGATCTTTGTTGGTCGGCCACTCCTAGGGAGGGTAACAATGGTCTTGAATTTCCTCCATTTGTACACAATCTGTCTGACTGTGGATTGGTGGAGTCCAAACTCTTTAGGGATGGTTTTGTAACCTTTTCCAGCCGGATGTGCATCAAGAACTCTTTTTCTGAGGTCCTCAGAAATCTCCTTTGTTCGTGTCATGATGCACTTCCACAAATGTGTTGTGAAGAGCAAACTTTGATAGATCCCTGTTCTTTAAACCTGATTGTCATCCCACTGACTGAAAACACCTGACTCTAATTTCACCTTCAGATTAACTGCTAATCCTAGAGGTTCACATACTTTTGCCACTCACTAATATGTAATATTGGATCATTTTCCTCAATAAATAAATGACCAAGTATAATATTTTTGTCTCATTTGTTTAACTGGGTTCTCTTTATCTACTTTTAGGACTTGTGTGAAAATCAGATGATGTTTTAGGTCATATAAATGCAGAAATATATAAAAAAAAATCTAAAGAGTTGGATCACAAACTTTCGTGCACCACTGTATATAGCGATATTTATTTTTGCAATATACTACATACTACTACCAAGATACCAGAGCAGCAGAGCCTTTGAGTCCTTTAAGTTGCAAGGTGGGACCTCCATGGGTTGGACTTGTTTCCCCTGTGCATCCCACAGATGCTTGATTGAATTGAGATCTGAGGAATTTGGAGGGCTGGTCAACACCTTGAACTTTGTCATGTTCCCCAACCCACTAATGAACAGTGTTTGCAATGTGGCAAGGTGCATAATCCTGCTGACAGTGGCCACTGCCATTACATTTACAGTATTTAGCAGAAACCCTTATCCAAGTCAAAGACAGATTTATTTCTATAGCGCTTTTTACACGGAGCATCGTCTCCATCAGCTTTACAATTTTCTGTTATCTTCTAATATCTAAGCCCAATCCCAAATTGAACAGACCTAGGGTGACCGTGG
The DNA here is from genome assembly GCA_025084515.1 of Ancistrus triradiatus. Taxonomy (NCBI): domain Eukaryota; kingdom Metazoa; phylum Chordata; class Actinopteri; order Siluriformes; family Loricariidae; genus Ancistrus; species Ancistrus triradiatus. Next base: position 366,142 of record JAJAGP010000146.1, on the reverse strand, counting down.
CAAGGAAGAACTCCCTAAACAATAGAAGGAAGAAATCTTGGCAGGACCAGGACTAAGAGACCAAACCTCCTTGGACAGCTTAGATGTTATATGAAAGAATTAAACAAAGTTACCGAAATATGATCACAGTTATAGTTTAAATAAACAGAAGCTAAATAAATATTGAGTGAACATCTTTAAACATTTGATAAAATATAATAGAGACAATGTAATGTTATGATAAGTATAATAAAATGGAGAGTAATATTTTAAAACTATGGCTTATAAGACAATATTGTAGATGAATGAAATATTTAATAAATCGCTCTTATCTAGAGTGGCCTACAGAAGAGCTTTGCATTCTTCTTAGCAGACATTACCTCATGCTAGTACAAACAGCCAGCAGCCCAAGAACACTTCTAACTAAAATGCTGTTAGGAGGTGAGGTCGATTAAAAGGCCCAAACAGCTGCAGGGAGCCAGGGAAGGAAACGTAGCAGTGGGGTGATAGGAGATAACTTTGGTATCTGAACACCAGATGAGCTGCTGCATTCTGAACCTGTTGCAGGGGTTTGAAGAACCAGCTAGAGGAAGCATTGGAGTAACCTAGCTTTGATACAGCAAGAGACTGGACATGCATTTGGGTTTCTTTTAATATTATTCACTTCTCCTGACAGGTGTTTTAATGCTATAGCGGATCGTATAGCTGTTTTCCTATATATCTGCAGACCTGTCTGTATGTCTGTTTAGGGACGTTGCAGTTATTTCAGTGCAGTACCAAAACTGAGTACAAAGCTGATACCAAATACTGATTAGATGCAGCCGTATTGGTAGAAACCAGCTTAGCTCTGCATGGTTCTGCCGATGCTGTGCTTGAAGGCAATTTGCAAGAAGTTCTCACTTGCTTGATCTGTGGCTCAGCCAGCAACACGTGTTAACTGCATGAAGTACCCTATATGGACAACTGTGTTGAGACACTCCTGTTAATCATTGAATTCAGGTGTTTCATTCAGTCTTATTGCCACAGGTGTGTACAATCAAGCACCTAGCCATACAGTCTTCCTTTAAAAACATTTGTGAAAGAATTAGATGTTCTAAAGGGCTCAGTGAATTCAGGCGTGATACTGGAATAAGATTCCAACAAGCAGTTTGTGAAATGTCTTCCCTTCTAGATATTCATTGATCAACTGTGAGTGGATTGTTGAAAAGTGGAAGCATTTAGGAACCTCAGCAACTCGGTCACGAAATGTCAGATGATGACAAGAAGATTGATGAGGCACATGGTGCATAAGAGTTGCCAATGACTCAATGACTGCAGAGTAGCAGGATGGAGTGGTGTGAAGCACATCATCACTGCACTCTGGAGCAGTGGAACCACATTATGTGGAGTGATGAATCACGTGTCTGTAGCTGACAATCTGATGGATGATTGCCAAATGCCAGGAGGACGTTACCTGCCTGACTGCATTGTGCCAGCTGTAGAGTTTGGTGGAGGAGGGATAATGCTATGGGGTTGTTTTTTCAGGTGTTGGACTAGACCCCTCGGAAGCAAAATCGTGCTTTAGCATACCAAGGAAAAAACATCCAGGAAATCACATTGTAGGATTTTTAAAGAACTTAATTGTAAATCATGGTGGAAAATAAGTATTTGGTCACCCACAAACAAGATTTCTGGCTCTCACAGACCTGTAACTTCTTCTTTAAGAAGCTCTTCTGTCCTCCACTCGTTATTTGTATTAATCGCACCTGTTTGATCTCGTTATCCGTATAAAAGACACCTATCCACGGCCTCAAACAGTCTGACTCCAAACCTGGACCTGCACCAGGCTGGGAAGAATGAATCTACAATAGGCAAGCAGGTTGATTTGAATAAATCAACTGTGGGAGCAACTGTAAGAAAATGGAAGACATACAAGACCATTGATAATCTCCCTCGATCTGGAGTCCCACGCAAGATCTCATCCCGTGGGGTCAAAATGATCATGAGAACGATGAGCAAAAATCCCAGAACTACATTAAGGGACCTGATGAATGACCTGCAGAGAGCTGGGACCAAAGTAACAAAGGCTACCATCAGTAACACACTACGGCAAGAGGGACTCAGATCCTGCAGTGCCAGGCGTGCCCCCCTGCTTAAGCCAGTACATGTCCAGGCCCGTCTGAAGTTTGCCAGAGAGCATATGGATGATCCAGAAGAGGATTGGGAGAATATCATGTGGTCAGATAAAACCAAAATAAAACCTTTTGGTAAAAACTCAGCTGGAGGAAGAAGAATGTGGAGTTGCATCCCAAGCACACCATACCTACTGTGAAGCATGGGGGTGGAAACCTCATGCTTTGGGGCTGTTTTTCTGCAGAGGGGACAGGACGACTGATCCGTGTTAAGGGAAGAATGAATGGGGCCATGTATCGTGAGATTTTAAGCCAAAACCTCCTTCCATCAGTGAGAGCATTGAAGATGAAACGTGGCTGGATCTTCCAGCATGACAATGATCCCAAACACACCGTTCGGGCAACGAAGGAGTGGCTCCGTAAAAAGCATTTCAAGGTCCTGGAGTGGTCTAGCCAGTCTCCAGACCTCAGCCCCATAGAAAATTTGTGGAAAGAGTTGAAAGTCCGTGTTGCCCCAAAACATCACTGCTCTAGAGGAGATCTGCATGGAGGAATGGGCCAAAATACCAGCTACAGTGTGTGCCAACCTGGTGAAGACTTACAGGAAACGTTTGACCTCTGTCATTGCCAACAAAGGTTATGTTACAAAGTATTGAGTTGAGCTTTTGTTATTGACCAAATACTTATTTTCCTAATTTAATCACAATCCAGGATTTTTTTCCAACCACATTGCTTCCTTGAAGATGATGTTTCTCCACTGTCCTTCCACTTTTTAATAACGCGTAGTGACGCAATGATAATAGTGACAGTTGTTAACCCGATTTTAGTAGTTTCAGAAATCTCCTTGGATGATTTCTCTGCTTGATGCATGCCAATTATGTGACCCTTCTGAAACAGATAAACATCTTTTCCACGACCACAGGATGCCTCTTTCGACATGGCTGTTTAACAAATGAGAAGCTACTCACTGCATCAGTTAGGGTTAAAGAACTTGTTGCCAGCCGAAACATCATCACCAATTCAGTAATTATTCGATGAGAGGCTCTTGCCTATTTGCTTAGTTAAATCCAGGTGGTGACCTTCCCTTTTTTTTTTTTTTTTTGGCCAGACAGTGTACGTTTTTATTTTAGACTCTGTGCTGCATTCCCTGTGGCCTTTGAGGTCAGGTTTGCAAAATGGGGCAGGTACTACCCTTATCCAAGCCTATTCAGCTTCCCCTTGATGTTACTCAAGTATCTTTGAAAACATGCAGTGGATGTCATGCAGTAACCACTGAAGCCGGGTATTTATGCTCAGTAGTCCTGTGGATATATTGGTAGGAGGATGTTGGAGATGGAGCTGCCAGGCAAGAGACAGAGAGGAAGGCCAAAGAGGAGTTATTTGGTTGTGGTAAATGAAGATATGCAGGGAGTTGGGGTGAGAGTAGAGGACGTGGAGAACAGGGTAAGCTGGAAACGTTTAACTCGCTGTGGTGACCCCTGATAAAGGGAGAAGCCGAAAGAAGAAGAAGAAGAGTCCTGTGCCTTGACTGCTGCACCAACATAGTTTAATAAATATGCTGATGATCCAGTAATGCACTTATATGACCATTTGTGAGCCACAGTACACAGTTTTTGTTCATTTACAGTCAGGTGTAAATCATGTTTGTCGGATGATTGCCTGTGAAGCAAGCGCTAGCTCAGTAAGTCTTTTTAGTATTTGGTGCTATTAATATTTTTGACACGAGGTTCGACGGGGTGAACTGTGTTAGAGCAGAAAAAGCATGTCACAACAGTTCAGTGGAAGTCCAGCACTAGGAAACACCATAGAGTAACACGATAGGTTCTGACCTCTTAAGAGATTGGTTATCAAAATTTGTTTATTTGTTTTCAGATTTTTTCCGATTTCATTTTAGAAGCACGAGTAATATACCAAATCAGTGCAACAATAGAGTGCTTCTATGTACAGACTAATGACTGAAGGGTTTATTTCTTTTGTACATCTCTGCCTGCTGTCTTTCTCTTGCACGTCCTTAGACTATGATTTTGAAACAGAAGACTGTTGTGCTATGAAGTATATTTTTCTTTCTTACACTCCGGTTGCAGTAGTTTCACACTTCGTTCTCTCTGACAAATAATAATTTCTTCATGTGCATTGTAGCATTTATAATTGGCAGCAGGCTTGGGGTGTGCTGAATTTGTGGCTTAGTCCAGCTTTGTCCTTGTGTTTGAATTCAATTTGCTAGTGGTTTATCTTAATATCTCAGCCAGGCTCCACTGAAATTACTTTGTTTGTGCACCAGCCTGCTTTTCTTTAAGCGGAGTGTGAAAGGGCTAAACCAGTACCTGTGTTCTTATCAGCTGCTTTAAAAAAAAAAAAAAAAAAACTGATGTTATTATGCAAGTCCTGGTGATTGATGCAGTATATACACTCTGCGAACACTTTCTTACGTCCACCTTGTTTCTACACTCACTGTCCAGTTTATCGGTTCCACTTACCACATGGATGCACTTTGTAGTTCTACAATTACAGAATGTAGTCCATCTGTTGCTGTGCATACTTTTAGTCCTTTGTATTCTCTTCTCTAATGGTCACAGGACCACCACAGGTCAGGTCCTATTTGGTGGTGGATCATTCTCAGCACTGCAGTGACACTGTGGTGGTAGTGGTAGTGTAAGTTGGTTTGGTATGTGTGTGTCAGATACAGCAGTGCTGCTGGAGTTTGCAAACACTTCAGTGTCACTGTTGAACCAAGAATCATCCACCAAAAATGTCCAGCCACCAGCATCCAGTTGGCAGCGTCCTGTGAGCACTGATGAAGGACCACAGGATGACTAACACAAACTGTGCAACAACAGATGAGCTACTATCTCTTACTTTTCATCTACAACGTCTTGATGTGCTGTCGAAAGCAGTGCTGCTGGAGTTTTTATGCACTGTGTGCAGTTACTGTGCAGTCCTAGACATCTGCCTTATTAGATGTAATCGAGGCTCACAGGACGCTGCCTACTGGATGCTGGTGGCTGGACAATTTTGGTTAGATGATTCTTGGGACAACAGTGACACTGAAGTGTTGAAACTCCACCAGCACCACATCAGGGTCACTGCAGTGCTGAGAATGATCCACCACCCAAATAGTATCTGATCTGTGGGGGTCCTGACCCTTACAGAACAGCATAAAGGGGATTAACAAAGTATGTAGAGAAACAGATGGACTACAGTCTGTAATTGTAGGGACTACAAATTGCAGTCACCACTAAGACTTGCATAATGAATAAGCAGAATATAAACTAAAATGGCTTTTGCGCAGGACTATTTTACCATGATGATGTACATGTTACTCATGCCCTGGTTTGTGGCTCACTGCTTGTTTCACTTGTAGCCTTTACAGAAATGCATTTGAAAACCGAGCCTTTTTTTGTGATCCATATCTGAAAACGTTACTCCATGGGGAGTGTTTCGTCAGAGCATGTGGAGGAGGCTGGTATTTTTAGAAACGGGTCTCGGTGACGTTGCAGTGTTTATTTGTCCAGTGATGCAGTCCTTTGTAAAGGCTTTATTTGTAGATTTTTTAGCTATATTAGAACAATATTTATTATAACTGCTGGACCCATATGATGGACCCATTCTGTCGAGTTAAAGTTAGACATGGGTAGGGGGTGAGGAGCTAATCTTGGAAGCACAGGCACAGGCAGAGGTGCACCCTGGACCATGCACCAATCCATCACAGGGTTACAGAACAAGTCCAGCCTGGGATCCAGCCATGCGCTAGGTCTCTCGGAGCTCCGTCTCCTGGAGCACAGGAGCCGTGGAGAGAGCTGTGGGAAGTAGTAGTACTTTTATTTTATGTTTATTTTTTTGTGGGGGTGAAAAAGCAATTCCGCCTTCCTCCCTCAGAGTACACAGTCGTAACTATAAAAATAACATCATAATAACAATGAGCAAATCTAACAGCCAGGAGATAACTAATTACATAGTTAATAAACGAAATCACAAGGATGCAGTGGGCAGTATCTATTGGGGTGGTGGGTGGTGGGTGGGGGGTGGATTTTTCCTCCTCAACTTTGAGGGGGACACGTTCCCATTATTGTGAACAGTTTCAAAGTTAGTGTAGTAATTGGAAATTTTGTTTGGTGTTTCTCCCAGAATCTTTGTCTGTACGTATTGCAGTATCCAGTAGAACAGTGGCTCCCAACCATTTTTCTTTGCCTACCCAACCAAAAGTACCTAAGACTAGCTGTGCCCCCAGCCCCCATACACAAAGACCAAAAGAATAAAGTGATTCATTGCAAATCTTCATTGGCAAAAAATAACCGTAATTGTTTTTTTCCCCCTTTCTCTTGGGTTCATTTTGCAACTCTTTACTAGAAATATCTTTTTAAGTAATTGTATATACAGATTTTGTTTTCTAGTAAGTGTTGTTTTAATTTTATTTTATTTAAAATGTCCAAATTGTATTCTGATAAACTCTTAGCACCTCAGAGCAAATCCTCACTCTGAGTTGTTTGGTGCCCCCCCAGATTGGGAACCATGGCATTAGAAGATTGGTATATTGAGGCAGTGAAGGAATTCACATGGTTAGCAACAATACCCAAATAGGCTGTGACATTTAAGTGTTGATTGATTGATATTAACAAACCCAGCATGTGCCATGAAAACACTGCCCACAACATTACACCACCTTCACCAGCATGGACTGTTGACACACAGCAAGTTGGGTACATGGATTCATGATGTTGGCACCAAATTCTGTCCCTACTCTGTGTGCTTCTGATGGTTGATGTGAACTTTAGCTGAAGCTGCTGCCTTGTATGTGCATGATTTTATGCTTTGCGCTGCTGCCAGACGAATGGCTGACTAGATAATTGCATGAATGAGAGGGTGGCACAGTGGCTGGGTGGGTAGCACTGCTGCCTCACAGCAAGAAGGTCCTGGGTTCAATCCTAGGGTGGAACGGCCTGGGTCCTTTCTGTGTGGAGTCTGCATGTCCTCCCCGTGTTGCTTTACTCCGGGTACTCTGGTTTCCTCCCACAGTCCAAAGACATCCATGTTAGGTTAATTGATTATGCTAAATTGGCATTGACTTGAGTATATGTATATATGATAATCTTGTGTATCGATATAACCTTGTGTGTGTCGCTGAAATGGCCACTGATGCTGATAACAAACAAATAAACAAAGCATGAATGAGGAGTACAGGTGTTCCTAGTAAAGTGCACAAGTGAATTTATATTGAACCATATCTAAGCTTCATGTTGTATTTTTTTATGTTGTTTTGACATACTTTTTTAGATTAGATTAGATTCAACTTTATTGTTGTTACACATGTACAGGTACATTGCAACAAAATGTAGTTTAGCATCTAACCAGAAGTGCGGAATGTACAGTAGATGCATTATTGACTATGAATGCTATAGACGTACAGTTGGGCAAAAAAGTATTTAGTCAGCCACTGATTGTGCAAGTTCTCCTACTTAGAAAGGTGAGAGAGGTCTGTAATTTTCATCATACTTCAACTATGAGAGACAAAATGAGAAAAAAGATCCAGGAAATCACATTGTTGGATTTAATTGTAGGATTTTCATTGTAAGAATTTAATTGTAAATCATGGTGGAAAATAAGTATTTGGTCACCCACAAACAAGCAAGATTTCTGGCTCTCACAGACCTGTAACTTCGAAGCTCTTCTGTCCTCCACTTGTTACCTGTATTAATGGCACCTGTTTGACCTCGTTATCTGTATAAAGACACCTGTCCACAGCCTCAAACAGTCAGACTCCAAACTCAACCATGGCCAAGACCAAAGAGCTGTCGATGGACACCAGAAAGAAAATTGTAGACCTGCACCAGGCTGGGAAGAGTGAATCTACAATAGGCAAGCAGGTTGGTTGAGAGCTGGGACCAAAGTAACAAAGGCTACCATCAGTAACACACTATGCCAAGAGAGACTCAGATCCTGCAGTGCCAGGCATGCCCCCCTGCTTAAGCCAGTACATGTCCAGGCCTGTCTGAAGTTTGCCAGAGAGCATATGGATGATCCAGAAGAGGATTGGGAGAATATCATGTGGTCAGATGAAACCAAAATAGAACTTTTTGGTAAAATCTCAACTGGAGGAAAAAGGATGCTGAGCCGCATCCCAAGGACACCATACCTAGTGTGAAGCATTGGGGTGGAAACATCAAGCTTTGGGGCTGTTTTTCTGCAGAGGGGACAGGACGACTGATCTGTGTTAAGGGAAGAATGAACGGGGTCGTGTATCGTGAGATTTTAAGCCAAAACCTCCTTCCATCAGTGAGAGCATTGAAGATGGAACGTGGCTGGGTCTTCCAGCATGAAAATGATCCCAAACACACCGCTCGGCCAACGAAGGAGTGGCTCCGTAAAAAGCATTTCAAGGTCCTGGAGTGGCCTAGCCAGTCTCCAGACCTCAACCCCATAGAACATTTGTGGAGGGAGTTGAAAGTCCATGTTGCCCCAAAACATCACTGCTCTAGAGGAGATCTGCATGGAGGAATGGGCCAAAATACCAGCTGTAACCTGGTGAAGACTTACAGGAAACATTTGACCTCTGTCATTGCCAACAAAGGTTATGTTACAAAGTATTGAGTTAAACAAAATTTATTGAGCAAATACTTATTTTCCACCATGATTTACAATGAAAATATTTAAAAATCCTACATTGTGATTTTCTGGATTTTTTTTCTCATTTTGTCTCTCATAGTTGAAGTGTACCTATGATGAAAATTACAGACCTCTCTCATTTTTCTACGTAGGAGAACTTGCACAATCAGTGGCTGACCAAATACTTTTTGGGCCACTGTATATACAGATTGAATCATTTACAATTTAAATTATAATGGAAAGGATGGATGTGCATAACTATGTATGCTGAGTATATGCAGAATATGTCAAAGATATAGAATTATACAGCTATGTACAGTTTGAAAGTAATGTAATATACTTTTATATGATCCTGGAGAATGGAGTGCAGTCATCATGCAGAATGTAGGTATGCGGGTGTTACCGGTGGACAGAGTTCAGTAAGGAGACAGCTCTGGGGAAGAAGCTGTTCCTCAATCTACTTGTCCTGGTCCGGAAGCTTCTGAAGCGTCTGCCTGAGGGCAAGGTGGCAAAGAGACTATGAGGAGTTTTTAAGAATACTGCATGCTCTCCGCAGACAGTGATTCCTTTGGATGTCCTCAACAGATGGAAGTGGGATCCCTGTGATTTTCTGCGCCACTTGTACCACTCGCTGTAGTGACTTACCATACCAAACAGTAATACAGCTGGACAGGATGCTCTCGATCGCACAGTGATAGAAGTTCACTAGGATGGCTGGGGACAGGTGTAGTCTCCCCAGCGTTCTTAAAAAAAAAAGAGACGCTGGTGACCCTTCTTGACAAGACTGGAGGTGTTGCTGGCCTAGGACAGGTCCTCAGATATGTGTAGTCCCAGGAACATGAAGCTGGCAACACGCTCCACAGCCGTCGTGCAGATATAGATGGGGTCTTGTGTGTCACTTTTTCTCCTTCCTGAAGTCTACAATGAGTTCTTTTGTTTTATTGGTGTTGAGAAGCGGCTTGTTGTCAGCACACCACGAGGTCAGATGCTCCACTTCCTCTCTAGGCCGTCTCATCATTGTTGCGAATGAGGCCAATCACTGTGATGTCATCAGCAAACTTGATCATGGAGTTAGATTCATGAACAGTCCTGAGTGAAGAGGCAGTAGAGATACGGACTCAGCACACAGCCCTGTGGCACACCTGTGTTGAGTGTTATGGTGGTGGAGGAGGTCATGATGCTTTTCCTCTCAAACTCTCAATCCAATGTAAACATGAAAATGTTACTGGAAAAACAGATCATAGCATAACCCTTGTAAGGTCGGACTACTCGCCCACTAACCTCCCACACACTTAGTCCAGTTCAGGGTCGCAGAGTGACCGGGGCCTAACTGGCAGCATGAGGTGCAAGGCAGGAACCGACCCTAACCAGAGTATCAGTTCATTGCAGCACACCCACACTGGCACTGGAACACTTTAGAGATGCCAGATGTCCGAATGGTGAAAGCAGAATACCCAAAGGAAAGTCGTGCAGACATGAGGAGAACATCCAAACTCCACACATGCAGTGCCTGGGCTGGGACCCAAACCTTGGTCCCTGGAGCCGTGAGGCGAGAGCACTGCCCACTGTGCCACTTTGCTGTCCATGTAGAACTTTACTTGGAATTAACTGGTGATGTTAGAATGGTCTATATACTTATAGTTTTCTGGAAATAAGGACCAGTTGTATCAGTCAGTTGCATGTGAAGCAAACATCTGCATTTGTAAGGACTGTAACCCTCTATAAACTCTCATGCTGCGTGAATTTTATTACCATCCAAATGCAAGTGTTTTATCACTGAGAAATATTCAAACACAGACGTTCCCTTTAGAAACTAATCCAGGCTGAATAGAGCTTTAGGACCAGTTGAGTGCAGTGTTCAAGGTTAACACAGATATGATATGTGGTGTCAAACTGCTAATCAAGGCTTTATAAATAGAGGAGCGAATGCAGGTCTCCTACAGCAGGCAGACTTTGGTATATAGCATGCAGTGATGGATACTGTAACTATCAACAGTGATAAATTGGTGGCTGGTTGTGATTGAGGCTTGTCTCTAAACATCTGTAATCAAAAACTGATAGGAGTTGTGCCAAGAGCCTATTTCCTACTGTTCACGAGGGAATTATTTAAAAAACTATTCAGTATTTTATTTATGAGTACCACTGTTTTATAGTCTGTAGTTCTATATTTTCTATTTATTACTATTTTTCTATTCATATTGTCTATGTATTCTTCATAATATTGTTCTGTTTAATTTATTATAGTCTATATATTATATTTTAATTATTATAGTTTCTTTAAATATGTTTTTAAGTTCTGCTTGTTTAAACACTTGCTGCGTGATTTAGTTTCATTCTTACATGTAACTCTAGGCTGCCCAAGGAGGTTGGGTCCCTTTTTGGGTCTTGATCTTCCCAAGGCTTCGTCTTTAGAACCTTTTAGGGTTTTTTCCTTGCCACTGTTGCTGTAGGTCTGCTCAGTTAAGGCATTGGGCCTAGATAGCTGTAAAGCCACTTTGAGCCAATGCTCCATTGTTTAAAGAAAGCGCTATAGAAATAAATTTGACTTCACAGATATGACATAAGGTGTTAATATAGCAGCAAAACAGCAGTCACCAATGCACAGGGTAATGCTTTTACATTTAGTCACTTAGCATACACTCCTATCCAGAGCAGCATGTGATATAGTCTTACAAAATGTGGATTAAGAACCTCAGCCAAGCGGCTGCTCAGGGGTCCAAGAGTGGCAGCTTGGCAGTGGCAGCTGGGGCTTGGACCCTGGACCTTCGGGTCCATTGTTCATCCACAGTCAGTGATGAGTAGTGATGGCGTTTGATCCTCCGTGTGTCCTGTTTGATCTCCTCATCTCTGTTTGCCGGCAACGAAGCATGTTAACATGTGATTTAAGAGCGCGTTAGTGAAATCACCAGTGAGTTCATTCTGCTTCATATTTCTTTCCTCCTCTCTCACAGGGACTGTTGGAGTTCAGTGTGCCTCAGAGTCATTTAAAGGGATCCACTGCAGAACGGCGATCCGAGCACGCCAACTGAACGTAAGCTCGCGTCATGTAAATCCGGTTTGCACTTTTGTCACAAGCTGCTGTCTGACTTTTACCACCATGTTTACTGAAATGATTGATGGGGGTCAGCAGTATGACACGCTGACACGTGACTGTGTCGAACTCTTTGACACTTCAGTAACTATTGGCAACTTTCATAAACCAGATAAATCACAGTGCTGCATTGCTAATACCTGTCTGTGTATTCCTGCCATTTTTTGTTATGCTTATATTTGAAGTTTTAGCTCCTTTGTTTTTGGTAAACACACACACTGGAGGCAGATCAGAAATGCACCGACTTCAGAGATGAAGATGGAAATGCACGGAGTTTGAAAATCTAAAAGTGAACGTGATCAGTCTCTCATAAGCCATTCTGTTCCGGTCACATTTAACTTGTCCAGTGGCACAAACACAGCAGCACATGAACAGCTCAGTGCTTTCACCATTTTAGATTTCGGTTCATGTAAGGAGCTTTAAACATGGCTCAGCCACTCGCGTGTTTGTTTATGAAACCGGTGCTGACACATGTCGATGATGATGATGGTGATGATGAAGTGTTAGAGTTTGTGTTTTAATGCAATCGGTGCATCTCTAGTCTTAATTGCGAAAGTCAGGGCATAAGTGTCCTAATAGTTTAAAACTTTTGTTACTAAAAGGACCTTAGGCTTGTTGAAATCGAATTATTTAAGTTACAAATCGTACTTTTATTTATAGTTGTGAAATACGAGCCCTGAACCTTTCCTTATTTGTTTTTACAGCTTTCGTTTATCATTTTTGATGTTGCTAACGCAGCAATTTCATTAAATCGAAAGGTGTTATTTTGCTATTGTTTATTTAATTGTAGCTGTTTTCTTCAGAAAAAACACTGAATAAAAAACAAGACGAATATGGGGAAAAATACAGTGGAATTTGGGGAGGAAAAAGCTGATTTCATAGGCCTACATAAAATTTCGATACCCAAACGAGGACTAGAACTGATGTTTGAAGAACCGCATGGAGCCAGAACTGGTACCAGACGAAGAGCTCGGAGAGGAAACGTAGTTAGTGATGTTATGAATGCAGAAAATGTTCGGCCAAGTGAAGCATGAGACTGTGGCAGCACTAACTATAACAGCATAGCTAGAAAGGGAGGAACCAGAAGGTAACAGTCAAGAGGGATCACCTGAGACCTCCAGCAAGCAACAAACCTGAGCGATCGCACATGAAAGGCGAGAAGACAAGATCACCACAAAACTCATTAAAGTCAGTCTATTACATTTACAGCACTTAGCAGACGCCCTTATCCAGAGCGACTTACAATTGGTACAATCCAAGCAATTGTGGGTTAAGGGCCTTGCTCAAGGACACAACAGTGGCAGCTTGGCAGAGGTGGGATTTGAACCCTGGACCTTCTGATCCATAGTCCAGTAACATAACCACTAGGCCACCACAGTACCAGATGAGATGAGTCCTTTGGACTGTAGTGTGGAGACTATTGTCCACGTGATAGCTGCTCGGTTGGGCGACCGTGTCGTCACAAGAGCCAGCGTGGTACCTGCTGTAGTAGTGTGGCAGAGCAGGGGTGTCAACAAACACATGGCGTCCATGAACGTTCAGGTTGCTTGGCAACTGGGAAAACACGGCGGGTGATAACATATCAACACCTAAACCATTACTGCGGACGTCCGCGTTGGGCAGGAGGAGGTTTTCTAGCTAATTGGATCAAAGCGGATGTGTGCACATCAACACAAGAGCACGTTTCGTGAGGAACACGCTCTCCACGTCCTTTCTATTACTGACTGGGAGTCCCATATGAACATGGAGTCGGTGCTCACACACACACACACACACACACACATATGCCTTCCCCCATTCGATTTGGCGAAACGATAAAGCAGCCTTTTGTTTTGTGTAAATGTGTCATGCACAGGAAGGCCTCAGCGTGCTCGCCCTTATCTCCCATCACATCCGTGTTGTGAAAACTCTCGGTGTGCATGCTGCAGTCTGCCCGTGTTTACAACCTCCTCTTTTGTAGCTAGCAGCAGTTAGCTGCTATTACTTTCCTTTATCGTTTAGAAAATTGACACTGTGCAGTACTGTGCAAAAGTCTTAGACCACCGTTAGATTAGATATACTATTTATTTTTTTTTAGCAATAGGATAATGACCATATAATTATTTCGCAGTCTCTTTATTAGAATGCTACCAGCGAAATGCAGATTTGTATGCATTATTAAAAAATGAAAAGATATCAGAAAAACAGCTTCTATAGGCGACTGTGGAAAGTATGTGGTACACTTGAGCGATGGCAGCATCTGGAAGCTTCATGCCAGGTTGACCCTTCTACAGTCTGAAGAAGATTGATCAGGAATGGTGTTTGTGGAAGGGTAGCAGCCAAGAAACCACTTTTATTGGTAGGGGAGCAGAGTGAAAATTCAGAGAGATGCTGAAGTTCATGAAGATGGAAATGGAGATCAATGGTAAAGAGATGAACTGACAAATCCAAGTTGTTGACAATGTTACATATGGCGACTATACAACTGCTTAAACAGCAAGTCTAAAGGTGGCCTAAGACATTACTGAAGGACTTTTTTAGGCTTGTTGAAATTGAATTATTTAAGTTACAAATAGCACTTTTATTTATAGTTGTAAAATATGAGCCCTGAACCTTTTACTCATGTTTTTACAGCTTTCATTTATATCATTTTTGATGTTGCGAAAGCAGCAATTTCATTAACTAGAAAGGTGTTGTTTTGCTGTTTTGTTTAATTGTAGCTGTTTTCTTCAAGACAAACAGTTAAAAACCTAAAAATCAGAATGGTGAAAATAAAACAAACCCCCCCCATAAATAAACATCAAATCTAAAGGTGGCCTAAGACTTTTGCACAGTACTGTGGATGTACATGATGTATGAGTGCACTAAGGTAGGGTTTAGACTTTGCTTCAGTATTATGGCTCGTTTATTAATGAGCCATAAAATAGTAATAACAATGACAACTTTTAATTAAGGAATTAAGGAAAGTCCGTTTACATTTGTCATTTAGCAGACGGACTTATGCTGAGCGACATGAAATTGATACAGTTTTACAATCCAAGCAATTGTGAGTCAAGGGTCCTGCTCAAGGACCCAACAGCGGCAGCTTGGCAGAGGTGGGATTTGAACCCTGGCTCTCCCCAACCTCCAAGTTTTAGGTTCTGAGCGTATCCTGGAATTCACTGGACACAGGCAGAGGTGCACCCTGGACAGAATCAGTTGCATGTCCTGCTCTATATACGCTGTCAGTTTTGGTCAGATAGTGTCTGCTTTGGTGCAGGAGAAGGTTTTGGTTGACCGGTGCTATAATTTCTGTAGTAGTTAACATTACTGCTGCCCAGTTTTAGAAATGAAGTCAGACCTAGTGGGAGGGCTGTAGCTGGTTTCACAGATGCAGAATACCTGTCATTCTTTTCCATTAGACATTCAACATACAGTACTGTGCAAAAGTCTTAGGCCGCCATTAGATTTGTTGTTTCAGCAATGGCATATTAACTATATACAACATATTGTTGACGATTGGAGACACAAATTTCAAACTTGTATTTGACACTATAATACTTTCGTCCACTGATCTAGTATAATTCTCTTGAACAGTCATCTATACGGATTTGCACAAATATGGTACAATATGGGGGACTGTGGTAGCCTAGCGGTTAAGGTACTGGAATCTGGACCAGAAGTTTCAGGGTTCAAATCCCACCTCTGCCAAGCTGCCACTGTTGGGTCCTTGAGCAAGACCCTTAACCCACAATTGCTTGGATTGTAAGACTGTACCAATTGTAAGTCGCTCTGGATAAGGGCGTCTGCTAAATGACATAAATGTAACCCTGAAATGGCTCTAGTCTTATGGTTTGGTCAGTGCCACATAGACAGTTTTCTGCAGTGTTACTTAAAACAAAGACTCTCTGCAAAGGCTCTGCTCAGACAGTCTGTGTACTGTGTACACGAGCTTACTGGTTATTTCTTTGCTGGCAGTCTCTCTCGTGTGGTCCTGCATCGCTAACATGTTTTGAATGAGCCTCGCTGTTGAGCTTCCTGCTCTGTTACACGTTTGAATATAATAAATCTAGGCCCCGCTGACCCGTCTCGTATTGTATCCGGCTGTTTCTCTACTTTACAGCCGCCTCTGTCTTACATAATCAAACTGAGATGCTTCCTGCCCATTGCTTAGTGATGACTAAACCCAAACCCCCTGGTCCTTCTCTCTTTTTCCGAGCGAACAAAATGAATTTTACATCTCACACAGACCAGTGGACGTGCACCGATCGTCCAAACTAAACAGCCTTCAGGTTAAAGGCAGATTTATGAAGTCCGAGAGGGAACTTGCTGTCTGCACAGCGACATAAAGACGAAATAGTCCATATTCTGTTTCACGTCACGTTCACACTCGGGTCTGGTGTTTGTGATGTATGAAAAAGGAGGGAATGAATCAAACCATAGCCTTGCAAAGCCGGACATGATCTTTTAACACACAAGCGGAGAAGCCTGAGCGGATTTGCTTTGTAGTTCTACCATGACCGAGTGTAGTCCATACGTGCTTTGGTCGTCCCCTTTACTCTGTCCTCTAATGGTCAGGACCCCTGCAGGACCAGCTCAGATCAGGTACTGTTTGGGTGGTGGATCATTCTCGGCACTGCAGTGACACTGGTGGTGTTGTGCTGGTACGATTGGATCAGACACAGCAGTGCTGCTGGAGTTTAACACTCTTCACTCACGATCCCCTTTATTAGAGACATTCCTCATATTGCTCCACGTTGTAGATGCAAAGTCAGAGACAGCAGCTCATCTGTTGCTGAACAAACTTCTTCACTGCTGGAGAAAGATGGCTGCAGCTATGAGAGTGTCTTTCTCTGCACTCTCAGCAGAGTTTTGTTAAAAGGTGCGAGGTGATGCAGTTTTAAATGTCTTATTATTGTTGTATATTTTTTGTATACAGTGGTGCTTGAAAGTTTGTGAACCCTTCTGCATAATTATGACTTAAAACATCATCAGATTTTCACACAAGTCCTAAAAGTTTTGCAGCTCTCCCGCTTACTCATCTCTCTGTCCGCAGGTCCGTCTGTCTGCAAGCTGGTTCATCTCTCTGCACGCTGACTCGTTGACTCCTCTCGTCTGATTCAGTGAGTCACAGACTTTTAGAGTTTTTCTGTCAGGCACGGTTGACAGTGCAGAGCAATTAAAGTTTGCAGTAAGTGTGTGTTACTATTCAGAAATAAGGCTGTTATTACACTTAAAATACGTCCAAACTTCTATAATTCCGGTGTATCTGGATTGTTCTTTATTTGGTCTGCTTACTTGTCGCCAGACGGGTTATTGCCAGACAGTGTCATGTTTTAGAGCCAATGATAAGTACTGACTGGGAGCTACTGCCTCATAGCAGGTGGTAAATTTGAATATTTAACTTTAAGCTTGGAGTTGTCTGTTATAGTATTTTATATTTGTCAGGTAGAAGTATCAATCAGAAGTGTGATCTTTGGGTTCTCTCCAAATCATAGAAATGGCCAAATTAATATGGTGTGAAACTTCCCTGTGCAAACAAATATAGCAGGCAGAACTTTTTTTTTCCTGCTCATGCACCTTACAACCAACGTCATTGTCATAGGATTTTTAATGAGAGGTATGAGAGGGTTTTTGGGGTTTGAACATCAACACACCACAGATTGTTTGGACTGTTTATGCAGTTTCTTGGCATTGTAGTGGTAGTTGGGATGTCAGCACATGACTTAAATACACAAAAGCACACTTTTAAATAGTTTGAAAGTTTGTGAACCCTTTAGAATTTTCTATATTTCTGCATAAATGTGACCTAAACCATCATCAGATTTTCACACAAGGCCTAAAAGCAGATAAAGAGAACCCAGTTAAACAAATGAGACAAAAATATTATACTTGGTCATTTATTTATTGAGGGAAATGATCCAATATTACATATTAGTGAGTGGCAAAAGTATGTGAACCTCTAGGGTTAGCAGTTGATTTTGAAGGTGTTTTCAATCAGTGGGATGACAATCAGTTGTGAGTGGGCACCCTGTTTTATTTAAAGTCTGCTCTTCAGAACATGTTTGTGGAAGTGTATCATGGCAAGAACAAAGGAGATTTCTGAGGACCTCAGAGTTGTGGCTGGAAAAGGTTACAAAACCATCTCTAAAGAGTTTGGACTTGACCAATCCACAGTCAGACAGATTGTGTACAAATGGAGGAATTTCAAGACCATTGTTACCCTCCCCAGGAGTGGTCGACCAACAAAGATCACTCCAAGAGCAAGGCGTGTAATAGTTGGCGAGGTCACAAAGGACTCCAGGGTAACTTCTAAGAAACTGAAGGCCTCTGTCACTTTAGCTAATGTTGATGTTCGTGAGTCCACCATCAGAAGAACACTGAACAACAATGGTGTGCATGGCAGGGTTGCAAGGAGAAAGCCACTGCTCTCCAAAAAGAACATTGCTGCTCATCTGCAGTTTGCTAAAGATCACATGGACGAGCCAGAAGGCTATTGGAAGAATGTTTTGTGGACGGATGAGACCAAAATAGAACTTTTGGATTAAAAGACAAGCGTTATGTTTGGAGAAAAGGAAAAGGCTGCATTCCAGCATAAGAACGTTTAATCCCATCTGGTGAAACATGGTGGTGGTAGTATCATGGTTTGGGCCTGTTTTGGCATGCATCTTCTGGGCAGGAACGGCTTGCCATCATTTGATGGAACAATGAATTCTTGAATTATGAGAGAATTCTAAAGGGAAAATGTCAGGACAATCTGTCCATGAACTGAATCTCAAGAGAAGGTGGTTCATGCAGCAAGACAACGACCCTAAGCAAACACACACAAAAAGCCGTTCTACCAAAAGAAATGGTTACAGAAGAATAAAGCTTTTAATGTTTCTGAATAAATACATGCCAAAGGCAGTCAAATCCTGATTCTTAATCCAATGGAAATGTTGTGGAAGGACCTGAAGCGAGCAGCTAATGTGAGGAAAAAGCCCCACCAACATCCCCAGAGCTGAAGCTGTTCTGTACGGAGGAATGGGGCTAAAATTCCTCCAAGCCCGGTTGTGCAGGACTGATCAACAGCTACAAGGAAACGTTTAGTTTACAGTTATTTTGCCCCACTGCCAACAGGGGGGTCACACCAGATACTGAAAGCAAAGGTTCACATACCTTTGCCACTCACTAATATGTAATATTGGATAATTTTCCTCAATAAATAAATGACCAAATATAATATTTTTGTCTCATTTATTTAACTGGGTTCTCTTTATCAACTTTTAGTACTTGTGTGAAAATCATAGAAACATTCTAAAGGGTTCACAAACTTTCAAGCAACACTAAGTATTTGTCACTTTATTACAATACAACCAGAAATACAATGCAACACAACGCAACAAGGAAATGCAGGACATTTGCATGCAATATTAAACTGGGATCAGAAGAAACAGCTTCTATAGACTACAGTGCCAGTATTTAGTGTGAGCTATAGCAGCATCTGGCAGCTTCATCAAAATGGGAATATGGCCCTTCTACAGTCTGAAGAAGGTTGATCAGCACTGGTCTTTTTGGAAGGGTAGCAGCCAAGAAACCACTTTTTTGGAAGGGGAATGGAGTTAAGATATGTTGAAGCTCATGAAATTTGGATCTTACTGATCCAAGTTTGGGTTTTGACTGATCTCATGAAGATCAGTGAAAAGAGTACAGTGGAACCTCTGCATTTGAATGCCTCTTCACTCGAACTGTTTGGACAGTGTATGGTCCGTTTGATTTTGTTCTTTGAACATCGGCACTCTAAATGGAATTATACCATTGCTTAATATGAATGTTATATATTATATGCTTTTTGTACCATTCCTAAAACAACCTTTCTATGGGTGGCCTAAGATTTTTGCCCAGTACTTTACCTATTTGTTAAACTTAGTTTCAAATGTTGTAGGTCACTGACACACAGTATACTATATGTAATGGTGTGGTACTAAAACAACAAAACTATGGGTGAAATTCAGAAGACATACTTGGATTCAGCGTGAAACGTAAGCTTTTATGAACCTGTGTAATTAGTAGAACGGATGATGCATGCTGGGAGAGTGTCAAAACGTCTTCATGATAAGTCCAGTCATGCTGACTTGCCACTGCTGAACATTGCATCATGATCTGGGTGACTGAACCCATTTGAACTCGTGTCAAAACAAGAAGCAGCTGGGATTTTCACCCAGTTACGTCATTGTCCAGATTGTGTCATGTTGGATTTTCAGTGGCTTGGTTGATTTCTGTTAGCTAATTGAGTCTGCTGAACTGGTTCTAACGAAATGTGGGGAAGCCCTGTAGACATCTTTTCACAAGTAAGCACGTGTCCCCTCTTTCAGTGTAGTACAAAAGAAATATTTCAAACTAACCCCAGTCTGTTTGCTGTGTCAGTATGTGCCACTGATCTGATACACAGTATGCTGTGCCCATATCCAGTACCCATATACGTTAGGAACAAAGCTCCAGCTATGCAGCCTTTTGGAACAGCGTTATCAAGGAGGCGTGGCATCTGTATTAGACATTTCCACTGATGGCCACATGGCCTGTGTCTGTCAGTCCCAGTGAAGGGGGTGTGGCCTCTGTACCCTTCAGTACAATGACTGGGTGTGTTGTCAGCTTCAGTGAAGGCTGCGTGGACTATGTACCTGTTGGTCCTAGTGAAGGTGTGGTTCTCGTGCTTTAAAGCTACCACTGTCCTCTACTTCAGCTCATTGTGTCACTGATTAGCCTGGTCAGTATTCGAGGCTTAAAAATACATAAAATGTGCATTTACATTTAGTCATTTAACACACACTCATCCACAGTGCCTGAAAAGTGATTTGAACAGTATCATTTGCTATTACAATTTTTCCCAGATATACAGTACTGTGCAAAAGTCCTAGGCCACCATTAGATTAGATATTCTGTTTTTTTTAGCAATGGTGTAATGAGCATATAGTTATTTCTTGGATTATTGGAATACAAAATACAGGAGAGCTGTATGCTGTATTCCCAGACAGAGAGAGACAGAGAGAGACAGAGAGAGACAGAGAGAGACAGAGAGAGACAGAGAGAGACAGAGAGAGACAGAGAGAGACAGAGAGAGACAGAGAGAGACAGAGAGAGACAGAGAGAGACAAGTAGAGAATAACAGGAGATAGAGAAGACGATTAATAGATAGAACATGGAGTAGAGAATAGAGAACAGAAGAGAAGAGAGAAACCAGAGAAGAGAGAGAGACAAAGCAGAAGAGAGAGAACAAGATGAGAGAAGAGAACCAGAGAGGAGAGAGAAAAAGAACAAGAAGAGATCTCTCTCGCCCTCTCCCCTCTCTCTCCCCTCTCTCTCTCGACCCTCCAGCATCTCCCATATACATCACCACTATATATCCAGAGCGCTACATACGATACGAGAGAGACAGAGAGGAGATGACAAGAGAGAGAGAGAGACAGAGAGAGATAGACCAGAGAGAGAGATACAGAGAGAGGAGATAGACAGAAATAGATATATAAAAGACAAGAGAGAGAAAACACGCTAGACAGAGAGAATACAGATGACAGAGAAGAGATAGACCATACCAAAATAACAGATCTAATAAAACACAAACAATAATAAAAACATAAATATAGAATATTACATACACAGAGAATATAACTACAAGACAGACATATATATATACATAAACTTTAGATTACAAGAGAAATCCACATTGCCAGTATTTTAAAATAATTTTAAAATTGTAAATCATGGGTGGAAAATAAGTATTTTGGTCACCCCACAACAAGCAAGAATTCTGGCTCCTCAACACAGAACCTTGTAACAACTTTTTTAAGAAGCTCTTCTGTCCTCCACTCGTTACCTGTATTAATGGCACCTGTTTGACCTCATTGTCTGTATAAAAGACACCTGTCCACAGCCTCAAACAGTCAGACTCCAAACTCAACCATAGCCAAGACCAAAGAGTTGTCGAAGGACACCAGGAAGAAAATTGTAGACCTGCAGCAGGCTGGGAAGAGTGGATCTACAATAGGCAAGCAGGTTGGTGTGAATAAATCAGCTGTGGGAGCAATTGTAAGAAAATGGAAGATGTAATGGAAATGGAAAATGGGGCTCCATACAAGATCTCATCTCGTGGGGTCAAAATGATCATGAGAACTGTGAGCAACAATCCCAGAACTACACAGAGGGACCTGATGAATGATCTGCAGAGAGCTGGGACCAAAGTAACAAAGGCTACCATCAGTAACTCACTACGCAGAGAGGGACTCAGATCCTGCAGTGCCGGGCGTGTCCCCCTGCTTAAGCCAGTACATGTCCAGGCCCGTCTGAAGTTTGGCAGAAAACATATGGATGATCCAGAAGAGGATTGGGAGAATATCATGTGGTCAGATGAAACCAAAATGGAACTTTTTGGCAAAAACTCAACTCATTGTGTTTGGAGGAAGAAGAATGCTGAGTTGCGCCATAGCTGCTGTGAAGCATGGGGGTGGAAACCTCATGCTTTGGGGCTGTTTTTCTGCAGAGGGGGCAGGACGACTGATCCGTGTTAAGGGAAGAATGAACGAGGCCTCGTATCGTGAGATTTTAAGCCAAAACCTCCTTCCATCAGTGAGAGCATTTAAGATGGAACGTGGCTGGGTCTTCCAGCATGACCATGATCCCAAACTCACCGCTCGGGCAACGAAGGAGTGGCTCCGTAAAAAGCATTTCAAGGTGCTGGAGTGGCCTAGCCAGTCTCCAGACCTCAACCCCATAGAAAATTTGTGGAGGGAGTTGAAAGTCCGTGTTGCCCCAAAACATCACTGCTCTAGAGGAGATCTGCAGTGTGTGCAAACCTGGTGAAGACTTGCAGGAAATGTTTGACCTCTGACCTCTGTTATGTTACATAGAATTGTGTTGAACTTTTGTTGTCAACCAAATACTTATTTTCCACCATAATTTACAATTACATTTTTTTTTTTAAACCCTACAATGTGATTTCCTGGATTTTTTTTCTCATTTTGTCTCTCATAGTTGAAGTGTAGCTATGATGAAAATTACAGACCTCTCTCATTTTTCTAAGTCGGAGAACTTGCACAATCAGTGGCTGACTAAATACTTTTTTCCCCACTGTATGTACACAGTGTGGCAAAAAAGTAAAGTATTTAGTCAGCCACTGATACGAAAAAGCATGATCAGGAATTGTCTTATTGGAACTGCAGCAGGCAAGAAACCACTTTTTCAAAGGTGGAACAGGGTACATGGGCCAATATATGATAAAGGTCACAAAGATTGGAATGAACCATGGAAAAGAGCATTATGGAGCGACAAAACAAAGTTTGAACTTTTTGGGTCGACAATATGAATGAATGCCTTTATTGTCATTGAACATTAAATACAACAAAATGTGCTTTTATATTTTATATATAGTCATAATTGCATTGCTGAAACAACAAATCCAATGGTGGCACAATACTTGCACTGTACTGTAGTCCCAGTACAACTTTTAAAGCCTAATGCTGTAAGGGAAGCATTTGTCCTACCTACCGTCCTCTGTTCTAAAGCAACACTGCTCTCTAGTGGAGATCTAAAGTCAGTGCTCGAGGCTGTGGAAGGAATTTAGTTTGCTTGTAATGATTCATATAAACATGCACTATTTATATATAATGGTCCATGTCAGAACTGAATCATACATTAGTGAGTACTGAGGCTGTTTATGTGGAAGTCATGTCCTGTAGACTTGCTGCCTCATTGACTGTGAGCTCATGTCTGACCTTTGCCCCCGATACTCTAACTCCTCGCTCTCGTGCTGGATTACAAGCTCCCACTTGCATAAGACTGACTGGGTTGGTCTGCGTAACAAACTTTCCAATTATTATTATTTGCTTTACATTACATTGACTGTGCTATTCATGATTAACTAGTGCCAGAATATGGGTGAATAAGAATAACAGGTGTATTGTTTTGCATTGTTTACTCTTCAGAAATAAAAAAAACATTGTATCATAAACGCACTATGATACAGCCTTACAATCCAAGCAATTGTGGGTTAAGGGCCTTGCTCAAGGACCCAACAGTGGCAGCTTGGCAGAGGTGGGATTTGAACCCTGGACCTTGTGGTCCATAGTCCAGTACCTTAACCGCTAGGCTACCACAGTCCCAGAGCAAACCACGAGAACCGTGTCATTTTTCTCCTAAAAATGCATCAAGAACCGAATTCGACGAGTTCCGAGGTAGTCCAGAATTGTGGTTCCACTGTATATCGTTGTAGGTCGGCTACAGGTTTTATGTTCAACAAGCAATACTAGCAATGGCCTGTAGATGGCACACTATGTGGTTGAAGTTTTCCAGCATGAAAACGGTTTCAATATGAATTTGCTCTATAGTCATTAAATGTGTTTCTGGTTTAATCTAAATAATTTAAAGCTGCATTAGCTTTAAAAGAACACATTTTGAACTTTGACCAGAGGTCTAAAAGCAGAAGAAATACTTAATTGAGTAACTAAATCAAACCAAACATTTTTCAGAAATAATTGCTTGTAGTCGTCTTTACAAACAAGTTATCGGCATTTATGCCACCAAAGGTAGGGCAACTTCATTTATAAAGTATTGTACATATTTATCAGTTGTAACAGTGTACGATAAAGTCTGTGTGGTTGCGTGATGGTAGGCAGTGAACCAAACCATTGTGACGGATACAAAGAGGCGAATGCAATCCTTCAAAACTTAAAAAAATAGAAATGCATTGATACTTCTTTCAGTGCAGATTGCTTAAGCAATAATACACGACAGCGAATGCTTTAACATGAGATATTGGCATGAGGCCATAGTCCGAGTGCCCATGATCAGCACACTCGTGCCAACATCTCAGGTTAAGGCATGACCTCGAGTGCATTATTGCGATTATGCCACAGTTCTGTTATCGCCGTTTTATTGTTCGATTTTACGATAGAGGACAGAAAAACAGTTTATCAGCCTTCCACGAGGTAAAATGGTTCCATTCTGTCGTTACACCGCGACCTCATTAAAGTCGAGGAACAGAATTACCAACTGTTTATTATACAGACAAACACAAATATATGGATTGCTAAGTTTTAATTTATTAAAAAGAAAGGTTATTTACATTCAGCAAATAAAATGGGTGGGGTTTATAAGGCAGGCTGTTACTAAGATCCACTATTCTGCCGACTGAAGCAAATCGGAGTGAGATCCTGGTGTTCTAAGCACAGTCTAGGATCCTGTTTGATTAGTGATTATAAATCTGTATGATGAAGCTCTTAAGGTTAATCTGATCAGTCAGAAATGTAAGGGCAGAGCTACAGAGCATCAGCAGCTTCTCTGGGTTAGAGCTGGACTTACAGATAACAAACCTGTCAGAGGAACGAAGCTCCGATCAGCCGCCGATGGGGTTTAATGAAAGAGCCGAGTTTAACTCCAGCAAACGACGTCTTTGTGAGGGATGAAGCTGATCCAGCATTTTTGTTGATGGGACTAAAACTGATCTTCAGTCGAGCTGTGGATCCATTAAGAGCCGGACGTTTGATTTAAAGGACTGACTTTGTTTCGCTTTTCCAGCTTTCAAATTCTAAAGGTGATAACCCTTTGGCTCAGGTTGGTCATTAATAGCTTTTTCTAAACCAATAGATTTTATAAACTTGCTATATAATTAAAGCTTTCATTTCAGCAGTGTTTTAGTTGTCATTATAACTTGGCTGCTTTTTAGGGCGGGTGTCATTGCTAGGTTACCTGTGTATGCCTCGGAGTAAAATTGTTAAAGGTGTTTATGGAAATATGTCCATGTTTAAAAATATATAGTTATGTTTACAATTATTATATTGGGGAGGGAGGCACTCTGTTTTCGCTCCTGCAGTAATGTCACTCCTACCACTAAAAAAAATCTACTTCTTGTGCAATAGACGTTATAGTCACCAGGGGGCACTACTTGCCTATGCTTTGGCTTTGTGCAAATTCGACACAATACAGCCTTGCACAAAGCCAGTAATTCAGGGTGGGCCATTATATGGGCGCATTTTAGCTCAGCTAGGATTCAGCTTAGGTGCCTAATTATATGGTTGAAACGTGACTCACTGAATGCATACCGTCTGTCTTTTGTTATGTATGTAATATAAACACATTAACTGCTCCCAAGTTGTTCAGGTTGCACAGTTAAAGCTTGCAGAGAGAGCTGTTCGACTTTAACCTGGATTTTGCTAACATGGATTGTGATGTTGTGTGTTTGAGCAGTAGTTTGCGTGCGTGCGTGTGCGTGTGTTCATAACAGTGACACATCTATACAGACGGCGTGACAAAGGTTCTTTGACAGGTCAGACGGGTGTCTGTGTGCAAGCGCGTATGAAAGAGTTCTGTGAATGCCTGCAATTGTGCAGAGTTCTAGGAAAGTTTAGCAGCTGAAGTGGCAGGCTCATGCATACAGTCCAGAATCATAATTTGGGGTTGTGCCTTGTGTAGTCTACACCGTATAGCACGCTATAGTGTCCGTGTGGGTTACATGCACTGTGTAGTTTGTGTGATGAGAACTCGTGTCCTTTTTAATAATATCTCAATTTTAGGGTTGCTACAACATTTCATTTGCTGTGTTTGCGTTCGTTTTGTTCTCTGTAATTTAATCGCAGCCTCAGTTCAAATGTTCTGCTCGTTAGAATATCGATACAATCCGTCTATAGCAGCCAATCAGAGCAGGGGCAGACGTTGTAGTAACTGTTTAATTCAGCTGTTCATTTAAGATTCAGATTTTTGCAGAAAGCCTGCAGATAAGCTCTAGTAAGCAAACAAGGACTGCTTTCTTGGAAGCGACTGGGACATGCGGGGGCAGGTGTTTGTAGTGTAAGGGTTGTCGCTCGCCTTTCAGTCTCTGCTGTGATTCTGGTTAGTGTAGTGGTTTTGTTAGGGAGATCAGTAATGCGTTTACATTGTGTGTTTCATTGTTTTTGTTCCTCATGTTTAACCTGGTATCAGGGGCTTATTCTGGAGAACACAGGGTGCCTGCCCCGGATGGGATGCCAGCATAGGTCGCTGCAGCACTGGTGGACAGTCCCTGACATCCTCCCCTATGCCTGTGCTGGGCTTGAACCGGGATTACTGTGGTGGTGGGTTAGCGGATTGCTACTGCGTCACCCGAGCCTCCATGCCATGTGTTTTGTTTGGCTGGTTGGCTGTTTTTTTAAAAGAAATAGATACTATGTGCCCCAGAGACGAACAGGACAATCCAGACTTAAGTCAGCAACAAGTCCAAAGTCAGTCTGTCATGGCATGGGGTTGTGATAGTGCCCTAGGCGAAGGTCATTCACAGTGCTGTGATGCAGCATTAATGCAGAAAAGTACATTCTTAGAGCATCGTATGATGCCTTCTTTTCGATTTTTCATCAAGACAATGCAAAACCTCATGCTGTGCACATTGCAAAAACATGGCTGTGGGACAAGAGGGTACAGGTACTGTACTGGTCAGCCTGCAGTCCTGACCTGTTCCCAATAAACAATGTGTGGAGAAGCAAGAAAGGACAACGACAATCCATACTGGTACACATCTTAACACCTTTGCAGGAAGAATGAGGGAGGGGAAACACCTGAAAAACTGTGCTTGGTATCCTCAGTGCCAAGGCGTATTTTAAGTGTTGTGAGAAGGAATGGCAACATGGTGGTACAAAGTGGTAAATGCTTTACCTTTTTTGGAATGTGTTACAGGTCTGAAATGCTGTAAAGGATGTTTGTTAGCAAATGAAATGAAGTTGACCAGATTGAACATAGTTTTGGATTTATACTGTCTGCAATGAAATACTGAAGTCGGAATTGTAAGGCACTATGTCTTTATATTTTATTTGCGCTTTCCATACTGTCTCAACTTCTTCCTGATTTGGAGTCGTAGCAGATATTGGATGTAGCGCAGAAATCAAAAGACTATCCACACAGCATGGATTGAGTGACTGAATACATTTGGTGCAGAGGGGAAGTTTTGTACATTGCATTTGTGCTGTACGTTTGCCAGTCTTTGATTGGAGACAGATAATGCAACTAGGATTATTTAGATTCCTCATGTGCATTTATAGCACGTGCACTAGACTCTCTGTCCTCTCAGAGGCCCCTGGACCGGCAGGAATGCCATCTCGTTCTCTTGCAGGAGTGAAAGCATGCCTTGTAATGTGATATGAGGTGCAGAGAGCTCTCGACTGTGTGTCGTTTTCACCTCTGCTTGAAAGTGTATGCAAAACAAGTTCTTTCATCCAAATAGTAACACGCAGCAGTTTCGGTGCATGCGTTGCGTAACGCCGGCAGTCATCCGGCTTTGGAACGGGAGGAAACCGTCTGGCTGCGTGTGCACGTTGTGCGGGTGCCCGGTACACTCCTGTGCAGACGTCTCTGTTAAAGGTACGAGACGTAAGCCGTGCATTGTCTGGCTCCAGCTCTTGCTCAACCCTTGTGTAGACACCTCTGCCCTTCCTGCCTTAATTACCCCGTGTACATATTTGGACTTTTTCCTCGGATGGGGATGACTCCTTCCGTCCTTCCTGCCTTCACCCACTCTCAAACATCCTCTTTCAGTCAAACACACGAGCATTTAGAAACCAGACAGGCGTGCCCTAACAGGACGTGATATCACACCACTTTGTAGTATTTCTCTTTTTGATCCCGTGTGATCTCGACTCCTAAGTCTGGTGCCCTGTAGGGGGAAAGAGGAAGTGCTTCGTTTGAGTTTGTTATTCCGTTTCTCTGTCTTGGCTTTGTTTTTCGCACACACAGGCCGCAGACTGCTTAGCGGCCGCTCATTAGGAACTTCCTGCTTCCTGTGTACGTCTGTGTGCATGTGGACTCACAGATAGTCATGGGATTATAAAAGGATGAGCACGCAAGTGTTGTTTTCACTTTCTGCCAGGTTTTTCCTCTCGTACTGCAAGAAATGAGGACGATTCTGTATGGAAGTTCAGATGCACATGTGCACGCTTGGCTTGGACGATACATGTAGTTAGTATCAAAATCTCTGTGATACTCGGCGCAGACGCCTGCAATATGCAGCCATTGTTAAACATTTAAATAGAATCTTATTTGCTCCAGGCAGAACAGAACTTAAGATGCACAGTGATGTCCACTTAGTCCCACCCAGTCTTTACACTGTGCGTTTTAATGGCACTCACGGCCACTTTATTAGGTACACCTGCTTAAACTGCTTTTTTATCTATATATATATATATATATATACACACACACACACACACACACACACACACACACTTTGGTTCAGACATGGTGGCGCAACTGTAAGGTGATTGGTCCAGACGCAAGCGTCTGTGTTGAGCTCAACCACTATGTTTCAATTTCCTTACACTTTCTGACATGTAAACAGACCTTCGTACTAAAAAAAAAAACCCAAAATAAAGTCCAGGCTTCTCGAGCCTATATGCGACGGCGGATTTGCACAGCTTACGGCACTTCAGCGTCACACAGCCTTCCTACTGGTGGTGCGAATGCAAACCAAAAAAAAAGCCCTGGAACTCTGGAATTTAGTTCTCTGGGGAGCGATGCGGTTGGCAAGTTCCTCCCAAATTCTTCTCTAGAACTGATTGCTGCAAAAGAGGCTATGGTCAAGACCTGCTGGAGTTCAGACCGAACATCAGATTGAGGAAGAAAGGTCATTTAAGTGACTTTGAATGTTGCACGGTCTGAAGAGCCTTGATTTTTGGCGTAAACAACACGAAAGCATGGATCCATTTTGCAGCGATGGTTCAGGCTGCTGGTGGTGTAATGGTGTGAGGGATATTTTCTTGGCACTCTTTGGGCCCCTTAAACCTGAGTATTGTTGCTGTCCATGTGCTCTTTATGAGCACAGTGTACCATCTTCAGATGGCTATTCGAGCAGGATAATGCGGCAAGTTCAGATCAACTCAAATGGCCTCAGTCAGCAGATATCAATCCAGTAGAGCATCTTTGGGATGTGGTGGAACGGGAGCATAATGGAAGTGCCCAGAAGTTGAATCTGTTCATCTGGACATAAGGTTTTGTCGGAGAAACGTTTCGTCACTCACTTATGTCCAGATGAACAGATTCAACTTCTGGGATTTTCTTACCTGGATTATTGAGCATGCATCAAGACCTAAGGGATGTGCAGCAGGCAAATCTGCAGCAAATGTGTGATGCATGTCAGTATCTCCGCGAACAGTGAAGGCAGTTCTGAAGGGAAAAGGTGGATCCAACCTGGTACTAGCAAGGTGTATTTATGAAAGTGACCAGGAAGTGTAAGTTTCAGTTAATTCACTGCATTCGCCAGTATGAATAAGGGTGTGTCCTGGGATCACTGAGCAGTTTAGTATTTAATCTAACTATATATCATGACTTTCAAGTTAACATGTATAGATCAGGGTTAGAGTAATGCATCTGTCCGTGAAACAAGGTCTGTGCTAATAGCTGATCAAAACAGTGGTTCCAACCGGCTTTGCATGTGGTGTTGCCACGGGTTCATGGCTGCTCACGTGTGCGGTTTCCAGATAAGGCAGCACAGCTGAAGGAGGATTAAAGGTTGCACTTGAGTCCAAATAAACATGCTGAACCTGCAGTGACTGAGTGCATCGGGCCAGTTCTTCCAGTCCTCATGACTCTACATAGTCTTTCTGGTCCTCTGTTCCTCTTTAATATCAGGAAGGACTTGATCATTCCTGTTACACAGGCATAACAGTAGGGCAAAACAAACCAGCTACTGGAATGTAGCAGGACTGCAGGACTGAGTTTCGGTCTTCCTTTTGTTCCAGCCCTCCTGATGCAACCTTACAACAACACCACAGTAGTCAGGATGGGGAGTGGAATGGAATGTCAACCGTTAGCGTGCTGACAGGATGAGTAACTGAAGGATGCAAATGATAAAACAACATAAAGTCATGATTTCTGCCCAAACACAGAGACTTGGAGATTAAATACCGTGCAGCAGGATGTTACATAGCAAATAACGTTAAGGCGCTTTGTCTGAAACATTCTTGCAGTACAAGTCTGCCGTCTACTGCAGAACAAAGGCACTCCTTGGAATGTTTTTTTTTTACTCTCCAGAAAACTGTCCAGAAAAACAATAGATCACTAGAATCTAGTAAAGCTAAAAATGCGATCTGCACTCCAGGCCACTTTATAAGGTACACCTTACTAGTACTGGGCTGCACCCCCATTTGCCTTCAGACCTTCCTCAATCCTTTGCATAGATTCACCAAGAGGCTGGAAACATTCCTCAGATATTTTGGTCCGTGTTGGCATGATAGTGTCACGCAGTTGCTGCAGATTTGTCGGCTGCACAGCCACCACGCAAATCTCACATTCTACCGTCCCAAAGGCGCTCTTGCATTGATATCTGGTGACTGCCATTTGAGTACAGTGAACTCACTGGCATGCTCAGGAAACCAGTTTGAGATGATCTAAGCTTTGTGTTATCCTGCTGGAAGTAGAAATCCAAAGATGGACTGTGGTCATAAAGCGATGAACGTGGTCAGCAACGATACTCAGGTAGGCTGTGACATTTAACGATGCTGACTTGGTATTAAGGGAACTGTATGTGCCAAAATACTATCCCTCACACCATTACACCACCAGAACTAGCCTGAACTGTTGATGTAACTGTTGACCAGTGTTTTTGAAGCCAGATTCTGGCCGTACCATCTGAATGTCACAGCAGAAATCGAGACTCATCAGTCGAGACAATCTCCTATTGTCCAATTTTGGCTGAGACGAGTGCCTGGTGTGGTCCTCTCCTGTTGTAGCCCATCTGTTTCAAGGTTTTACATGTTGCGCATTCAGAGATGCATATCTTGTAGCGTGACTTTGCGATTTTGTAATGAACGATTGCTTTTCTTCAAGGGTCAGACCCGTTGCTAAAAGCCATTTTGTGCTGAACTCCGTTTTCCGAAGTTGTAAGACCTTTAGGAGTGGTATCGGACCACTTCGAAGCTCTCAGAGGAAACACAATTCAACCCTATTTCAGGATCTGACCAATAGGGAAAAGACTTTGGAAGTACTGACCTCTTCTACACACTGCTTAGGAAGTGGATTTTTTTTTCTGCTCAGGTCAGTGAAACCTAATTGGATTCAATTTAAAAAGCAGTATTGATTTTCTATTATTTCTGTTCTGTTACTATTGATTTTACTCTGATGCTTACTAAGCAGTACATGAGTAGGCAAGAAAGCACCCAAGGCCTTTTATCATGGTTTCATTATGATCACCAGATAATGATTTCATTATGATGTACCAGACCGATATTGGCTGCATGTTTGAATCAGTTTGAATCCTCATAACTGATATGATACTGATATAATTCTGTCAGAACTGCTCGACAATTAGCTGAAAGTGGCACTTTTGGTTTTGAGCTAAAAGACAGAAGAAATGTCAACATCAGGCTCGATCGGAGAGCGGAGATGGCACGGTACAATGTGAGATCTGCATCGTGGCTGTGCAGCCGACAAATCTGCAGCTACTCTCTGATGCTATCATGCCAATACAGACCAAAATATCTGAGGAATGTTTCCAGCCTCTTGTTGAATCTATGCAAAGAATTAAGGCAGTTTAGAAGGCGAGAGGCAGTGCAAGCCAGTACTAGTATGGTATACCTAGTAGCTGTGTAGACAGAGTTTTTAGCTTTACTAGATTATAGGTATCCATTGTGTTTTTCTGGAGAGTCCAAAAAAAAAATTCTCCAGTCACACGACATTCCAAGGAGAGCTTTTTCTACAGTGGACAGCGGACATTTACTGCAGCAATGATTCAAGCAAAGCGTCTAAACATTTGCTATAATGTGGGACTGTGGTAGCCTAGTGGATAAGGTACAGGACTATGGACCAGAAGGTCCAGGGTTCAAATCCCACCTCTGCCAAGCTGCCACTGTTGGGTCCTTGAGCAAGACCCTTAACCCACAATTGCTTGGATTGTAAGACCGTACCAATTATAAGTCGCTCTGGATAAGGGCGTCTGCTAAATGCTGTAAATGTAATCCCAAATCAGATAAAGGTGGGACGGTATGGAAAATGCAAATTAAAAAAGTATGCATTTCCTTTGACTTTTTTGTTGCAGACCGTATGAACCCAAGGTTTCAGGTTTTTTCTGGGCAACTTCATTTCATTTGTCAAACAGCCATTACTGCATTTCAGGCCTGCTACACATTCCAAAAAAGTTGGGACGGGGGCAGTTTGGGGCAATTCATTCGTTATTTTATTCCCTTAGTCCTACTTGGGGTCGCGGGAAAGCAGGGGCCTTGCCGGCGACACAGGGCAGGAACAGCTCTAGAAATGGTGCCAATCCATCATAGGGCGCAGACAACAATTAACCTTACACACGTCTTTGGAATGTGGGAGGAGACTGGAGTACCTGGAGAAAACCCATGCAGACACGGGGAGGGCCATGCAGACTCCACACAGAGGGGGCCCAGGTCCGAATCGAATGGGTCACGTCAAGGATAATTTTTTCTTGTGTGTAATAACAAACAAATTAAAATGCAAAAACAAAATAGACAGACAAACATCTGGTTTGGTTTGGTTTGTTAGTGTGCAGTCGAACCCTGATATCCAAACTCTCGCGTACAACCACACAACCTTCTGTCCTAGCCACTAACCTGCTATAGAATGGTGTCCTGAAGGGCTTCTTGCCTTTAGCCTCCATTTTTGTTTTGTTCTGAGGTTCAATTGTTTTGATTTTGAAAGTCTTGTTTTAATTGACTTATTAAATAATTATGACACCCAGTGATGTTCTGTATGTTATATTTATCTATTACATATACCATGTTATATTTTATAGTTGTATATTCTCTGTTTTGTTATATTCTTACATAGCATAATGCGTTCTCTTCAATTTATTAATCTATTATATTAATTTATTTGTATTTTCTTTAAGCATGTGCTTTCTCTTAATTTTTACATGTTTACTTTATCTCAATTATATTTTATCTATCTATATATATATATATATATATATATATATATATATATATATATATATATATATATATATATATATATATATATATATATAAAAAGTTTGTGTAACACATTTTCACATTTTTTTGTAATTAGGCAACTTAGTTTAATTGTTACCCTTAGGGAGGCCACCGTTGCCTTAGGCCTGCTCAATTAGGGCTGTGCTCCTAGGTGGTTGTAAAGCTGCTTCAAGGCAATGCTGCATTACAATTAAAAGTAATTAAACGAAAAATCTAGGGCAGGAAACACAGTGAGACCACAGAGAACATGTAGTACCTAGTGCCGTACACGATGGGGGAGCCCCTGCTAGAGAGGCGAAGCTCCACCCGATCCTGGAAGCAGGTACATTCGGATAACAGGGTTTGACTCATTGTGGAGTTTGTGGGGAAAACAATCTCTACTCCTTGCTATATGTGATTGTAAGCCACAGCTGAATCCCTGGTGCTCGTTCCCTGTAGTCTATGACTAATTAGTGTGATTAATTATTGATTAGACCCCAGCAGTGCAACCCAGTACTGAGAGTCTTTTATATAGAGCTTGATTATAGACGTGCACTGCTTTAACAAGGGCTGATTCAACCCTTCCAGTTAGCACTGAGCAATGAGAGATGGGAAACGTGCCCTGTCTGCGCTTTCAGTAAAAATGTGTGAGTTCAGGGAAGGCGGGATTTTGTTAGAATGCTAACGAGAATACAGCATCCCTGTTTGGCACGCTCATTTCACCTCACTCTCCTTCTGCCAAGTATGGCTCAGCATTCTGCTCAAACTGGTCCGTTTTCCTGTGCGGTCTGGCAGAATTCCTGCAGTCTGATGAGGTGGATGTTCTGTATTCAGCTTAGGGAGTAACCATGCAGGGGTTTTAAGGTTTTTTTTTAAAATTAGGTGTAGGTAGGCACCGATATGGGAATTCTGGGCTGATGCTGATGTCTGATATTTTACCCTACGTACTCCTGGATTATTGTTGTAGACAAGTGTAACATTAATTCATAACATTTAGCTCAACCAGCTGTAACGCATTAAACTGCAAATGCAATCAAATTAAAGGTATCCTCTGAAAAAAAAACAAATCCTCACATGGACTGCTCATAGCTTTAAATGCTCCGTTTTAAATGAACACATGAAATGGCAAAATATATACAGTAACCCTCCTTATCAGTCGAGGATATTTTCCAAGACACATATTAGGCCACTTTATTACGTACACCTTACTAGTACTGGGTTGGATCTTTTGCTTTGCCTTCAGTATATTATTAGTTAGGCTATCCCAGAAATGGAACTCACAGTTAACTCAGTCCAGGGCAGGCCGCAGTAGATACTTCTCATCAAGCCACATGAGTTCTGTATACATCGGTGCTTGTGAAACCTTTGTGAAACCTTCTAGACTTTTCTGTTTCTGCATAAATATGATCTAAAACATCATCAGATTTTCACGCAAGTCCTAAAAGTAGATAAAGAGAACCCAGTTATACAAATGAGACAAAAATATTATACTTGGTCCTTTATATAATGAGGAAAATGATCCAATATTACATATTAATGAGTGGCAAAAGTATGTGAACCTTTGCTTTCAGTATCTGGTGTGACCCCCCCTGTGCAGCAATAACTGCAGCTAAACGTTTCCTGTAGCTGTTGATCAGTTCTGCACCACCGGGTTGGAGGAATTTTAGCCCATTCCTCCGTAAGAACAGCTTCAGCTCTGGGATGTTGGTGGGTTTCCTCACATTAGCTGCTCGCTTCAAGGTCCTTCCACGACATTTCCATTGGATTAAGGTCAGGACTTTGAACTTTGGCCATTCCAATCCAAAACATGAACTTTATTCTTCTGTGACCATTCTTTGGTAGAAACGACTTGTGTGCTTAGGGTCGTTGTCTTGCTGCATGATCCACCTTCTCTTGAGATTCAGTTCATGGACAGATGTCCTGACATTTTCCTTTAGAATTCTCTGATATTATTCAGAATTCATTGTTCCATCAATGATGGCAAGCCGTCCTGGCCCAGATGCAGCAAAACAGGCCCAAACCATGATACTACCAGCACCATGTTTCACAGATGGGATAAGGTTCTTAGGCTGGAATGCAGTGTTTTCCTTTTCTCCAAACATGACGTTTTCTTTTAAACCAACTTTTAAACTTCTTACCAGGGTGCTTCGTAACCCTGCTGTTATACATGTAGCACTGGCATACTAGGTTCAGTGATCATCTCTGCTCGCCTGATCATATGTTGGAGTTTTACTCGCTCTTGAGATCCGAATGATTTAATTTGCATTGACAAAGCTTTCTGCATGTAATCGTAGCCACTGATGAAACCGGATAGCGCTGACCTGATAATTGATTATGTAGTAGGTGGAGATGATGCTGCAGGAATACGACCTTCTGAAACGACGTTCACCATGTTGTGTACGAGTGTGTATACACTCACTGGCCACTATATTAGGTACACCTTGCTAGTGCCGGATTGGACCCCTTTTGCCTTTAGAACTGCTTTAATTCTGCCAGGGCTTAGATTCTGCAGTGTGTTGGAAACTTTACTTATGGTCCATATTGGCATGATAGCATCACGCAGTTGCTGCAGATTTGTCGGCTGGAAATCTATGATGTGAATCTCCCGTTCCACCAGATCTTGAAGGTACTGTATTGAATTGAGATCTGGTGACTGGAGGCCGTTTGAGTCCAGTGAAGTCATTGTCATGTTCAAGAAACCAGTTTGAGATGATCTCAGCTTTGATATGGTGCGTTATCCTGCTGGAAATATCCAGCAGAAGATGGTACACTGTGCTCGTAAAGGGATGAACATGGTCAACAACAATACTCAGGTAGACTGTGGTGTTTAAATGGTGCTCTGTTGGTAGTAATGAGCCCAAATTGGACCAAGTAAAGTGTTTATGCCAAATTCTGACCCTACTTTCTGAATGTTGCAGCAGAAATTCTAATCAGTCAAAATCACAACAGTAGCTATTTGGCTGGTCCTCACCTAAGAGAGCATTTTTTTTTTTATTTGCTCTAAGCAGTGTTAATTTCGTTGACAAATGATTTTCGACATAGTTTTCATCAGTGACATTTTTTTCTAACGAAAACGAGACGATGGCTAAATTGAAATGAATGAGAAACGAAAAAAACTAGGACGGAATGAATTGACGCGCTTGTTAACCAATAAAAACGAGACACAAATGTTTGGCAGACACGACATCCAATCGGATCTGAGTTAGTTTTGTGGAAAGGCGGGACAGGTTGGGTAGCGATCCAGTCAGTAATGTGAGCTAACCCCGGGAAGGTCGTACAAGTAGCCTCTCTACTGAGAACAACTCAACAATATTAACACCTCAGAGAAAGAGGAGAGTCGATATATTGGCACATTTCTCATTTGATGTCAAGGGAAATATCAGTTTTTGTGGGGCGACTACCTCCGGTAACAATACAACAAACCTGACACGACATTTGCAGGCATGTGATCCTGAAACTGCGGTCAAGCTATCCGCACCTAAATGGCGCTTGCTCCTATTTTAGCGGTATTACGGTAGTGCGTTGCAAACGCACTCGAAGTTCATAATGTTCAAGGCAATATTTCAGCGAATAAAGTACGCATTAAAATATGTTTCCAGTTCGCGACGTGAATATATTTTACTTTCTCTAAAGTGTTCATACCATCTTTAAGGTGTATTCGGGTAACATAACTCCGTTTTATACTGTAATTATGAATGAATGCATATAGAGCATGCACATAGATCTGATCTTATGTTTAATAAAGCTTATAATATATCATTTATTCCGACTTGATTCAATTCTACAATATCTGAGTGTCCAGACCGAGTTTGAAGCAGATCTTTGTTGGAAACTGAGTTCTAAGCACTTGAATCTATACAGTTAATATCAATGCATGCATGTAGAGGTTTCATTTTAAATAATTCAAGAGAAATGTTTTTAAAAAATTACGTATTGCAACTTTTACACTTCATATTTTAGTCAAGAGAATCTACTGTAGCTTTAGTTGACCATAATCTTATTATTGTCAGTCCAGTAAAACTAGATTAAAACCAAAAACTATTCAGATGACTCAAACTAAATTTAAATTTACTGTCAAAATGATCACTGGCACTAAGGTTAGGGTTAGCTGTAGAATTATTTAGCTATAGTCAAGTAGCATTCTCATTCCTGTGTTTTGTGTGCTAGTTCATGCATGTGATTGTGTTTGTTTTTATTTGTTATATGAATATGCATGCATGTACCTGCCAGATTTCAGATCTTCCTTTTGATGGATTGTTTCTGAACCCATCCAAGTGCCTTCCCCTTTTCTGTAACGCCCACTCACTTGCATAGGAATGTGGCACTCCTTACCCAGAACCCTCTGAGGACGTCCGCGGTCATTGTGCTCCGCATTCCAGCACTTGGAGTGGGCCAACAAGGCAGGCCTATTTGCCTAGAGAAGGGTGAGGTGGCCTCACAGATGTGGCTTCACAGGAAAATATTTCCCGTCCGTTTCCACAGCATGCCTGGCATTCCATTCCTCATCCCGTTGCAGTTTAGGGTGGTGCGTTTGAAGTGTGCATTCTGATACCACGCCTATTGGCAAATTGAGCAAACGAAAATATTTAGCCTATCCCAAAACAAGTGTGTTCCTATTGCGTGCCAGTGGCATTTTGTTCTTCTCGCTGGGGAAGTCATTAATGAGCTAAACCAGTCCACAAGAGCTCAGGTCACGCACTTGTTTGCTTCCTCCATCATTAACACATCGCATTAAAACTCTACTTCAAAGTAAAATCAGAAGTGACCCAGTTTTGCGTTATCAGCGATGCTGCACCTTGAGAAATTCCATCTCACACGTTGAGTGCACTTGCACAAATAATCTGACCGCAGAAAATCAGATATTGCCAATAACTCAATCAATGCATTGATGTGCACTTAAGTAATGTGATAATAGGAAATCTGAGTTTACATGGCTCAAATCTGATTTCCTCTTAATGTACGCAGCATGCACAGTGTTCAGTGGCAAGGGTATTATTTAAAATACATTTGCCGATAGTGAGATGGTAGCCAGAGACGTACACGGGATTCACACGAGATTCAGTTCATGGACAGATGTCCTAATATTTTCCTATAGAATTCTCTGATATAATTCAGAATCCATTGTTCCATCAACGATGGCAGGCCGTCCTGGCCCAGATGCAGCAAAACAGGCCCAAACCATGATCCTACCACCACCATGTCTCACAGATGGGATAAGGCTCTTATGCTGGAATGCAGTGTTTTCCTTTCTCCAAACATAACGCTTTTCTTTTAAACCAAAAAGTTCTATTTTGGGGTCTCATCCATCCACCAAAACATTCTTCCAGTAGCCTTCTGGCTGGCTCGTCCACGTGATCTTTAGCAAACTGCAGACCAGCAGCAATGTTCTTTTGGGAGAGCAGTGGCTTTCTCCTTGCAAACCCTGCCATGCACACCATTGTTGTTCAGTGTTTCTTCTGATGGTGGACTTATGAACATTAACATCAGCCAATGTAAGAGAGGCCTTCAGTTGCTTAGAAGTTACCCTGGGCTCCTTTGTGACCTCGCCAGCTATTACACGTCTTGCTCTTGGAGTGATCGTTGTTGGTCGACCACTCCTGGGGAGGGTAACAATGGTCTTGAGTTTCTTTTATTTGTACACAATCTGTCTGACTGTGGATTGGTGGAGTCCAAACTCTTTAGAGATGGTTTTGTAACCTTTTCCAGCCTGATGAGCAGCAACAACTTTTTCTGAGGTCCTCAGAAATCTCTTTTGTTCGTGCCATGATACACTTCCACAAACATGTTGTGAAGAGCAGACTTTGATAGATCCCTGTTCTTTAAATAAAACAGGTGCCCCCTCACACCTGATTGTCATCCCATTGATTGAAACACCTGATTCTAATTTCACCTTCAAACTCACTGCTAACCCTAGTGGTTCACATACTTTTGCCACTCACTAATATTTAATATTGGATCATTTTCCTCAATAAATAAATGACCAAGTATAATATTTGATCCCTTGACAGATCCCTTGTTGGACAGTGTCCTTATTTGAGCGCAGATTCAGTAGAATGGCTCTCAAAGGGATGCAAGGGAGAGTGTAAATGGCTTTAACATGTTCCAGA
This sequence comes from Ancistrus triradiatus, assembly GCA_025084515.1. Taxonomy (NCBI): domain Eukaryota; kingdom Metazoa; phylum Chordata; class Actinopteri; order Siluriformes; family Loricariidae; genus Ancistrus; species Ancistrus triradiatus. The sequence continues at coordinate 326,376 of JAJAGP010000146.1, read as the reverse complement.
TGGTAGATTATTGCTGGGGCAGGTCAAGTCCTTGATGGTTCTGGCTGCTCTCTGTGCAGCTCTGTCCATGTGAGTTCTAGCAAATTTCTCCTGAGCTGCCTGAGCTACTACAGTTAAACGATAGTGAAAGTATGCCAGAACTCTCAAATAAAATTTAAACATTACTGTCATGTTTGTTGATATTGTTCATGGAAAGTAATGTGTTGCTAAGCTACCGTTGTGTAAGGGAATAAAGCTGTTTTTTGGACCTGGTAAAACTGATGATGATCAGTGACACACAATGAATGAACAATTTAGTTTTAAACGTACTGTCTTACTCTTTTTTATTGCAGTTTAATGGCAACATTTATCACCCAGAAAATGGCATCATTTTGTTTTCATCAAGCTTCTCTGCATTTTCTCCACTATTTAATAGTGCAGGTATCGGCCGATGTCAGTTATCTCAAACTGGCAGTAATCAGCCCGATTTAATTGGCCGACCGATTCATCAGTCCACTATTAAGGATACTTGATGCTTGTATGAGTAGTCGGTTTCAGCAATGTTGTGGAGAAGTTAATACAAAAACATCCAGTTTTCTATTCAGATTTCATTCATGTTTATTCAGATCATTTTGTTTGGCTACTTGCATAATTTGCCCACCAATCAGATGGTTATCATTACTATTAATGGGCATGTCTACACACTCAACAGGGGCCTCCTGGATGCACTCACATAATCCAGCACAAAGCTGCTCTTCCTGCAGAATCACCCCACGCATCCAGTCGTGCAAATCCTGCTGAGGCAAACGACCTAGACAGCAAGCTTGCAGGATGTGTGTGTGTATGTGTGTGTGCACGCAATCCAGGAAAAGGCAGCTGTTTATTCAGCTTCTAAATCAACAAAAAGTTGAGCGCGCATACGGGGCAGTTCCATGACTAGAGTTCTGTGAATGTTTACCCCGGCTAGAGTTGGCAAGCCAGAACATGTTTGTGTTTGATGTTTACTTCTTGACTTTTGCACTGAATCTTTAAGACCTTTGTGAGAACATGCATACTGTATGTCATCTCGGTTTCCAAACTAAGTGCAAAACAAAGTTCATCCCTCACTGTTACAATATACCAATCAAGGGATGGCACGGTGGTGCAAGTGGTTGGCGCTGTCGCCTCACGGCTCTGGAGATCCCAGAACAGATCTCAGTCTAATCGAGTATCTGTGGGATGTACTGGAAAAACAAGTCCGAACCATGGAGGTCCCTTACTGTAGTTTTTTTCAGGACTCGGCCATTTCTTTCACCATCACCTCTTTATTTACTAAAATTTTTGAATGCTTGGTTTGATGTTTCCCTCCATTTTGCTGTCCTCTGAACAGATTCAACTAAATAATGGTAAATGCACATTCAAAATGCATCTCACACTGTATAGCGCGAGCTCTAAAACGCAAATTGGCCTACATAAGGAACCAATTTAAAAAATCTTAAGGAAATAATTAAGATTTTCTTTCAAATATTATTTGACAACTTGTCAAGTTTTTATTGAGTATTGCATTTAAAACCATTCTTATGAACTTCTTAGTGTTTGCCTTAAGAACCAAGTTTCTTAGGAAAGCTTTCGTAAATCCTCTGATTCTGATTTATTTATATGTCACGGTGTTTGGAAACCTGAAACTGAATGCAGCTGCATAATGTAACAGCAACCATGATGAAAGCCCATGTGTTGCGGTTATAAATAACGTTTCATATTATTCAGTTATGAGGAAGCAAATTGCGTTCATAGGTTCGGGTTTAAACTGGCAAGTGGCCATGGTGTGAGTGAGAAAGCATCCGCGTTATATGGAAATAATACACCGTGCAGGAAACGAGCGTCAAGTCATGATACCTCCCCTGCCTCGTCTGTTATTTCCTTAAACTGTTCGTTGGGGGTTATCCCCTACTTCTCGCCCACCCGATTACAATACCGCTGTACCTCAAGTGAGTTCAGTGCCTTGGTCGGCAGCAGATGAGCGCAAGGATGTTTGACCTTAATCTGACCTCATTTGCTGTGTATGCTACGTCAGCCCGCCTGCTGACTGACCTGCCACTGGTAAGCAAAGGGTGCCCAATTTCTGCAAAGAAGGCTTATGTCAGTAGGGTTTTTGTTGAAGTTTTCAGGGGGCAAATAATTTTTTAGAAGGAAATCTTCGTGAACCCTTTGGGATTACCTGAATCTCCCTTTTAATTAATTGGAAGGCTTGAACCCAGGTAGCTGCTGTAGAGATCATCTAATACAGTATAAGCTACATAAGCAACTTTAATGTTCGTCAGTGAAAGAGAACAAAATCCAGACACCACCAGCCTCATGGTCTAACGCTGTTAGACTTGGTAGCCCAGCGGTGGACTCTGGACCAGAAGGTCCAGGGTTCAAATCCCACCTCTGCCAATCTGCCACTGTTGGGTCCTTGAGCAAGGCCCTTAACCCACAATTGCTTGGATTGTACAGTTTTATCAGTTGTAAGTCGCTTTGGATAAGGGCGTCTGCTAAATGCTGTAAATGTAATGACTAGATGTTGCTCAAAAGGCAGTTGGAAATTGGTTTCCATTAAAGACAGCACGACAACGAACTTCTCACCATCTGCGAACTGACCAGTGTGCACAATATGAAAATTAGGACAAACTTCAGGAGTCCACAACAGGTTTAAATTAGCCAAGGAACCAGCACCAAAACACTGAGCAAACCTTACTAGAATCATTCTGCAGAAATTCCGAGAAGAAAAAGAACAGATGGCAACATGCAACAGATGCTTTCGCCATCGGTGCCGGTTCAAGCGGTTGAGAGATGGGTTCTTTTGAAAACTTTAGACCCAAGATATACACTGCCAAAGTATCATCTAATTATTATTGATAAAATCCCAGAAAACATCAATTTTACACCCCTAATTTTTATTAACTTGAGATTGCTCTCCAAGAAAATCCAAGTAGATCAGCAGTTCTAGAAATACTCAAACCAGCCCACCTGGTCAGAATCACAAGATGACATTTCCCCATCTTGATGGCTACCCAGAACCTGCTGGACTGTCTGCATAATTTTATGCATTGGCTTTTATTATTGCGTTTTATTATTGGTTTTATTATTGCGTGGGTAGGTGTACAGGTGTCCCTAATGAAGTGAGTGTACAGTATAAAGCGTCTATGTCCTGTATGTGTGTTACATTTGTATGTAAATAGTAGTCCTGTATGGCTGCCAGCGATATCAGTGCGCGGTCTCCGTGGCAGATGGCGTGTCATGTGGGCATGTGATTGGCAGCAGGTGTTTGTAATTCATAAATATCATAAAGAGAGGCTGTGTGTGTTTTTTGATCCTCCGATACGGCGCCTCCTGCAGTTTGAGAGCTGTTCCGGTGCGGCTGCAGTCGGCGCGATCGCGCGACGAGTTTAGTAAACACTTAAAGCCTGCCGACAGGAGAGTAATGACCCAATATTCTCTGCATGAGTGGGCATATATCGGTCTGTTTCCCCACTCCTTAAACTAGCACTCAGGGTGAGCGATAAGGGGTGTGGAGATTTATCAGTGCTGAGAAAACAACGGCGAGTGTTTTTCCTTTCTCAAGGCTTCCTATTTGACCTCTATCTGAGGGAGGGGGGTACAGAGGAGGGAGCTTCCCACGCCTGCTCCACCGCTCTGCTGTCTGACTGAAGGCTTTATCAGTGCAGCGCACAGGCTCATTCACAGCTGCCCCCTAAACTGCCCCCTACAGAGGCTGCCTACTCTACACATTCCAGAATCAGGTCAAGCACCCAGCACCGCTTCACAGTCCGGCTTTATTTGTACAGCATGTTTTACACATCTAACCCACACTGCGCCCTTTAGTCATGGAGTTTATGACGCCAAACGGTTCTTTCAGTCCCCGGTTGTTGCACAGCAAGAAGAATCGCGTTGTGTGTTGGGTACTGTCATTATACACAGGCTCAGATTAATTTGCTCTCTTCTACAGAAAGTTGTTTGCTTGGGGTGTAATGGCTAGTGGTCGTGCACATGTTAGCATCTTCTTGTTTTAAATCCCAGTTCCAGGAGCAGCAAGTTGTAATGCTGGAAACAAAGTTTTCATCTTCTCATAAATGGCCCCACCCTCACTGGATCTCTTTGGCTTTAATCACTGAGTAGTCCCAGCGTATGAGCTGCACGTTCTAATGCAGGAAACGAAGCTTCTCTGCATTTTCCCCTCTATTGCTGAACATCGGGCTCATAAGTGCAGATCATTCTATCACTAGTAACAAACTTCATGCTGCATGCAGCTTCTTCACTGTACTGGTCGCATGCATGAGGTTTTGGAATGCAGGCTCCTGGTGATCCCTGCTTCTCAGGATGCACGCCAGCTGTCCCCTGGCTGGCCCCAATTTATTGAGGCTGTTTGTGCAGGTACACTGAGCTCCACCTGTTCAAGGAAGCGTTTCATTTTCAGTTAGCGTGAAACTCTGAGCTGCCGCTTCCAAGAAACTGAGGAGGAACTGAACAGGCCTGACACTCAGCCCAGACTTCACATTAAACATTAACCGTGTGTGTGTGTGTGTGTGTGTGAGATACGCTTGCCTGTGCACTCTCATTTTGTCGTTCTCTTGCATACCCTTTTTCTGTCTAACCTTCAGTCTGACATGTCTCTCTTCTCGTTTTGCATGCTATTTCTGTCTCTTACTCATTCCTGTGCTTTTTTTGCATGCTTCCTTGCTTCAGTTCAATATGAATAATTGGCAATACTTATCATAGTACTTGTTTTGCAAAAAAAACTAATTATATGCAGTTTAATAATGGCTGGTACTGGAGGATTGGTTTCTCTCAGCTTCTCAGGCAGGATCTGTTATTACATGCTTTGCACTAAACATCATGTTGCACCAACTGCAGATTCTCTTAAAGCAGCCTCTTAAAAAAAATAAGTGTGTGTGTGAGTGTGAGAGAGAGCGCAAGATTGGACTCTGGTTTGGGGTGATGGTGAGTAAGCTTGTAAGAACGTAATCGTCAGGTGGCTTCTGATCAGTCCTTAGACGAGTTCGGAGAATTCAGCTCGGCTTCCTCTTACTACCGCTCCCTGTCTGCTGAGCTTAGCGTGGCCACACACAGACCACACCAAACCACACTCGGCTGCAGGGCTCTCTCTGCCTCTTTGTCTTCTGTTGCTGTGCAGGATTGCTGCCAACATGAACAGAGTTCATTCATTGATGCATTTGTACTCGACCTTCCTTTCACCACATACAGTATCTCTCTCTCACACTCTCTGTCCCACAATAGCTTCCACAGCCTTCCTTTTATGGCATTGCAGTATCGGGAGCTGTGGTGATATCACACCCTCCCTTCACTCGGTGGTGACCACAATGCTCCCGATGATGCCATGATTAGATCACTCCCGTTCCTGACTTCTCGCAGCCGTTCTGTCGCACTCTATCTCTTTTGGAACAAAAGCCCTCATTTTCACCTGCATCAGGGACTTTCCCCTTCACAAGCCCAAATATTTTATACAAGTTGAGATCAGTGACTCACTGCACGTTTACTCATTCTGTCATCCCTTTCGGTCTAAAACTCCCCTTCTTCCCCAGAGCGGTTAGTGTAACTAGGTGAGGGCTGTTGGTGTGTATGTAAGGATTTTATTGTTACTGTCTGTGAGCAACACTCACATGGTGCTCGTCTGGAGGCTCGTCTGGAAGCAAAGCTTTTTCTGCAGAACTGAACATGGATGACATGTTCATGATTCATGGCTTGTGCTGGATTCCAGCCAGGTGTCTAGTACAGATGTTGTGTGTTAATGAACATGAATCCAGCTTTTTGGGTGAAAGGGGACTGTTTCAAGTCAAATTGAACCTTGCATGTGTTTATACAGTGGTGGGGAAAGTGTTTGGACCCTTCCTGATTTCCTATTTTTTTTGCATGTTTGTCACACTTAAGTGTTTCGGAACATCAGACTAATTTAAATATTAGTCATAGACAACACACGTAAACACAAAATGCAGTTTTAAATGAAGGTGTTTATTGTTAAGGGAGAAAAAAAATCCAAACCTACGTGTTCCTGTGTGAAAAAGTGATTGCCCCCTAAACCTAATAACTGGTTGGGCCGCCCTTAGCAGCAACAACTGCACCCAAGTGTTTGTGATAACTTGCAGTGAGTCTTATACAGCGTTGTGGAGGAATTTGGGCCACTCATCTTTGCAGAATTGTTGTAATTCAGCCACATTGGAGGGTTTTCAAGCATGAACGGCCTTTTTAAGGTCATGCCACAGCATCTCAATAGGATTCAGTGCAGGACTTTGACTAGGCCACTCCAAAGTCTTCATTTGGTTTTTCTTCAGCCATTCAGAGGTGGACTTGCTGGTGTGTTTTGGATCATTGTCCTGCTGCAGAACCCAAGTTTGTTTCAGCTCGAGGTCACCAACAGATGGCCGGACATTCTCCTTCAGGATTTTTTGGTAGACAGCAGAATTCATAGTTCCATTTAT